>JALDNG010000010.1:2485000-2942500 GCA_024349245.1 Neodontobutis hainanensis
AAACAATCTGATGGAGCCATAAACCACTCTGAAGTTTAAACAAACGCTAGATGTGCCAGTGCGACAAGTGGAAATAGAGGTTATTTTTTTAAATTCATTTTTAAACTTACTATGCCTTTGAGGAAATGTTAATATTGCAAATCATATTGTTTATCAATATTCAAATCTTGTGCATATTTTCTTCATAGCACATAGTGTGTATTTGTCATTGTGTTAAGTGTTGGATTGCCCTTGTGTTTTTGAAAGATGACATTAGACTCTTTTTATGAGTAAGAGCTTTGATATAATATCTGTTTGCAGACATAGACACTGTTAATGAGAACATTGACATGGATGTCATATTGACTGCAGGTTATTCCTGCCTCACACTTAATTACCTACATTAATAATGTGTTTACGATGTGTGGACCACACCTGTAGGGGTGTGTGTTAGTGGAGCTACTGTAAGCTCTGCTGGCTGCTGTGAGTCACTAGCGCAGCTCGGAGCTCCACCGCGTGCAGCCGTCAGCACGCTCCCGTTGTGACCACACATTAAAGTGCTTAATAGTTATGAGTTGAGCCACCTGGTCACACTGGAGGCAGCAAGATTTGTGGAATTCATTTGAGTAGAAAGTGTAAAATTTGACACCATTTTGACCAAAAATATACATAATGTTTCCTCTTGAGCCTTTTTGTGTCAGTGCAGTTTACAAAGAAGATTATGGTCTTTAAGGCACTTAAACACTCTTACTGGTATTGGAACAGTTCAAAATTTCTAAGCTCCTTGACAGAAAAGCTTGTTAACAGTATGTGCAGATGACAGGCAGGAAGTGAAAGTGAAGGGACTGTACGGATTGATGTCTCAATGAGAAGCAGTGAAATATTCTTGGTGTCAAATAAATGTATTGTTGTAGTTATGTTGTGTTGCTGTTGCTCTGCATGAAGTTTGTTTCAAAGTGTTTGAGTTCAGTAATCACAGCAGACCTCCCAACCCTGAGATTCACATTACGTATGAGCTCATACCTGCAGGGGCTTCCTCAGGCGTTTGGTGCCTGGCTAATAACCCTTTATTCTGCCATTAGTTAGTATTGCCTAAAATGATAATCTGGTTTTATGTGTCCTGAATGATGTCCCTAAAAAACATGTTACTGTAAAAATCCGCTCTATCTGCTCTATTTAAAATTAGCCATCAAGTATCAAAACAAATATTTTTCAAGGGCAAATTAGGATTTTCCATGAGAATTTTGTATTTGTCAGATTGTCTTTATACTAAAAGTACAAATCCAGATGGGGCTCTCATTAATGAGGCGGCCTGTGCTTCTGTGCTTTGTACGACAGACTGAATGAGATGTAATTGTGTTGCAATCCATCCTCCGAAAACGTGTGGGTTGCTTCTTTCTTCCCTCCTACATCGGCTCACAGGGAATACTCAAGCCATCACTCGACAAGGTGTTTGAAAAAGAGGAAGTGGTTTCTGGAATTACAGGCCAAATCATGTTAGAAGCTTGTTCTATGTGTGTATGCACTGGACCATGTGTTTGACTGTGGGAACTTTTGTGCTGTGAATGTGACCTTGCTCCAGTTGATATCACTCTGCTGTTGTGGCCAGCATGAGCTCTAATGAGATTAATCTAACAGCATTTCAAGTACATTTCTGCTTAATACCAGCTTCTTTTTAAAGGACAAGTCAATTAGCTGGTTATTAATAGCAAAAATGATGAGTAGTATCTCAACTTGTTTAAATATGGATTGATATGTTATCAAAAATAAATATCAGTTCTTCATTATCTGCTTGTAATTCACAGTAATCCTAATGTATTATAAATTCAACGCAACATTCCAGTTTATTCTTTCTTAGATTGAAATGCTGTGTATTGTTTCAGGCCGACATGGCTTTGTTGTTCCTGTGCAACTCGACACATTGGCATTCAGTGACAGCGAGCGAAAGAAGGCTATTATTAATGCTCCAAAAGCCAGAGTCCCTTGAGTAAAAAGGACCGTATGCTCCTCAGCAAAACACAAAAACACACACAGTTTGGCAGTGACCCAAGCTGGGATTAATTGAGCATCCGTTCGGCCAAACCCACATCGTCAAAACAGATCAATCTTCCGGAGAGAGTTAGAGGTCAAGGTTTGTGTGTGTGAAAAGTGTAGACAATGTGCTCAGGCTGCATTTGTGTGTCTCTGTAGTTTGATGCCCAGCCTGGCTCTGACAAGGCAGTGGCGTGTCTGCATATTTTGCCTTCTTCTCTGGCTGGCATTCATCTCAGGTAATTGGCCATCTACAAGGAAGATCATGTGCTGTCCATAATGATTTCCTGTCACCCCATCTGAATCACTCTGCCTGTGTGTAGAATATTTGATGGAAGAGCATTAAATGTTTATGCACTTTTAAAGACAAGGGAGGAATCATCATCTTTTTGTGCCTCTCCAGAGTAAAGGTGAATACTGTTTAACGGCAAATCTCTAGGGGTCAGTAAGTAGGACATGTATTGGGGAGGCATGAGAAACTGCAGCACCAGTGCAGAACAAACACATGCTTACACAATCAAATATCATATACTTGCTTATTTCCATTCAAAGCACACTGCATTTCTTGTCTTTGATCGATTCCTGAACAGTCATTTGAGGACACACTTGATTCACTTTCAAGAACAATTTAAGGGCGACTGACTCAATCTTACTTAACTCTGTGGTCAGCAAATGGATGCAGGTCCTTGTTTCACGTGAAAACCTGACGTCAGGATTTCCCATCACTCACTGAGCCTCTGGGATTGAACGTTTTGTTGATCAGAATAGGAAAAGAAGATATAGAAATAACCAAACGCAGCAGTCCCAAACAACGTGGGCCGTGTTGCTGCCAGTTGCGTAACTCTATAGTTAGATCTGCCTCATTATTTCTTTAACAGAGCTCTCAATAAGTTTATTCCCCCCATGCTTGTCATCTTCTTCAGTGTTGAAGAAACAGCAGCAGCAGAAGAGGAGTCGTCCCCCAAGGGCTGAAGGCGGGTTGAAGACAGGCTGGCACCACCACAACAGCGCCCACGCCACTCAGGCTAAGATGTTAAAGCATAGGAAAGACTGTCTATACTTGATATAAGAACCATCAGTGGTGTTATTTAAACACCATCGCTGCAAAACAGTTATTGCTCAAGTTAAAGGAACCCAACATATTGTAGATTAGCGGTCTATTGTGCCCATCTGGAAATTATTTTTCTAAGTTAAAAGTGAGCGGGATAATTTAAGGTTACAGTTGGGGCTTTCTGGAACTACTTGTGTAGTTTGAAATATTGATTACAAGTTACTGCTGTCGTTATGGCTTTGATCAAAGTAATACGTGACAAGCATGAACTTTTTCAGCGCACTGAACTCTGGCCAGACCTCAGAGTACATCACCTCCTCTTGGACTGAATGCCCTAATACTACATTGCATTCTGATATTGATACAGTTATGGCCGAAGAGAGGCATAATGATGCCATTACATTGCCTGTAACATGTTCAATACCTAATTTTTAACATAATGGATAGTACATTGTATACTAATGAGGACAGTTTGTATTTTGTACCTAACCAGAATAGTACACAGCACTTCTTGACTTGTTGAAGTCTGACTGGTTTAATGAGGGACATACATCAGATCACACAGGCCACCTCTGTATGTGTATAAATGGTGTATAAACGGTGTTAGAGACGTGGTGAAATAAAGGCAGAAGGGCAGCTGAGGGTCAGTGGCTGTGACTAAAGGCATCTGGCAGAACTGAGTGCAGCTCCACAGCTTGTAATTTTCACCGGTCTCAGCTGTCTGTGTGGGGAAGTAAAGGGGGCTTAATAGGAGTTTATTTTATCATACTGTGCTATTATTGCCTTCATGGCCTCACACGCTTAACGAGGAGAGCGGGACAGTAAACATAAACGGGATAAACTGTCAAGCTCAGCTCATATGACTCTCCCTCAGCTGTTGGGCCTGTGTGTGTGAGAGACTGAGGATGTGGAGCACACATGTTGGGGTACTTTCTCGAGCAGATGCGCGTTGGTGTAAATATTGTTTTAGACACTGATTTATTATAATTACCATCAGCCTTCTTAGTGGGACGTCCCTGGTGTTCACTCAATGTGTTTTTAATGTGTGTGTGTGTGTGTGTGTGTGTGTGTGTGTGTGTGTGTGTGTGTGTGTGTGTGTGTGTGCGTGTTTGCACTTTAGGAGCTTGATTAGAAAGTATTTAGTTGCTAAAGTTGTCTTTTGTATGTAACTTTATGGCCTTGTTTAGATTGTTTGCACTAATCTCCAGTTCTTTCGTTCAACCCTTTAGCTTTATGCTAAACTTATTTTCACATTTCATTTGGCATTTGAGTGATTGGATATTAGCTTTCAGGACACAATGTCTACATGGCGCTGGTACCACACACCTTCAGGTTTTATACTTGCATCATCACATATTTATATAAAGGTTACAGTATTTATATTTATTTAATTTTTCAATATAAAGAACTTGATATAAAAATACTGTCTATAGTGTGTGTGTTGCTTCAGGGATTCCCTTGCTGTTGTTTTGCTGACACAGTGCTCAACAAGGAACTTCCTCTTCTCTCCTCTGCTTCATGCTGCTGTTACTGACGGACAGAAACTTCTTTATCTTGCCGGCTCGCCCTGCGTTTGTTGTGTCGACTTGAAACATTAAATACCAGGCTGCAGGGGAACAGCAGATTACCTGTCGGTGTGAGTATTGTACAATAGCGTTTTTTTTTTTGTTTTTTTTTTTACTTAACTCTACTGCCAAGTTAGTATGTTATCTCATGTGCGGTTATATAAGCCCTTGACAGCTGGTCCTACTTTACATGCATAACCCTACACTCCAAACCTCTGAAAAGGGAGGAGGCAAATAATCTGTGAAATTGTGCCCACTGCCTGGACAGACTGTGGCAGAGTATTAAATTGTCACTTTAGGCTGTAGATCATCATCTTGTACAGTAGATAAAGTATGAAATCTCTGATATCTGACTGCAGGCTGTTTCTTTGTATATTAAGTACTCAGCCGTGCCTTTTAAACTTGGGCAGTTTTCCATCTGAATTATTTAATGTGCACATTCACCTGCATGCCCCCTGGCCACTGTACACTTTACCTGCTTAGCTGCTCCTCCAGCTGCCACCAAAGTGCAATACAGTGGATATTAGACAGGCAACACCTTTGTAGTCTTTGTCGTGGGGTTTTAAAAATGTTGACAATAGATGAATGTGAAGTGCAGTGCAGTGAATGTAATGTGTCTAACATATAATACATAACAGCTCTCAAACAGCAGATAAATTTAAACACAGCGTCACATTGCACCTGCATGTTTCTGCTTTAACTATGTACATACTTTCATTGCTATTAAAGCTACGCGAAAAGAGGCCTCCTTAAAAAGATCTTGAGCTAAGCTGCGGATCATATTCCCCTTCAGAGCATGGCATTATTCCACGGTCATGGGGTGATTATCTCTTCCTGTCAGGAATGCAGAGAATTTCCTGCGTTTTTACCCTCTTCCGGCCTTGTAAACGCTTAAATGCCTAAACACGTGACAGAGAGGCCCAGCACTGATTGACGAGGTATATGTTACCTAACTGTGCAGACAAAAGCCGGGTCTTTTAAGGGCTACTTTCCCAGGGGTCAGATCAAGGGCACTCAAAAGGGTAAATAATGTGGAACTTTAGCCTTAGATGGAGCCACTTGGATGTACCAACCTTTACCTGGATTGTGTTTAGGTGTTTGTTTACCCTATTCTTCACAGTCTGGAGCTTTCACAACTAACCTCTTGCTGTTATTCTGGAGTTGGAAACAACACGACTCAAATCACATTCCACAGGAAAGGGGGGGAAAAAATAATAATATGTTGGTTGATGAACATACTGTATGCATTGCAATGTTCTTTTTGTCAGTAGTAGAAAGGAAAGGCTCTGTTTTTGTAAGGTGGTTTTGTTGTAGCAGGAGGTGGAGTAAGAATCAGACCCAAGTATATGCTGTCTGACCACAGTAACTCTCCCCACCCTTTCAACGCCCTTCTCTTCGTCTGCAGATCCCTCTCCCGCTCTCGCACTCCCACCTGCCTCTTCAGGGTGGGCCGTTGGGCAGCACAGCAGGGCAGAGCAGGCGGTAAAAGTGAACAGTCTCAAAATGGAGGAACTCATGTGGGATATTGACAACAGGGCTGCCACACTTTATCCACAGATAATGAGGGTAGATTTGTAGCTTTACTTAGCACCATATTATCGCTTGAAAAACATCCAGGATTTGAATAAAAATTATTTATTTATTTATTTATTTATTTATTTATTTATTAAGTAGCCCTCTTGAACAAAGTGGATGTGTATTTAGTTTAAATATGTGTACACTGTTGGGCAAAAAAAAATGCTTTAATTCCCTGTTAGTGACATGACTGGGGTACCTGGGCGCCCCATAGTGGCAACTGCCAACAATGAATTTGCCCACAGGGATAATAAAGGGATAAAATAATAATAAAAAAATTAAATATACCAATAAGAAAATATTTGATATCTGTTTCAGTTTTGTATAATCACATTGCTGTTCCTATGACTGCCTCGAGCAGACAAACAGAGCACTGCTTGAAGAGAAGCACATGCTTATTCAATTCTTAAACTACATTTATTTATTTATTTTTTTTTTACCAATCATTATTGAGCTACAGTCATGAGGAACACAGTTGATCTTTTCCAGTCGGCTAATATTGACATCGCCATGGTAACTCTGTGATTGACATATAATGTGTACAGACAAAGACAAAGCACAGAGCACTGCTGTGGCATTATGACCGGGTGGAAAATAGGACATTTGGGGCAGGGAGAGGGCTAAATTGGGACATTTTAGTGTTTTTGTAAATATCCACCAGAACATGGGACAGGCAACTTAAAATTGAAAAGGTCCCCGTTAAATTGGGACGTATGGTCACCATACTTAGAAGGGAGGAGTATGAGCAATTTTACCTGTAATGAGGCTGGAAACACACCCCACTTTTAATGTTTTATAATAATACATTTACATTAACATCTAATGACAAGATTACATTTTCCACCACCTTTATCTGACTGGTATAGTTTGGTAATATTTGTGAAAAATTGCTGATATCCCATATTAGACCAAAAGAAAAGGAGACACCTACAGAGTGCCAGTGGACTGTTGACTGAAATGTTAAAAAAAAGCAGTTAACAAAAGCGCATGGCTCAGTTGTGTAACAACACAGGCAGCAGTATGTGAGTGTAAATTCCTAGCGCATAAATATTTAACGCTTGTTTAGAAGCCTACATTTACCTACACTGAAAATGGCCACAAGGCTGGTTGTGTTCTGTTTCCTCGTCACGTGGTTGTGTTTATTTACTGCTGTTTGAGTTTTCTGGAACATCTATCAGAACAGAGGAACCTCCACAAGCTCCAACAAAAGATGCGCAGAACAAAGACGATGCAGTGTCGGCAGCCTGTCAGATCTAGTCAAGAGCATCCTTAATAGTGTCCCATCAGTGTACAGGCTTTAAGAACAGGAGGAGGCTGCAAACGGCCTCAGCACGCATGGCTTAGTGGGCAGCGTCACATGGCCAAATGAGCACATTAACAAGATGCCAGTGAATGAGGACACGGTGTGATAAAGATAATTTACCCACCTCAGCCGAAGGACACTTCAAAGTCTCAGGCAGAATCTACAATTTAAAAAAATACCTTTGAAGCAATTAAAGCGTCTGACTTTCTTGGATTCATCCTAATTCAGAATTTGAATCTGAAGAAACAAGGTTTCTCCAGAATAACGCAGTTTGTTTGTTTCTGTGTGAAAGTAGGACACAGGCTTCAGAGACAGTGAAGGGGGAATGATGTAAGCAGGGACCCATATATGTATGTTATTTTTCCCTTGAGCACTGTCAGATTCAGCTGTACTGCATAAGTTTCATTATTCTGACATGTTTTATTCAAATTTGCACATTTTTTCTGTGCATTAAGATAATCTTGTGTAATTTATTTTCCTCTCAAGTATATCTGTACATGATAGGCCTCTGCTTTAATATGTGATGTTTAAATTCTGTCTTGCTTTTGTGATGTTAATTAACCGCACTGCCTTTGTATGACAGTTATTATTGTCCCCTGTGCTTCCTTTAGCCTGAACTGTTGTCTCAGTGTCTTGTACAACATACATACATCTCAGCCCTTTGTCACCATAATGAAATGGTGCATGTGAATCGCAGGCTGTCTGCTCTGAGCATGAATCAACTTGTATTACCATAAGAGACTGTCAAATGTCACGGAAACAGTCAACAGAGGTTTTTTTTTGTCTTGTCTGTTTACCCAATTGACTTTTTTTTCTGTGTCATTTCTTGCAGTGTCCCAGTCTAACAGCAGCCTAAAGAAGCACCGCAATCGGAGCATTTTCAGCCCCTTCTTCTGCTGCTTCCGTAACTACAATGACTATCACGTCGAGCCACCGTCCGCCAACAACAAGACACTTTCTCTGCCGCTGCCGCCGCCTCCAGAGGAGAACGGCAGTCCTCCCAAGGTGAAGCTCATTCGTCTTTTTAGGCTCACATCACAGTTGGCCATGGTCCAATCTACCTGCCATCCCTTTTCACATGACCGCACTATAAAAAGTGGTTGGAATTGGTTAATATTTAACAACAGAAATCCGAGTTTGAGAGGAGAGATCCTGTAACGAGTTCCATTTGTTTGGTTACAGCGAGCTTGTTAAGGTTTATCTTCTCCTTCAGCGTGCTGAAGCTGAGGCTCTGAGCTCCCGCCACAAAATTTTTCCAGCTGCTTCAAACCCATTGAACCCCAGAGGTTGTTTACCATTCACTGCTTGAAAATATGGGCTCCTTTCCCATCTTGCATTCTTCGATATCAGCCTACGCACAGAAACTCACACAAAAAATAACACCCGCTGAGAAGCTCAAAGACATTCACATGTTCACCATACGCACAAGTCTTGCCATGACAACACATGTAGGCGCATTCACTAATGCTGTTTTTTCTCTGAGGTGGACCTTGTGTGTGTCCTCTGTGATAGATTGCTTTGCACCCATGCCTCCCCCTCTCTCTATACACACAGACCAGCGTAGTAAGGATGTACAAAGTGAATATTCTGGCCGTGGAAAGAGGCACATAACCAGAAATTCTCCACAAACAGTGTCCTCTATTGCCAAGGCAGGTACTGGTTGCTATAAATGGATCAACATCGTGTCACATTTCCACTGCTGTTTACCTATAAATGTTTCTCATTCAGGCAAAGGAATGTATGGCCCTTCAAAACACTACACATGTGGTCAGTGTTGACCTGCTCCAGACCGCTCCTCAACAACTGGCATTAATTCAGAGTGAACTGAGCGAACCTGGCCATAAAAAGCCTTGTAAGAGTGTGGAGCTGATTTTGGAGCTGGGTTCCTGCCCACAGTCCCTCCCAGCAGTGTACTGTTGCTGGATTGCTGGCCTGCTGTATTTGTTACTATGGCAGCTCTGTTTGTTTTTGAGTCGCTCTCACTTTTGAACAGCATGTGTAGTATACAGTATGTCCTATTTTCTTTGTTGCTCTCCTGCTTCTGTCTTTCTGTACATTCACCGATTCAAATATTGATGTTTTTTCCTGTTTTTGTGTTTCGTCTTTCTTTGTCTGTTTAATTTCTTCAGTGTGACCTGGTGCAAGTCATCCCCTATCCCAGTGTATGTATGACTACCTACCAATTCTTCATCTTACTACATCAAAACCTCTGCCCGCTTCTTCCTCCGTGCTGCTTGTTGATCCTAACATTTCTTTTTTTTCTTTTTTAGCCAATTACTTTCCTCTTTAAAACATGCTTCATGCTAAATTACTTCCCTAAGACCTTTATGTAAATCTGCTAAGTTAATGTTGTGCCCTTTGAATGAAAACACATTAGCAAGGACAAAGCCTCAGTCTCTATTTTTTCTTTTTTCGGCTGGGATTGATATTTGTGTGTACATATATGGAAATTGCACAACATCTCCCCTTTTTGGAATGCTGGTGGTGCCTGTGGTTTACAGTAATTCAGGATATTCACACTTTCAGCATTCTGTGCCACAGCCAGGCTTTAAACGGCACCACCCAGCAGACAGCTCCCTTGAATGGCAGCTGGAATAGCGCGTGGCGATGAAATCTGGTCTATGTATTTCCAGAAGAGGGCTTTACGAGGCGATCAAAATAAGTCAGCCTAACCTGAGCAGCTCAAGACGTTTTGGTCATGACATATGCGGTGCTTTTACAAAATGGACATCGTCAGATTGTCAAAACAAGATACAAATTTACAATCTAACAGAGACTCCTCAGTTGTTTTAAATGATTATTTGAACACAGTAAAGGTAATATATGTAGTAACAAACCAAAGCACTGTGGCAGCACTTGAGCAGTCTGTGAGAGCACCCCCCTCGTTGTGCCTTTGGAACAAGGCTTTTTGATTACGGTGCAACTGCCTGCTGAAAATGTCAAGGTCCCAGTCGGTCTCTCTTTGCTCGACCTGCATGTGTAAATCTCATTCATCACGACCTGGTGGGATGTCATTCAGTGTCCTTGCTCCCAGGGAATTCTTCCCATGATACATCAGCATGCAGCCCCGCAATAAGACATGATAAATACTGTAGGACTCTTCTCGGTCCACAAGCAGAAAAAGTGTCACATTGAGAAACACAGTGTTTATGTTATACATTGGCAAAGTCCTTTTGTAATGAGTTTGAGTTTTGGCTGTATGAGTTTTAGTGTTGGGCATGTTTTTGTGTGTATGTTCTCTTCCCAATGCCTGTCTGTAACCTCAGGCTCACCTGTCAGTGGACAAGTGTGTGTCCTCTTCCACCCTGACCCAGAAGGCCCCGCTTAGACAACCTGATGTAATACAGAAGCAAAGACTTAGACTGCCAAAGACAAAGACTGCCAACATAATACTATTGGTATCACAGACCATTTTTATTCCAGTCTATTTAAAATATTTAACAGCGACACTCCTAACAATTCACCCTGACACTTAAAGGCCTGATTGATATTGAAGGACACCCTCCCGTGGGTCATTTTTGCAGTCAAGTGTGTCTTTAGTGTCTCCTAAGTGTCTGAGTGATCACGTCCCACTCTCTGAGCTTGTCTCACACCTTCTGTATGAGTCTGTGTAAATACATGCACTATACCATCTCTGTGTGTTTGTGTGTGTCTCTGCAGCCTCCAACCAAGTTCCTTCTGCCAGAGGTCAGTATAGCAGACTACGGCAAGAACTGTGTGGTGATCGACCTTGACGAGACTCTCGTACACAGCTCCTTTAAGGTATTTCACACTAGAATACACAGGCTTACACTGTCTGTTCTATTTTTTATTATTTTGGATGTGTCATATTCTTCCTTGTCTAGGTCCTGTTGTAAACGACTCAAGAATATATGTCCCTTATAGCTTTTGTACACCAGGTGCAACAGGGAAACACAGAAAAGAGCCTATATTACTATAACAATGTGTTGGTATGACAACTAATACATCTACATTGACTATGCCTATTCATCCTCAGCACTGAGGTCAGTAAACAGTCCCACATAACCACATTTAATGTAGATTTATAGAAGTAGACCTATTGGTAGATACATAAAAGAAAAACAATAGGTTTGATTAGTGTCATCTACTTCTGCACAGATCAGCCTGCAGACATGGTCTGTTTTTGTGTGTGCCCCATGTTTGCAGGGTAAATCGGAAAGTCAAAAAACTGTGCATAAACTCAAAGTAAAGCAGAACAGTGTGTTATTCACTGTAAGTCTACGCAAACCGTGCAGAGAAAGGAATTGTCCATTTTCACAGCAGGACAAATACATTCCTGGTTTGCAATGGAAAAGCAGATGGAAGGAAAAATGTACACATGCTGATTTGGACCCACCCATCGCAGTCCCATGGCAGCGGTATGGGGCCACAAACACGTACGGGCTCACCCACACACAAGGGTGGGTCCCATGCAATGTACTGATGCCAAAAACGGCTGCGGGTGAATTTCATTGGAATTCCTGAAGGTCTATACACTGAAGGGTTTTGAATTTCAGAAAGTCAGAAACTGCATTTTTTGATCAAGTCTGTCAAGCTGCAGCGTGGACGCTTAAGCCACTGACATTCATTTGGTTCAAAGAGTATTTCCTGTAAAATAAAATGGATTTGGAAGACGGAAACAGAGAAATACATACACAGCAATTTTAGTTCCCTTCCAACTCTGCGGGACATCCTGTTTGTGAAATTTGGACACAATTTTTTTCATCAGAATATGCTGCAGTTTAACATCGGAAAGTCCACAAAATGACCTCATCTGTGTCGGATCATGTCACACATTGCACAGAGAAAATAGCATCGTTACATAACACATGTCATACTATGCTTCATCTTTATGCTATGGATGAGAGGATCAACCCAGAGCCTCGAGGATTAACTGCAGTATGTCTTAAAATAAAACGTATGTAAAAATAACATGGCTGTGGAAAATTAGTGTTTTTAAAAGCTTTAGAGAAAACATGAGAACAAAATCCAAATTAGCTTTACGGTCCAACATGGAGAATCAAATATTATATAGTAAAGGCTATATGTGATTGGCATATAAGTAATGTTGTAGGGCTGCACTTTGTTAGTGACACATATAATATTTGATAGTGTTATTGAATACAGTAAAATATTTAACCACATTTTTTGAAAATGGAAAAGATATTTTGTTTAAAAGTTGGCATTTTACGATCAATATATTTCAACGATAATGACTAATATAGTACATTGTTAAGTATTTCTAGTTCTGTGGAGACCTGACAGGCGGCTGTGTAATGCATGTATAGTTTGTGGATAAACATATTGTTGAATAAAACATTAGAAAAGTCTGTGAAATGCCCACACTAGCTTAGACCCTGACAGCACCACATCCTTTGTCATTGTTTACTCCCTTCCTGGTTTTTGTTTTTTCCACATCTCTCTCGTAACATGGGTTGTTCTTCCCCACTGCTCCATCTCAATATCTCTTTGTGTATGTGTGTGTCAAATGCAAGCCTATTACGAGCAGCTGCTGTGTGTTGGGTCTTCAGATGATGGAGTTATTCAGCGCAAGAGCAAAAGGCTTCCTCCATCTGTGGCTCTCCTCCTTCTTCTCTTTGTAAAAGTCGAATCCCAATGTTTGTTTCCCCCTTTCTGCCTGTCACTGATGCCTCCTCAGTCGGTTTAGTGAGTATGTGCAACACAGCTGCTTTGGACCGTTTTAAATGTTTGGAGAATGCAAATGAACCTTCAGGACACAGTATACAGGTGACATAGAAGGTCAGCACACAGCACTTAGTATTCCTTCAAGTACAACACACACACCCTCTGCTGGATGGCATTAAACTGTACTAATAGATTGTTGGCCACAGGCATGCAGTGAGACTTGAATCTGCAAATAGACTCAAGATGAGAATGTGTTTATGTTGAAGACCAATTAATTTATAGATGAAATGTATCTCTTTTTACTTAAAGTGTTTTCACGTGGTTCATACATTTAAAAATGATTGTGTTTTTAATTTGGTAAATGCATGGCACATGGAATATCATAACCTTTATTGCAGTTGAAAAGTTATTTTCATGTGTCTCTTCTTGTATCTTTCTGTTTTCCCTGATGACACCGCCGCCTCTCACCCAACCCTTTCATCCTCCATGTGTCTTCAGCCCACACTCCTCTAGGCATCTCGTATCTCCCTCCGCCCTTGCTACGCTCCCCTCCCCACTTAAAGATGACAAAAGTCGTGGCGCGGTAACAGCAGCACTCCTCCTGTCTGCCTGCTTCGTCTGTCATCCCGTTCACCTTCTGGCTTCTCCCTAGAGTCTCGCCAGGTTTTTATTTAACACTCGGTTACAGAGATCTGGAGCAGAGGGAACCACATTACATATAAAGGCTCCCCACTCTGCCTCAGGCTCCTTACCGGCATTTTTTTCTTTTTAAAACCTGGCCATGTGTTGGGTTGTTGCATTGCCAGATTGTGTGCTGTATAAAATAACACTATTCTTTCTCTGTTTAATTTTTTTTGTCTTCTGTAGCCTATCAGCAATGCAGACTTCATCGTTCCAGTGGAGATTGATGGCACTGTTCATCAGGTACAATTACATTTACATTTATTCATTTAGCAGACTCATTTATCCGAAGTGACTTACATGAAGCTTCCATTCACCAGTATGGACAGGTGAGTCGTCTATAATGATACATGAAGGACTTTGGGAAAATAACTAAAGGTGGCTTGAACAAAATAAAATTTATTAATGTCTGGTGCTCCCTCGGAGGGCCTTGGTTCCTTTCACTTTTCATTACTATGTATTATTCCCTTTTGTCTCACGGCTGTGTCAAAATAGAACAGTGTGTACATTCTCCCTGGATTTAGTGTGTTATTTGTTTAATATATTTGTCACTGTAGGAAATCATGGGCTGTATCTTTGGAGTGAAGTGTTTTCCAGAGAGCAGCTTTTTCCTTACAGCTGCCGCAAAGCTGTAACCTGGTTCAAGTAATCCAGGATAGGCTGTGTGAGTCTTTTGGCCTATTCTTGATTACTTGCACTTGGTTGCAGCAACTTGTCAACAGGAATTTTAATTTTTATGATTTTTTGAATGGCTTTTGTGGCATGGAACTGGAGTAGGATACACATAGACACTGACCGAAGACACACATTCATTTGTTAAGGGCAATTTGGATTCACAAATTAAACTATTGCATGTATTTGGACGGTGAGAGAAGGCCAGACTTCTGTAAGAAAAGCAATGATAGCATGCTGTGTCCACACAGGCACGGCTATCACACAACCTACTTACTGTAAAGTAGGAGTGCAGATTATACCAACATTTACACACAATAACAGAAGATGTACTCATACACTAGGCTATAAGTGTATCAGAAATGAAACTAGCAGCAGTATAAATCTCTTCTGCTCTGTGTGTCAGGTGTATGTGCTGAAGAGGCCTCATGTGGATGAGTTCCTCCAGAAGATGGGCAAGCTTTTTGAATGTGTTCTCTTCACCGCCAGCTTAGCCAAGGTTTGTTTTTTTCTCTTCCCCACATTCACTTTGACGCTCACTTACTGTGCAGTCCGTGGCCTGCATTAAGTGGTTGTGTTTGTCCGGGTTTAGTACGCCGACCCCGTGGCCGACCTGCTGGACCAGTGGGGCATGTTCCGAGCCCGGCTCTTCAGGGAATCCTGTGTTTTCCACCGAGGAAACTATGTCAAAGACCTCAGCAGACTGGGCCGAGAGCTCAGCAAAGTTATCATTATAGACAACTCACCTGCCTCTTATATATTCCACCCGGAGAACGCAGTAAGTCAACAGCCACACTGGGAAAAGATACACACAACATACACATTCAAATACGTTTCCTTTTATCAGATTTATTTGTGAACAGACCAATCGTTGTCTGTTGTCAGTGTTTAGCCACTCTGTGTTCACAGGGATTAGGTAAAAACAGGTTAAGAGTTGTATTTGTCTGTAAAGGAGCCATATAGTTGCTAGATCTGTTTGTTAGGTTTGCTGACAGTGGCTGATTTAATTGGATGTGCTTTTTGAGGTAAATAAGCTATTGCTCTCCATTACCGCTTTGTTTAACAGCCAAATGCAATGATCAATACAAAAACTGACAAATACTTACTATTTCCATTTTTATTAAATGCTTGATGCCAGTCTCTAAAACCCAAATTTTTGCTTAAGGTTATAATAATAATCATCATAACGCACCTAAAATTGTTAATTGCATATTTTGTCCAAATTCACGAATTCAAGAGCACTAAAGCCAGAGACATTGTTCGTCATTTTATGAGATTCTCATCTGTTGCCACCACTTTGATGTATTCTTCACATCAATTAAACATTTAAACAGCTCACCACCAATAATTCAACATTTTAGCATTGACTGTCTGATGGTCTGTTCCTTCTCTGCTCACAGGTCCCGGTTCAGTCATGGTTCGATGACATGACAGACACAGAGCTGCTGGACCTTATCCCGCTGCTGGAAGAACTGAGTAAAGAGGAGGATGTTTACAGTATGTTACAGAGTCTGAGGAACAGGTAGCAGACAGACACGGGACTTTCCTGAGCGGACATAGTCACCTCCACGTCGTGATACTGTTCCTCCCTTGTCTGGACACTTTGTACAGGACTCCCAGTGCAAATAAGATGATGTTACTGTATGTACATAATATATGTTTCTAAGACTAAAGTACTTTTCTATCAGAGGAAGGACGTTTTACTCTTCTATCAAGTAATATTTTAGTTACCAAAAATAATCAAACACACAACAGACTTTGTTTCTGTTTCAGATGGGGGATTTTTTTTTCTTTTGTTGTTTCTTTTTTTTTTCTTTTTGTGTGGCTGTGCTATGCAGGCTGGAGTTTCCCATCTGACCTTCTGTTCAAACAACTGTGATTTTTCTCCTTTTACAGAATGAAGTGCCTTCATTACTGTGCTGATTTCATTGTGTCAGGAATGGGGTGCACTTTTCTTATGCTGCGTATCTATTCTCCAAAAAGTGTATTCTCTAAAATATTCAAATACAAATGGAGTCTTTGGTAATTATCATTAAACTGAAGAAGACAAAATATGTGTAAAGAGAGTCTTTTTTAAGATTAGTGACATTGAATTGTTAAATTTACCAAAGATTTTTACAATTCAATGTGATTTGTGGCTGAATTATGTTTAACAGTTGTTATAAGTTCCTCTGAAGATTTTCAGTGAAATTACTTGATGTGATGCCATTACAAAGCATCAATAAATGTCCAGAGAAAAGTATTAAGACTAGTTTAGATTATATGAAATTCTATTTATCGGGGCAAAAGGTGTTGGGTGTAAAGATTTCTGTCAAATTGTACTGTACAACATTATTAAAGTTGCAAATTTGCACACTGTCACGTGCTTTCATGACATTTCTTCATTCACATTACCTGGACCTTCTTGCTGTGGGGCAACTGTGCCGGCAAATATATCTATTGTATGGTATTGCACTTGCCTTAACTCCTCCTATATGTCCATATGTGACTGTTTTATTTGTCAATGAAGCAATGTACTCTAAATTAAAATGCTAAGCAGGTACGCTATATCAAATTGCAAATAAGATAAGATAAGCTTTATTAATCCACGAAGGAAATTACTTGTTGCAGTCACTCAGTTACAGAACACTAAATTAGATTAAAGGTACTAGATTTTCATAGATAAAAAGTATATGATTATGAGTTTGTGAAGATTCTCAGTCATCCAGGTCATCTTGAAGAAAAGGGTAAAGCAAAGGCATCTGGACTTGCATCTGGTTTATCTCTTATACCAAGACACCAGGCTGTTCTGGTCTCATAGTTGTTAACTATCTCACTGCTCTTTCATAGCTAACAACTATGAGACCAGAACAGCCGGGTCCAGTCAGAGTTAGTTTTAGGTCAAAACCCTCCTTCTAGAGATATAATAATCATGGCTAAAAGTTTTATATGGCCCTCAGCTTCAGTGATAAAACACAAACCTGATTCCAAAAAAGTTGGGACACTGTACAAATTGGGAGTAAAAAAAGAATTCAAAATTTCAAATTTCAATATTTTATTCAGAATACAACATAGATAACATATCAAATGTTGAATTTGACATTTTAAAATGTAATGCCAGATATTGGGTAATTTTGGATTTCATGAGAGCTACACATTCCCAAAAAGTTGGGACAGGTAGCAATAAGAGACCACAAACGTTTAAAGTATATATAAGGAACAGCTAGTGGACTAATTTGCAACATATTTGGACAATTAGCAACATGCTTGGATATGAAAAGAGCCTCTCAGAGGGGCAGTGTCTCTCAGAAGTCAAGATGGACATTCCCCCAATGCTGCAGCAAACAATAGTGAAGCAATATCAGAAAGGAGTTTCTCAGAAAAAAATGCAAAGAGTTTGAAGTTATTATTATCTACAGTGCATAATATAATTCAAAGTATCATTCAGAGAATCTGGAACAATCTTTGTGCGTAAGGGTCAAGGCTAGAAAACCAGACTGGAGGCTCGTGATCTTCGGGCTTTTAGACGACACTGCATCACAAACAGGAATGTTACTGTAATAAAGATCACAACATGGGCTCAGGAATACTTCCAGAAAACATTGTTGGTAAACACAATCCACTGGGCCTTTCTCCAACTAAAACTCTCTAGGTCAAGAAAGAAGCCATATCTAAACATGATCCAGAAGCGCTGGTGTTTTCTCTGAAGCCAAGGCTCATTTAAAATGGACTGTGACAAAGTGGAAAACTGTTCTGTGGTCAGACCAATCAAAATTTGAGGTTCTTTTTGGAAAACTGTCCATATCATCCGGACTAAAGAGGACAAGGACAACCCATGTTTTCATCAGCGCCCAGTTCAAAAGCCTGCATCTCTGATGGTATGGGGTTACATGAGTGCATGTGGCATGGGCAGCTTACACATCTGGAAAGGCCCCATCAATGGTGAAAGCTATATTCAAGTTCCAGAACAACATATGCTCCCATCCAGACGTCGTCTCTTTCAGGGAAGACCTTGCATTTTCCAACATGACAATGTCAGACACATACTGCATCAGTCACAACATCATGGCTGTGTAGAAGAAGGATCTGGTTCTGAAATGGCCAGATCTTTCACCCAGAGAAAACATCTGGCGCATCATAAAGAGGAAGATGCGACAAAGAAAACCTAAGACAGTTGAGCAACAAGAAACCTGTATTAGACAAGAATGGGACAACATTCCTAAACTTGAGTAACTTGTCTCCTCAGTCCCAGACGTTTGCAGACTGTTATAAAAAGACGAGGGGATGCCACACAGTGGTAAACATGGCCTTGTCTCAACTTTTTTGAGATGTGTTGATGCCATGAAATTTAAAATTAACTTATCTTTCCCTTAAAATTATACATTTTCTCACTTTCAACATTTGATATGTCAGCTATGTTGTTTTCTGAATAAAATATTGAAATTTGAAACTTCCACATCATTGCATTCTGTTTTTATTCACAATTTATACAGTGTCCAAACTTCTTTGGAATATTTCTTTGTATATTGTTTATGGCCCCAACAGCAGCAGCTCCGTCTTACATACTTTTTCAAATCCAATTCCAATGTCCAAATTTTAATAAAACCTGTGCAGATTAAACTAAAACCTAATTATATTCAACAAAAACCCATTCAAATCCAACGAAAACTTGTTCAAATTCTTTAAAAACCCATACTTAAAGAATGTAGAATGTAGAATTATAATAAAATCAGAGGAGACTGTTGGCCCTTTGAAATTTTCTTCTCATCAACTATGGTCCTCTTTTGCAAATAGTTTGGACACTATATATAATACTATTATACTATATTCTAAAAACATTACTAAAAGTGAGAAATAAGGTGCATACAAGAGATGTTGTAAGGTTGTAATGTTATTTGTCTTTGTATTGTAGATATACGAGTATGAATGACTTCCTGTATCTTTCTTTGCTGCAGCGGTGATAGATAAGTCGCTGCCCCTCTATGGGAGGGATGTATTGTACACGATGGAGAGCAGTTTGTTCAGTGTCCTCCAGAGCTTCCTCATGAAAAATAGTCTGCTCATCCCCTTCTTGTACACAGCATCCCTCATGTCCTTCTAATTCAGCCTGCTGTTCCAAGTGGACTCCCACCTCCACAGGTGTCCTCTTCCTCCTGAAGTCTACCACCAGCTCCTTGGTCTTCTCGGCACTGGAGTGTACTGTAACCTTTAGAGAGGTCCTCTAAAGTGCAAAGAAACACAAAACTTAGCTTTCTAAAAATAGGCTACTTGATCAAGAAGCTCAAGTGTGTAGTTCATAAAAGTCAATTCTTAGTATAGTATTCATCATTATTACAGTATTAATCATTATTAAGGGCTCAAATCTGTAACTGCTTTCTGTGAATACTCAGTGTTATGGCTTTCATGTTGTGAAAAAAGGCTTTTGAGACATATTCCCAAAAAGAATGACATACTGAAGGTAAGTTTGTCTAATGCAACAGTAGCTCAGCCTTTCCACTTTATTAAGAGTGTCAAAAAATCAGCAAGAAACCCTTAAGATGTGATCACAGCTGTCAAAACCTTGCCATAATAATATAAAAGGTACTTACAGCTAAATAGCTAAAGACACACCAGAAGTCTAATATCTTATAATGAACTGTGGTTAGTTTGTGAAGATAAAATTGCATTTATATTATGCTTATAACGTGGTTAATGTGCAACCAGCAGCTTAGATTCATGTGATATTATGTGTGAACTTTTCACTTCCGCTGACGTAACGGATTAGTCATTATATAGAGCTCATTGTTCCAACTTGAACAATTCCACCTTTTTTGACTCTGAAAATAACTACCATGAGACTCGTGGAACTTGTAACCGTTACAGAGTGATGCTGTGAAGGTTCTGATCACATCCACACAATGGCGACCAGGAAGGAAAATGTAAAGCCATGGCAGAAGGTAAGAAGCAGCCGGTTGTTACTCAAAGCTGTTGGTTTACAAGAAATCCAGGTTAGTTATGTAACAACTGAAGTCTCTGAGCAGGGACTGAGCTGACTATTAAAGACTTATTAGTGGGTCTATGGAACAGAAAAACAGGGAATCTGTGGCAAGATTTCAAACTTTGATTAGAAATGGCTGCAGTTGAATGATAAATTTATGCTTCAAACATTTTCTTTTTAATTTCAAGAATGCTGCCTGTATAAGAACTTACACTTCAAGCACTTTAAGCTCAAGAATTCTAAATCTATTTGTTTTATGCAACCATTTCTTCGTCTATTTCTTGAGCTCTAACACAGATTACAGATTACATCAGAAATCACTTTGGATGCAGCTTATTAATGCATATCCCAAAAACAAGTGTGAGCACAAGCTGCCAGTGGGAGGAGATCAAAGCCCTTTTTCTGTAAACCTTCAATAATGTCAAGTGTCCCTCCTTGATTCACAGTGTGAGAAAAGCACAGAATGGGATTTGGCCAGGGAAAGCTTCTCATTGGTTTCCAACAGTACTCTAGAGCTTTTCACGTCCAATTCCCCCATCTGCTCGTAGTAACAGTTGTGAAACGAATAATTGGTGTCAAGTGGTTCATGTAATGCCCACTGCTCAGTCAGATGTAAACACGACTCCAGCTTGGTGCACAATTACACTCTCAAATAAGACTTGAGTCAAGAACTAAATCATTTACCTTTCTTTGTTTAAAGGCTGAAAATGTATTGTGGTGTATTTGAGGTTGGGGTATGTAAATATTGTAAATAAGAGGGCAGGATATTGCAGGTGTGTTTGAGCGTGGGTGTGGAGACAAAAAAGGCCGGCCCACTCCCTACCCACCTCGAACAGTTCAGTCGGCATACAGGAAGAAAAGTAACAATACTTTACTGCATCACATTTATTGTAGCGCCATTATTTTCAGGAGACTCGGCCTTCACTCACAAACGTACAACAGCATAAGGTAAGAGCTAAACTTTAAGAACTGTGACATGTTTAGTTTACTGATGACTAACGTAAAAACAAAATCTGACCTACAGTTTGATGGCTTTATCTACTCAAATGGAAATAATCGTGTACCGCTGCATTGTGATGAATAACGTTATTCTTTATCAATTTAACCCACCACTTAGGCCTAATACTTTTCATTTATTGCAAAAGACTTTGACATTGGAAACATACATTACAGCATCACTAATCTCATTGTTCACGCTAATTGAGTGGACGACAAGGTTAAATGATGTGGAACCGGCCTTTCCTGTTGCACTAATGGACTCGTGTGTCTGGTCCTTTCAGGAATTATTTGCTCTGAGATTCACTTTTATTATGAAGAGGCTCAGGTTACAACCGCTGATGGTTTTTCCATTTTATACAAACACTAAGACAAAGCAGCTGTCCTACGCCCTTCAGTTATGTCATCGGAAAGGCAGCACCGTGTTTAAAAAGATAATTTTTTATATACATATAAAAACAGATGTCCAATATGATGGAATAATTAATCAATGTCGTAACCTAATGTGAAAAGATTACACATTGTTGCAGTTTTTGTGATTTTATTAACATTTATCTGTGGAAACTGAAGGATTATGTTCATATTTGATAAGTCTAATATTTGATGAGCCCATTGGGAGTGGCTGCTCAATACCTATGCATCAAAGGTAAACAGACAATAGCTTTGGGAATGGCCGCTAAACTCCATGACACAAAATGTTATGGGCAGCTTCGAGCTCCTTGTAACAATGTTTGCTGCACATTTATTTCTCTCTTCATGTCACATTCCATTTCAATAACTTTCAGCCGAGTCCTCTCACTTCATTCGCTTTGTTTGCTTTGCATGTGTGTCACCATTTCTATCTGATTCTATAAATGCCTAAGGCCTTGATAATGTTGAATGTTAAAGGTGTGGATCTGCCCAATGTCTCGCCTGACCTCACATCACCCTCTCCATCGATGAAGACCAGTGGCATTTCATTTCTAAAGCCAATATCGGACACACTGTGATCAGTGAATTATAGCTGACTTGTTTTCAATACAAAAGCTACATCCATGGCTTCTCCAGCCGTTTATCGGTCACATATGCTTGGATCATGTATTTGCATATTATATGTTGCTGTATCTTACAGCAGCTTCCATACATCACGGCACTAAGACCATGCACTTGGCATGGTGGGCGAGACAGTGTATTTGCTTATCACTGCTGTTGTCCCTCGTTCCTCGAGTCGAGAGGCGGTTAAGCGCTGCTGATTGCAGAACTTGTGTGTTGCTATGGCGCCAAGCTGACACTCATTAGGGGATTGGAGATGTCTCGCTCTCAGAGATCCAATCTTTTCCAAAGGGTTCACTTGTCTTTTTTAGAGCCATCTGTTTCCTGTGAAAAGATAGGGAACTTGTAAACATGACCAACGAGGGGCAGGGTGCAGCATTACTTGTTCATGATGAGCAGTTGTTTCCAGTGTGTTCAGTAATATTCGCCCTGGACACTGGAACTAAATTGATTCACATTAAACGAAATTAAACTAAATAGTATTGTAGGTATAGTAACCTTTAGCTTCATTACAGCATTTTTAACTTTACTATCCAATAGCAATACCACATAAATGATCATACTTGAAATAATAAGACAAACATCTTCAATATTTGGGACTGCTTCCTTGTAGGCTTGTTAAAATTTGTTTTTATTCATGTTCATGTTTTTATTTAGTTCAGCAGAACAATGAGTGACAATAATAAAGATGCCTTCCGAAACGTCAGCCAAAAGCCTGGTCTGCAGATATGGACTATCAATGTGAGTTAAATCAAATATTATACAGCTGAGATGGGACTTTTTCTGAATGTGTGGTTTCCATGAATTTGTTGTTTCTCCTTCAGAACATGGAGATGGTGCCTGTTCCAGCCCAGGCCTATGGTAACTTCTTCGAGGGAGACTGTTATATTGTTTTAAGTGTGAGTACAAGTCTTAATTAAAGCGTAGATTTTTGCACATGCCTGATATGTTTACATGTGTCTCACCAGATAACTCAAAGTAAGGGTTCTGGCCAGTCAGCTGAGATCCATTACTGGATAGGGAACTCCTCCTCTCAGGATGAACAAGGGGCAGCGGCCATCTATGTCAGCCAGCTGGATGAGTACCTGGGTGGGAGTCCTATCCAGCACAGAGAGGTCCAGGGGAATGAGTCGCCCCGCTTCAAGAGCTACTTCAAAAATGGTCTGATGTAAGTTTTAAAAATGTGTGTGACAAAAGGAGTTCTAGTATATTTAAAGTATTTTTAGACATGCCTCACTCTATTTATCCCTTTGAGAATTAGCAAAGTAAAGCGCTCTTCTTTTATTTTACCCTGATCTTAAATTTTTTTCTCCCACCATGGTTAAGTGAAGTCAAGATTTACAAACTTAGAAATGCTCTCGGGTCCTGCTGCGTTCATCCTGCTCTTTCTAGTTTAGCCCTTTTATTACACTTGTACTTTGGTCATGTACACTCCTCTTTTTGCAGATACAAAAAGGGCGGAGTGGCCTCAGGTTTTAACCACGTTGAAACAAACACCTACAACGTCCTGCGATTGTTGCAAGTCAAAGGGAGGAAGAATGTCACTGCCACAGAGGTATGCTGGGTAAAACACAAGCCCTAAGGTTAATACTACCTCCCCATTGCCTCCCGCTGGTGCTATCACAGGTTTCACACAGCTACGCTGGGGGATTGGCACTCCTTCCTCCAAATTACGATTTTCTTGTTCCTATCTGTCAAGGAAGGTTATTTTCTCAAATTGTGTGACATAGTGATAAGCCATTATTATTTTCCCTATTCTGTCAGAAAAGATAATGATTTTATGATAGCATGTAAAAGCCTGTGGATCTATTTCCAGGTGGAGGTGTCATGGAATAGCTTTAACAATGGAGATATATTCCTTCTGGATCTGGGCAAAGCCATAGTGCAGTGGAATGGTCCCAAGAGCAACAAAGCAGAGAAGCTGAAGGTAATTCTCCAATCTGGTTGACTCAGAGTTGACTTAATGCCAGCTTCTTTGGTGTAATAAATTCAGCATTATCTGTAACAAATGACAAGGTGTTACTTTCTCACGTATTGAAACAAAAGCATTAGCTTTCTATAATAGTATGTCCTGCCCTGACCTGGTCCATGGGAGGAGCCTGATAATAGCCACACAATAGTGACTAGAATTAGCATAAAACGCCAGATCACAAGACAATCACTGAAGTGCTGCCAAAATATCTCATTCATGTTAATTCCCAGCATAAAGTAAAAATTAATTTGTGGCCTAGAGTTAATATCACATTCCCACACTAAGAAACTTACATCATTATTTTTTCCCCACATGTTCTCCTCTCTGGGTGTAATTTTGCAAATCTAAGACTAAAAATCTTTAATAAACTACAAATAGGCTACTACGGTTGTAGTCATGTAGGTTGTGCAGTGCCAAAGCTGTAGGACTCTTTTATAAAGAATAACTGAGACTCTGTCTACGCCCCTTGCAGGCCGTCTTGTTGGCCCAGGACATCCGGGACAGGGAGCGAGGAGGCCGTGCTCAGATTGAGGTGGTGGAGGGAGGAGATGAGGCTGGCTCTCCGGAGATAATGAAGGTCATGACATCAGTACTCGGCCAAAGAAGTGGACCTCTGAAGGAAGCCACACCTGATGACAGCCCTGACCAGGGGCAGAAATCCTTTGTCAGACTTTACCAGTAAGTGCTTTATCTGAACAGACACAATAAATAGTTTTATTCATCTGAATCATACATATTTCATTTGTGTGTTTTGTTTTAGTGTTTTTGAAGAAAGTGGGAATCTAGTGGTTCGAGAAGTGGCCACGCAGCCTCTTACCCAAGACCTGCTGCTTTCTTCTGTAAGGTGCTACTAAACTGTTAAACAATGTCTTTCCCTTAAATATTGCTCACCTCTGATCAGAGTATATTTCCATTGTGTGCCAGGACTGTTATATTGCAGACCAAAACGGCTCTTGTGTGATGGTGTGGAAAGGCAGACAGGCCTCAGCGACAGAGCGACGAGAGTCTTTAAACAGGGCAATGGTAAGTGTTTTACAGTCTTAGCTGGCAACACTGGGTTTACCAGCAAAAGTTTTAGACTTGTAAAATGGAGTGACGTTTTAACATGCTATCCTTTTACCAGGGTTATATTAAAGCTAAGAATTACCCAGCTAGCACCAGGCTGGAAGTAATGAGTGAGGGAGGAGAGACTGCAATGTTCAAGCACTTGTTCAAGTCGTGGAGAGACAAAGGGCAAGCACAGGGTCTTGGTACCACCTACAGCGTTGGAAAAATTGGTAATCTGGTTTTACTGGATAAAGATTAATAGGTAATAAATAACCAGAGTTAGGTTCATATATAATCGGTCTTTTCAGCTAAGGTGGACCAGGTGAAGTTTGATGTGATGGAGCTCCATGCACATCCTGAACTGGCAGCTCAGCAGCGCATGGTGGACGATGCTACAGGTGATGTGAAGGTAAATAGAGCGAGTCATTAATCATGGTGAGTTTTCAAAGCTTTTATAAACTGTGTTAACATTTACGTTTGTGTTAGATCTGGCGAATTGAGAAATTGGAGCTGGCTGAGGTCAGTCCAAGCACATACGGCCAGTTCTATGGAGGAGACTGCTACTTAGTGCTTTACACATATCAGAGATCAAACCAACCACAGCACATCCTCTACATGTGGCAGGTGAGAAGTTAATGAATGCATATATGTCAGATTTGGCTGTGTTTGAAATTAAATGATTTTATGGTTTTATTAGGGCCGCCATGCAACTAAAGATGAGATCACAGCAAGTGCCTATCAGGCAGTCAACATCGACAACAAGTACAATGGTGCCCCAGTCCAGGTCAGGGTGGTCATGGGGAAAGAGCCTCGACATTTCTTGGCTATTTTTAAAGGCAAACTCATTATCTTTGAGGTACAGTTTATTTTCAAAATCATTATCTTTCCACAAACAAATTGTATATTATAATAAAGTTGTGTACAAGTGAATATGTCAAAGTCAAACTGCACAATATATATAATATAACATAAATGAATGAAAACTTTGCCTTTTAGGGTGGCACAGGTCGTTCGGGGGTGAAACACTCTGAGAATGGGGCCAGACTCTTTCAGGTCAAAGGCACTAGTGAGCTAAATACAAAGGCCACTGAAGTCCAAGCGAGAGCATCATCCCTGAACTCCAATGATGTTTTCCTGTTAAAGACTGACAATAAATGCTACCTGTGGTATGGAAAGGTAGGGGATCCACAATATCCTCACTGGGGACACTTTTAAAGAATAAATAGATATGCCTGATCTCATGGGAGAGTTTTTGTATCTATATAAGTTGTATGTTTTCTTGTATCTTTATCCAGGGCTGCAACGGGGATGAGAGAGAAATGGGAAAAGCAGTGGCTAATGTTCTGTCCAAGCAGGACAAGCAGGTGGTGATGGAGGGACAAGAGCCAGCTGAATTCTGGGTCGCTCTGGGAGGAAAGGCTCCTTATGCCAGTGACAAGAGGTAAACACAGGCAGAGAAGCAGGATTTAGCTTGTTTGACACTAATGAGGTTAGCTGGGTTTTTGGCTTAGTTACTATCATCAAACATCCTATTTATTTCTCCTTCTTTTAATGCCACATTGTATTTTCATAAAATATGGTTATAATGCTCTGTATCTCCACAGACTTCAGAATGAGGAACCTCCTCACAGCCCCAGGCTTTTTGAATGCTCTAATCAGACGGGACGATTTCTGATGACAGAGGTGGCTGACTTTGAACAGTGTGATTTGGACGAGGAGGATGTCATGCTGCTTGACACTTGGGAGGAGGTGAGCTTAAGCCAAAAGCTGTCATTTGCTACATATAGTAAAAACATTGACCTTTGATTTGATTAATAACTGGATACGAGTTTTGTTCTGAATTTCCTCAGATTTTCTTTTGGGTTGGAAAATTTGCCAATGAGTATGAGACCAAAGAGGCCTGGAACAGCACTCGAGAATACCTAAGGACCCACCCAGCAGGCCGTGACCCGGACACACCCATTATTTGTGTCAAGCAGGGAAAGGAGCCACTCACATTTACAGGCTGGTTCAATGCATGGGATCCTCATAAGTGGAGTGTGAGTTTACAGGCTGCTATGAATTAAAGGCATTCATATATTTTTTTTACAAACGTGTAATGATTGTTTACTTGAAATATATGTCTTTGTTTTTAAAATAAATGTATAACACAAATAATCTAAACAAATCAGAGTGCACTATTGCATGCTCATTAATTTACAATCCTAGCTCACGTGATCCTTTTAAAACAGGAAGTGAACTCCTATGAGGAAATGAAAAAAAAGTTGACTGATGGGTCTTCTGTGTCAGAGATTGCTGTAGTAAGTGATTATGCAATTTTATTAAATGAAGTAGTTTTGTACTGAATGGCACAAATTGTAATGTTATCGAGTAATGTGCCGCTTGTGTTGTGCAGTGTTTTTTTCTCCTTTCAAAAGGCTTATAATCCACTAAAATATAATTTCTCATACCTCATTATCTGCAGGGCCTGGGCAACACTAACCTAAACAAAAGCTCAGATGGGGGTGGCTATAGGGCGCCGGGAGGCCCAGGGACCTCAGTGAGAGGTCTGTCCCACAGATCATCAACTCTCTCCAGCCCAGGATCCCAAAGATCGTCTAGTAGCTACTCTCCATCCTTAGCCTCAAGTGGCAGTAGAGGGCTTTACCTGGACCCCCAGCTGCTCATCAACAAGCCTGCCAGTGAGCTGCCGCAGGGAGTGGACCCCGGCCAGAGAGAGGTGGGTCATGTTGAAAAGCATGCAGTAACATTGGGGAAGCAGTAGAGGTCACTGTATTCATACTGCTGTCTGATTATAGGATTACCTGTCTGATGTGGATTTCGAGAAGTTACTTGATACAACCCGTGCAGACTTTCAGCGGCTGCCAAAATGGCGGCAAAACGACTTGAAGAAAAAGGCTGGGCTTTTCTGAGAACCTCTCGAGTAGAGAGATTATAAGTCATTTTCGTGGAAACTCTTGTCAAACCAGTTTTACTAAAAAAAGTGACTAGGTATTTTATCTGTTGTTATGGGAGACGGGGAAAAGGAAGGCATTCATTGTTTCATTAACATTTATACTGACACTTTTAATGTCCAAATATTTTCCTCATAATTTCAGAGACTAGCTATTTTAGACTGCTTTTTTCTATAAAGGTTTTAGTGCTATGATTATACTCTGATTTTTTTCTTTAGCTTGCTTCTTTCTATACCGTCTAAATTAATTAGTAGATTAACTGTCAAAACACTATGTAACTGAGTTTTTCTTTATTTATTAGAAAGCTAGTGCAAATGGAAGGAACACAGCAGCACAATGCACAAATTATGAGATTGTAATTGTGTAAATTAACATTTTATGCATTCAAATCACAGAATAAATGTAGGAGAGTTATCATAAATATGTCATGATTTATTAACAGAAGAAAAGTAATAAAATTTCACTGACAACCATTGATTTCCCAGGAGCCTTTTCTGTGGGCAACAAGACAAGCATGCAACAGATAAAGGCAATGACACTATATACATGTATTAGTGTATAACATCTGTCCAATCTTTTACTGTTTTTTTTTTTAAGCTTTTTTTTCTTTCAAACAATAACATTAAAATTGGTAGTTTGATTTAGTTAGTTTAAATATTAAAGAAATATTATGGTATTTATGACCATGCCCATGTCTATAGTATTGTACTTGAATATTATACACTGCCTTTTTATGTATCCACCATTCACCTTTTTTTCTATCCATAAAAACTAAGATCACAACAAGACAAAGTATTGTGTCTTAATGACGCAGCTTAAATATATATTTAGCACACAAATCCCCTGGTCCCTTTAGAGGATTCTTACAGGCTAAGGTGTGCCTTGTGGAGCTATTGCCTAACTGGCATTAATAAGCATTAGATGTACAAAAAGTCCGGCAGAGCTGATGACGTCACCCCTCTTTGTGAGCAGTGGCACGTGACGGTACCCTGAAAGGGCGGGAGGGAGATTTAGTTTGTTTGCATGTATCATATGCACTGGATATAAAGTTGTCAAAAAATGTAGTCATAATCTTTCTTACCGTTCTGTACACTGGTTAGTGGTAGACTATACTGTGCAACAAAGTCATTATGGGATGCTGTGTCATAATCTTCAATCAGAAACCGTACCATGGCCAGCTCTGGGACACTGATGTCAAACGTGAAGTTTACATTCCAATTTGGGTTAAATCCTGAAGGGTTCAAAATGGTACAAATATTGGGATTAATCCATATAATGCTTTTTTTTGA
Source organism: Neodontobutis hainanensis (assembly GCA_024349245.1). Classification (NCBI taxonomy): domain Eukaryota; kingdom Metazoa; phylum Chordata; class Actinopteri; order Gobiiformes; family Odontobutidae; genus Neodontobutis; species Neodontobutis hainanensis. Next base: position 2,514,750 of record JALDNG010000010.1, read on the forward strand.
GTGTTCATTTATGATATGACCAAACGTGTGTAATACAAACCGTTGTTGTTAATGTGAGGCGTCTCTTTGCTGGCATTGTCTGCTGGCACACCATGGATTTCCACTCTCACCAGAGGGTCAACAATGGAGTTGTTTTTCTCCTTGTTGACTTTTGGTAACTGCTGCCCTGAAATCACCTGTTGGATATCTTATCAGATTAATAAAAATCCAAGATCTTAAATCTGAATTTAACTTTAACCATGTTTACCATGACATGAAATTTCTTCTTCTGTAGCCAAGGCCCATTGGAGAGTGAGTTGGGGTTAAATTGTGAGGACAGGGTTCTCTGAAATTCAGGTTTTAAGATGTAGCCACAAAAACCATTTGGCAAAAAACGGCCTTGGTTTAAATGCATCTCTTTAGATGGAGTCTGAAAGTTCAAAGCCACTAAAAACAAGGAAAGAGTGAAGAGAATAATGTTACTCTATCGCTAATAAAGCTATGTAGGATTATTTTCATTGCTAAGTGATGGGAGCGTACCAATCTGGCAGCCTACGTTCCACAGAGGCACTGGGTTGTAGTTGGAGGAGTCTGTCCTAGATCCAGCTGGATAAATCCTACTCAACTTCTCTATGTTGTGACGAATAAAAGCAGTCCCTAAAAATGCATCAAATGAACTTTGATATAGAATAACTGTTGCTTTTAATAAAAATCAAACACACTATTTGTGTTTTATTAGATTGTATGATGCAATCTTTGTATTTAAATTGTCTGATCGTTAATAAAAGAGAACCAAACAAATCACTGAGTTCCCTTTACCTGAGGTCTGGGCCAGATTCAAAGCTTTGCTCTCTTTGAAAGACGACATCTCATAAAAGGCCTGGTTGTCCTTGGCATGTTCAAAGCCATTAAAATGAACACTCTTGCAGTAAATGACAATGTCGGACAGCTCTTTGGCAAGTTTTATTTTTGATTTCTGAAACAAGACAGTGACGTTACTCATTTACAATAACAGTGTAACGAAAATGTTTTAGACTAATTTAAATTATGAAGCAGCCGACACACCTTAGACTTGGATTTTTGTCCATTCTCCTTAGACTCTGCAGCCTCATCCTCCTCAGAAACTGTGTCCTCATCTATTGTGTTGTTATTGGTAAAGACAGTATCCAGTTTATTTAATCGCTTTCCTTTGATGAGAAACTTGCCCTTCAGCTCCTGAACAGGGACAGACAAGACACAACGCCTTGACCTAAACGACACGCTTTGAAATAACTAATCTTTAAAAGCATGGAGAGACATACTTGTTTTTTTAAGAGAAATACAATGTGTTAGTGGTTGGTCACTCCCCTTCAGCAGCCAGTTCAGAATAGAAAATATTGTGTAATTCATAATTATAATTCCCTTTGAGGGAGACAATGCCACAAGCATCCACCCTGTGGTTTGTGCAGTTGAGCAGACGACACGAAAATCATGGCATGAAATCAGAACCGGCACGCCCATTAGGCAATACAGGCAAATGCTAAGGGCACTGTGGCCTCCAGGGCGTCACAAAATCGGGAAAATGTACCTTCAATATAATCAGTTATTATCTTAGTATTTTAACAGGCCATGAAAAGCACCATTAATACTGTTCTATGCTATATAGCTCAGGCAATAGATCATTCAGAGAGATTGTCTCTTTTTGGATATCGTAAATGTACTTTAAATGTGAGTTTTTGTATTATTATTAATTGTAAGTACGTAATTAAATTACTTGAATTTACAAAAAGAGAGCATACCCGTTCTCGCAGTTACTGTCAGTTCTAACACAAATTATATCAGCAAAAAGTTAAATAAAAAAAAATAATAATTTAATGGTAGTTTTCTTTTGTTTTCTTGCGCCTTTGCCTTTTATTGGTTCCACTCGGATAACTCTGATTCATCCTCTCTCTTTGCTACCCGCATCTCTCTCAAACACAGAACTTATGAGCCATGATGCAAGCCTGTTGTGGATGTAATAGTCCGTTACAGTAATGTGGAGGGGGTACAGTGTGGATCAACCGTTCTCACCGAGGGAACCACATAGGCACTTTTTACTACATGAAGTATTTACTCTTGTTACCCATTGTACTGAGGGCATTGTTTCGGCTTCTTTGCTCGTTTGGTTACATGCGGTTTATATTAGCTTAAAACTTTCTTATCAATGAGTCATACTCAGATCTTGTGTGATTGAAGTTCAACTCCTTATGAGCCATTCAAGAATCATATTTTACTGTACCAAATCTTAAAGATGCTAAAAGACAATTTTTGATGAAATGCTATTTAATTATTAACTCAACATACTTTCTCAGAAAAATGTCTTAGTCAGAGAAAGTCAACAGGAAAACCCAAGCTAATCAATGCAGAATTTATATTAAAGGTGTGGTCTTTCCTTCTCTCTGTGAATTTACTTGTATGATCTGTATTTAGGACACACATTTACCTCAGGTGAGGGGAAGTTAGAGGGCATTTTGTCACCCAGAGGCTTTGTGAGCAAAGCCTCACCCAGGATAGAAGTCATGTATTTAGCCATTAGCTTCTGCTGGCCCACGGTGCAGTGGTTCTCCAGAGACAAGATCACTGGGTAGTTAGATGTCTAAACACAAACAGAAGACCAAAGCAACCATATGAATGTGCACCGTCACATGAGTGAAAGCATTTTGATAGCTTTCCATAGATAATAGTAAACCACAACATCTCTTACTTTGAAGGCGTGGTTTTTAATGGCTTTTATGACATCTTTGAAGAGCACTTTGGATGTGAGGGTGTAGCCGTGGTAAATAACAGGCTCTCCGTTAGGCCCATCCCAACAGTCCAGTTCTACACAGCGACAACTTTTCATCAGAGCTCTGCAACAAATAAAAACAATTTGAATGTGTGGAAACTATTTTAGGTAGTGTTTTTCATAATTTCACATTTGTGTTTTAAGATAACAGTAGTTCTATTTAGATTGTTTAATACTGATATACTGACATACTTTATGTAAGCTTCGGTGCTGCTGGGCCCTTTCAGCTGATCTTCCATCAGGTATGTGTTGTGTGATGAAGAAATGTAGTAATGGCTGAGAGGCTGGTTCATGTCTTGGTAGATATTTTTATGTTTTGGGTTGAAAATGGACCCCTCCTCTTGCTGCAAGTACATCAGGAAACCATCTTTGGTCATGTGCTTATTCTGCTTTGCTAATGAACAGAAAATAAAATAGACCTGTTAAATCAATCAATCAAAGACACTCCTGATAACAAATGCTTACCTGTCCCGTCCATCTCGTAGTTTTCAATGAGCTTCAAAGCATCCTCCATGGTCGCCTCCTCCCTTTGCTCATTCAGGAGGAAACCCAGCAGGTCTCTGGCACTCATCTCACCGTCTGTTTTGGCGTGCGTTCTATAGATCTCGTCAATTTCCTTTCGTGATGTTAGTAATTCATAGAACTGCTTGATCTCGTTATCTTCCAGAGTGCCTGAATTGGATGTATCACATTGCTAAAGGGCAAACATACTGATCAGGTTTTATCTAACATTTATAGATATCAAAAACTAAGCAGCAGTACAAACAATACAAACCTTAAAAAGCTGTGCTGCATAACTGTCAGCCACCTCCACATTAATTTCTCTCAGAAAGTACGTCACTTCCTTTAGGGTCATCATGTTGTCGTGGTTCTTGTCTGCTTTACGCATGCACTCAATAAGCCAGCTGGTTTTTACATATAAGGATGTGGTTTATTATTCTTAATTCTTTCGTTCAAAGTACACCCTGGACAATCACACAAAAACCCTTAACACACACTGACAAGATAACCACTCACTCACACTTTTATTCACAATGTGTCACCTATTCATGCATGTCTTTGAACAGTCAGAGCACCGTGAGAGGAAGCCAAATGTCCCACACAGAACCCAAAGTCAACAGGGAGGACATGCAGACTACACACTGATGCCTTTCCTAGAACATGGAATAGCTATAATCACTTCAATTCTTAGTTAAGGATACTGTTCGCTCTGCTCTTGTCGACTAAGGTTGTGCAAATTGCTCATGACTTTCTCGAGGCCCCTCACCCACGTTTCGGCTTCCTCTGGACTGTCTGCCATCAGGTCCAGATTCTTCTTTTTGCCCTTAAAAATGATGGAGAAGCATTTATCTTCCACTGTGGGGTCAGTGTGCTTATTCAACCCCTCGGACTGGCGCCCCATTCTCAGTGACTCAACGTCATCGAGGGAGACTGTTGGTAAAGGAGAGTAGAAAGCACAACCTTTGTTTATATTACGTAATAACACATGAACATGGATGCTCAAAGGAAATAAGACTTTAAAAGAATAATTAGATTTACCACTTTCTAAACCCGTAAGAATTTGTGAAAAAATGCTGTTATACCCAAAGCACAATTTTAGGTTATTTTTAGTTAGGGCTGTATCTACAAAGGGCAGCGAAAGATTATGTTTTTAAACGTTTTTAGTTCTTATCTACAGGAAGACGTTTGTTTCTGTGGGAAACTCCTAACGGTAGACTTCACTCACAAGACACAAAGCCAAAGATAAAATATCAACTCAGTAACGGTCCTGTCTTGACATTGCTGTAAATTTGCTGCTCAGTGTCCTACCTACTTTTATCAACACCATAACACAGTTTTACGTTTATAAACTACATAACTACATTTGAAGTAAAATTATTGTTATATAAAACTGCAAATATTAGTTCTATAAAAAACATATAAAGGAAATGAACCACTGTTATTGGATGTTGTACAGTTGAACCAACACGTTTTATTATATTACCTAGCACTTTCCACAATCTCAAAACAATGTGGCTGCTTTTGTTTGGCTCACCTTTCACACCAAGTTTCTGACTCATGAACTTAAATGAACAAAAGACGGCAGCTGGAGAGATTTAGTTTTACTCTAATTCTTTAACTTAACCTCTACTGGGCCTGTGTATTCATTTAGGTCAGCACACTCTGTGAGAGATAGCAGTAGCTTTTTTTTTTAGCTCCAAGGCTGTGGCTGTAGTGTCTTTGCATGTGTTTCAGATTGGCCAGGTGCTCTTAATCTAGACACTAATGTTAAACACCATGGCATGCCGTGAACATTGACGCAATGCGAGTCTATATAGTTTTATGTATTCCAGAAGCATACTAGACTTTGTATATTCAATACTTCACTGTGTTGAGTGACCACTGTCTCTGTGTCCCGTACTGGTGGTCAATAAACTTCTCCTGCCCAAGACCTCCAGAAGGTCTTTCTCTCTCATGTGACTCGTGTCAGCTCCAAGGGCAGCTCAAATATATCTTTGAATCTGTGTTTCTGTTTTTAAATTTCAAAATACCGGTCTATGCACCTAAACTATACAAAAGGGTTCTCTGTGCACTCTGTAAACCATACAGCAGACGAGTTTTCTCTGAGACAGCATAATGTACAGAAGGCCATGCACAACCATGCATGAGGTAATCATCCTAAATGCAACAGGAGCCTCTGTGACTAAAGAATAAAGACTACAGGCTTAGCTGACCGGCCATATGTTGTGCCTGGGTTACAGTCACAGATTTTCTGCCCTTTAATTTGAAACTACTAAAGAGCAGCTATTGTTACTGAGAACTGGAGACTTGTATCTGGGGCCAGATGAATCCAAAGGTCATGCTACTTGAACAGAAAAACTCGTTTGGTGGATTTGTAGAGCAATACACTCAATCCTGAGCTTGTAGAGAGCCGCAGGCTGAACAAAATTCCTTAAGGGTCCAACCTTCCTGCTAGGCTCATAGTCAGTAACACATGGCTGATTTGCCATCTTCCACCTAGTGCATGTGTGGACGAGCCCCCGAGCTCTAAGGTGGCGTTCTGAGGTGGGCGTTCTGAGGTGAGCTCTGAGGTGAGCTCTGAGGTGAGCTCTAAGGTGGGCGTTCTAAGGTGAGTTCTGAGGTGGGCAATCTGAGGTGAGTTCTGAGGTGAGTTCTGAGGTGGGCGATCTGAGGTGAGTTCTGAGGTGGGCGATCTGAGGTGAGTTCTGAGGTGGGCGATCTGAGGTGAGTTCTGAGGTGAGCTCTGAGGTGAGTTCTGAGGTGGGCGATCTGAGGTGAGTTCTGAGGTGGGCGATCTGAGGTGAGTTCTGAGGTGAGCTCTGAGGTGAGTTCTGAGGTGGGCGTTCTGAGGTGAGCTCTGAGGTGAGCTCTGAGGTGAGTTCTGAGGTGGGCGTTCTGAGGTGAGCTCTGAGGTGAGCTCTGAGGTGGGTGTTCTGAGGTGGGCTCTGAGGTGGGTGTTCTGAGGTGAGCTCTGAGGTGGGCTCTGAGGTGGGTGTTCTGAGGTGAGCTCTGAGGTGAGCTCTGAGGTGGGTGTTCTGAGGTGGGCTCTGAGGTGGGTGTTCTGAGGTGGGCTCTGAGGTGGGTGTTCTGAGGTGGGCGTTCTGAGGTGAGCTCTGAGGTGGGTGTTCTGAGGTGGGCTCTGAGGTGGGCTCTGAGGTGAGCTCTGAGGTGGGCTCTGAGGTGGGTGTTCTGAGGTGAGCTCTGAGGTGGGTGTTCTGAAGTGGGCTCTGAGGTGAGCTCTAAGGTGAGTTCTGAGGTGGGCGATCTGAGGTGAGTTCTGAGGTGGGCGTTCTGAGGTGAGCTCTGAGGTGAGTTCTGAGGTGGGCGTTCTGAGGTGAGCTCTAAGGTGAGCTCTGAGGTGAGTTCTGAGGTGGGCGTTCTGAGGTGAGCTCTGAGGTGAGTTCTGAGGTGGGCGTTCTGAGGTGAGCTCTGAGGTGAGTTCTGAGGTGGGCGTTCTGAGGTGAGCTCTAAGGTGAGCTCTGAGGTGGGCGATCTGAGGTGAGTTCTGAGGTGGGCGATCTGAGGTGAGTTCTGAGGTGGGCGTTCTGAGGTGAGTTCTGAGGTGGCGTTCTGAGGTGAGTTCTGAGGTGGGTGTTCTGAAGTGGGCTCTGAGGTGAGCTCTGAGGTGAGCTCTGAGGTGAGTTCTGAGGTGGGCGTTCTGAGGTGAGCTCTGAGGTGAGTTCTGAGGTGGGCGTTCTGAGGTGAGTTCTGAGGTGGGCGTTCTGAGGTGAGTTCTGAGGTGGGCGTTCTGAGGTGAGTTCTGAGGTGGGCGATCTGAGGTGAGTTCTGAGGTGAGCTCTGAGGTGAGTTCTGAGGTGGGCGTTCTGAGGTGAGCTCTGAGGTGAGCTCTGAGGTGAGTTCTGAGGTGGGCGTTCTGAGGTGAGCTCTGAGGTGAGCTCTGAGGTGAGTTCTGAGGTGGGCGTTCTGAGGTGAGCTCTGAGGTGGGTGTTCTGAAGTGGGCTCTGAGGTGAGCTCTAAGGTGAGTTCTGAGGTGGGCGTTCTGAGGTGAGCTCTGAGGTGGGTGTTCTGAGGTGGGCTCTGAGGTGAGCTCTGAGGTGAGTTCTGAGGTGGGCTCTGAGGTGGGTTCTGAGGTGGGCGTTCTGAGGTGAGCTCTGAGGTGGGTGTTCTGAGGTGAGCTCTGAGGTGGGCTCTGAGGTGGGTGTTCTGAGGTGGGCGATCTGAGGTGAGTTCTGAGGTGGGCTCTGAGGTGAGTTCTGAGGTGGGCGTTCTGAGGTGAGCTCTGAGGTGGGCGTTCTGAGGTGAGTTCTGAGGTGGGCTCTGAGGTGAGCTCTGAGGTGGGCTCTGAGGTGAGTTCTGAGGTGAGTTCTGAGGTGAGTTCTGAGGTGAGTTCTGAGGTGAGTGTTCTGAGGTGGGCGTTCTAAGGTGAGTGTTCTGAGGTGGGCGTTCTAAGGTGAGTGTTCTGAGGTGAGTGTTCTGAGGTGAGTGTTCTGAGGTGGGCGTTCTAAGGTGAGTGTTTTGAGGTGAGTGTTCTGAGGTGAGTGTTCTGAGGTGGGCGTTCTGAGGTGAGCTCTGAGGTGGGTGTTCTGAGGTGGGCTCTGAGGTGGGTGTTCTGAGGTGAGCTCTGAGGTGGGTGTTCTGAGGTGAGCTCTGAGGTGGGCTCTGAGGTGGGTGTTCTGAGGTGGGCTCTGAGGTGGGTGTTCTGAGGTGGGCTCTGAGGTGGGTGTTCTGAGGTGGGCTCTGAGGTGAGTTCTGAGGTGAGCTCTGAGGTGGGCTCTGAGGTGGGTGTTCTGAGGTGAGCTCTGAGGTGAGCTCTGAGGTGAGTTCTGAGGTGGGCGTTCTGAGGTGAGCTCTGAGGTGGGTGTTCTGAAGTGGGCTCTGAGGTGAGCTCTAAGGTGAGTTCTGAGGTGGGCGTTCTGAGGTGAGCTCTGAGGTGAGCTCTGAGGTGAGTTCTGAGGTGGGCGTTCTGAGGTGAGCTCTGAGGTGGGTGTTCTGAAGTGGGCTCTGAGGTGGGCTCTGAGGTGGGCTCTGAGGTGGGCGTTCTGAGGTGAGCTCTGAGGTGGGTGTTCTGAGGTGGGTGTTCTGAGGTGGGCTCTGAGGTGGGCTCTGAGGTGGGCTCTGAGGTGGGCGTTCTGAGGTGAGCTCTGAGGTGAGTTCTGAGGTGGGCGTTCTGAGGTGAGCTCTGAGGTGAGTTCTGAGGTGGGCGTTCTGAGGTGAGCTCTGAGGTGAGCTTCTGAGGTGGGCTCTGAGGTGAGTTCTGAGGTGGGTGTTCTGAGGTGAGCTCTGAGGTGGGCGTTCTGAGGTGGGCTCTGAGGTGAGTTCTGAGGTGGCGTTCTGAGGTGAGTTCTGAGGTGGGTGTTCTGAAGTGGGCTCTGAGGTGAGCTCTGAGGTGAGCTCTGAGGTGAGTTCTGAGGTGGGCGTTCTGAGGTGAGCTCTGAGGTGAGTTCTGAGGTGGGCGATCTGAGGTGAGTTCTGAGGTGAGTTCTGAGGTGGGCGTTCTAAGGTGAGTGTTCTGAGGTGAGTGTTCTGAGGTGAGTGTTCTGAGGTGGGCGTTCTAAGGTGAGTGTTTTGAGGTGAGTGTTCTGAGGTGAGTGTTCTGAGGTGGGCGTTCTGAGGTGAGCTCTGAGGTGGGTGTTCTGAGGTGAGCTCTGAGGTGGGCGTTCTGAGGTGAGCTCTGAGGTGGGCTCTGAGGTGGGCTCTGAGGTGGGTGTTCTGAGGTGAGCTCTGAGGTGGGTGTTCTGAGGTGGGCTCTGAGGTGGGTGTTCTGAGGTGAGCTCTGAGGTGGGCGTTCTGAGGTGAGCTCTGAGGTGGGCGTTCTGAGGTGAGCTCTGAGGTGGGCGTTCTGAGGTGAGCTCTGAGGTGGACGTTCTGAGGTGGGTGTTCTGAGGTGAGCTCTGAGGTGGACGTTCTGAGGTGGGCGTTCTGAGGTGAGCTCTGAGGTGGGCGTTCTGAGGTGAGCTCTGAGGTGGGCGTTCTGAGGTGAGCTCTGAGGCTGGTGTTCTGAGGTGAGCTCTGAGGTGAGCTCTGAGGTGAGCTCTGAGGCTGGTGTTCTGAGGTGAGCTCTGAGGTGGGCTCTGAGGTGGGCTCTGAGGTGGGCTCTGAGGTGTGTTCTGAGGTGGGCTCTGAGGTGGGCTCTGAGGTGGGTGTTCTGAGGTGGGCTCTGAGGTGAGCTCTGAGGTGGGTGTTCTGAGGTGGGCTCTGAGGTGGGCGTTCTGAGGTGAGCTCTGAGGTGGACGTTCTGAGGTGGGCGTTCTGAGGTGAGCTCTGAGGTGGACGTTCTGAGGTGAGCTCTGAGGTGGACGTTCTGAGGTGGACGTTCTGAGGTGGGCGTTCTGAGGTGAGCTCTGAGGTGGACGTTCTGAGGTGGGTGTTCTGAGGTGAGCTCTGAGGTGGACGTTCTGAGGTGGACGTTCTGAGGTGGGCGTTCTGAGGTGAGCTCTGAGGTGAGCTCTGAGGTGGACATTCTGAGGTGAGCTCTGAGGTGGACGTTCTGAGGTGGGTGTTCTGAGGTGGACGTTCTGAGGTGGGCTCTGAGGTGGGCGTTCTGAGGTGAGCTCTGAGGTGGTCGTACTGAGGTGAGCTCTGAGGTGGACGTTCTGAGGTGGGCGTTCTGAGGTGAGCTCTGAGGTGAGCTCTGAGGTGGGCGTTCTGAGGTGGGCGTTCTGAGGTGAGCTCTGAGGTGAGCTCTGAGGTGTGCGTTCTGAGGTGAGTTCTGAGGTGGCGTTCTGAGGTGAGTTCTGAGGTGGGTGTTCTGAGGTGAGCTCTAAGGTGGGCGATCTGAGGTGAGCTCTGAGGTGGGTGTTCTGTGGTGGGGTTTGGGCGTAAAACAGATTAAAGCCTAATAACACTTGTGTATTTGAAGGCTTCGAAAGAGTGCGCTATTTGAGATTTATAAATAAACCAAATATAAATTAGTATTACTATATATAATTCCTAAAATATTGATAACTTATTTAAATTTATTGATAATTCGTTTTTACTAGTCTAAATACAAATAAATAAATAAATAAAATAAACATACATTTATAGTATATTTTATACATTAAAATTTATATTGTCAAGGAAGTTGTATATTATTGCTGAATGCTCTCACTCCTGGTCAACTCCCGGTCAAATGCTACTGCACATTCACTTGTGACTTCATGTCTTCAGCTGTATCTCCTATTGGCACCATACTAATCCAAGCCAGAGAAACACACCTCTTGCACTACATCTAATCACTGTTCTGGGACACATATAAGGTTAAAGCTAAAGCACCTGAACTTAGTTTTCAAGGTGAAGAGGTTTCTCCAAGACTTGGAAAAGACTCAGAATTGACAAACTTTTCTTCCTTTATTTTAGTAAAACACTGTACGATATGAATAGTGAGCATCTGCAATGTCTCTACCTGAGTCTCTATCTCCTCTAATCTTGTCTATTTTAGGTGCATTTATTTTGTTCATTGTTCAGAAACACGCACATCAGACTTGTGTAAAATAACAGAGGTAATACCTGCTGTTATTCATGCTTTCACCTTTGGCCTACGCAACTTGACTTCTCAATCTAAAAAAACAACATGTCCAGCCTTTCATTAAATTTTACACGCCCTGAAAATGAGCGCGCCATCCACTTTGTGTTTAATGTCGTGAAAATCTAGCCCTAAGAGAGTTCAGCTAAGGATGTTTATTTAATTTGTTTACAGCAGGACAGAGGAGTGGAGAGATGATGAATGCTATGAATTTGGAGAATGCCATCTGGAGAAGCGGAGCACAATAAAAATGTTATGTAATCCCCAACATGCAGGCATTGCTTAAATACCAGATGGAAATCAACACAAAGAGATGGTTGTCTTTTGCAGCTGTTTCTTAGTCTTTACTCCAAAGAAAAGTCAATAATCATTGCGGAAGATCATTTTTTCCGGGAAAAAGGTGAGGGTCATCAGCTGAATGTGTTCAGTTGTGACCCCTGAGGTCAATATGTGCTTCTACTGTAGCAATGTTATACTAAAAAGGCTGTGATTTACAAATTCATAAGCCCAGCTGTACACTACTATATAAACATGGCCGGTATGTAAAAATATGTACAACCACCTGCTTTAGCTATCGGTCATTAGAATTTGAATAACAACTGTTCAGTCAAATTTTTATCCCTCTGCAAACATTACAAAAGCTATCTGATCTGTGTTACAAATCATACGCGAACAAGAAGTGTTACAGTTCTGACGGGACAAACATGTCTGATACAACCTCACATACAGATACTGTGTGTTTGAATGTTACAGTCATCACAATGTGGAATGTAAACAGGATGGTTTAAAAATAAAAAGTAAGATAAACTGGTATCTTGTTTGTATGGTCTTTAATGTATAAAGCTATTATGTTATTCTAACACACAAAAGCCCTTGGGGAAAGCAGTAAAACCTGAAGCCCATTTCCGTGTGAAAGGGCCTGCACACTGGCTTTGCTTGGTTTGTTTTCTGTTGTGTGCAATCCTTCCTATCTTCAGTTCTGTGCAAAGCTGTGCAACATGATTATCAACAAATCTGCACTGTCTACTCTTGAGTCCATCAAACTGTGTTTTGTAGTGTGTACATTGGGAAAAATAGGTGTCTGTCTGGCAGTGTTGTAGTCGAGTCACCAGTTTTAAGTCCAAGAGACTTTTAAGTCCTCAGTGTTTAAGACCGGGTCCAAGTTTAAGTCAATTAAAGACTAGTCCGAGTCACAAGTCCTTTTGTTTGAGAATAAACAAGTACATAAAAAGGCAAGTCCGAGCCCAAGTCAAGTTATTGAGGCTTTCCCTTGAGTTGAGTCACGAGTCACAAAAATGAGCCTCATAACTCGACTCGAGTTTGAGTCCAAGTCTTGAGTTCTCCATCTCTGCTGTCTGGACATTATGAGTTTCAGTGTTTGTTCAAGGCTAGGATTCAGGGCAGAGGTTATCGGGCTTGACAGCAGCAGTCAAGATACTGTCTCAGGGCATGTACATTCACACAGAGACAGTAAAGCACAGTGAAGCATCTCTCTCACAAACAAAAAGCTTGAATATACACAGGGTATTTCTTCTTGTTCCCAACAAACGTATATTGTGCTTTGGTAAATAAAGTATATGCTTGTCTGTGCATGCGAGTAGAACAAACAATTATATGTTGGCAATTTTTTTAACGTTTGAAAGAAACAAAAAGTATTAAAGAGTGTTAGGCCTACTTACAGGTTCGGTTTTGCTTAAATGTTTTACTGGTCTGGGACCACATCGTCTTGCAGTCTTCACTCAGTTTGTAAGAGCGGGCCTTCTGCCAGGAGCTCGAACGAACCTTGATAAGCTTCCCTCCATTGAGAAGGAACTGTAAGTCTGGATCTCCTTCCAAACCTGCAGGAAGAGTGAGTTTGGTTAAAGTTCCATGAAATCTCTTCAGTGTTAAGTTGTATATCAAATAAAAAAGTTGCACAATTAAGAGGTGTGGGGTTCTCTGTAAAGGATGAGTCATAACATTTTATGAAGTCACAATAAGCTCAGAGAGAGAGTTCACAGTTTGATTACATTTCTGTAAATAAATACATGCTGAATGGGAGGTTTATGCATAACATAATATCATCATCCATACACTTAATGACGTGTGAGGATACTTTCTGCAACTTCCTTGGGACTTTGTTGGGACTGTGGGTAGGATTACAACATTACAGACATATGTTCCCAAATCACAGCACAGTGGTGGTTTATGACACCTGGGTGCAGCAGTAAGTGCCACAGTTACGCCTCTGCTGCTCACTCAGACTTTCGCTGAGCGTGTAGTGGCAGCTCACACTTGTCTATTGTATGTTTTTCTTTTTCCAGTATTCTTTTCTGCGAAGGAGTGCAGGTTGTCTTCTGTACGGGGTTATCATATCTGACAGAAAATATAACTGCCAAATGTTTCTCAGAGTGTGTGTGTGAGTCATGGTTAGAAGTGTGTTTATGAGAGTCACATGCTTTTCTTTCTTGTGTTGCTTAATTATTCGATTTAAATAGGAACATACCTCAGAGTTTCGCTCCCAATAGCCCTTGCAAGCTTGGGCAAGAGTTTCAATGAAATTACAGGGTTTTATGCCTTGAGGTTCTCGGAAGTTTGTTTTGTCTATAGGCTCCATATCCCCTTAATGCTAAATAGATTATGAAAAGTTTAAAATAAGATATAGCCTTATTGATAATAACAAAAGAACGTACAAAAGAACAAAAACGTACTTTCTCTACAACTTTTTTCTGTGTTATAAGTGTTTCACAGTTGGGTGGAAACTGCAGGCTACACACCTCCCTTTGACTCTAGTCTGAGTCAGTTTCAGGAAATCAGGAAGCCCACAAAACAGTCACAGCCAAACTCCAACATAACTTCAAGTTGTATGTATTCGCTGTGCATGATATATCACTGAAGTAGGCAACTGCTAATGCTAAAGTTGTTGACAAAACAGTTAAAGCCCGTCACTTTTCCTCGCAGCCCTGGGGCACTTACCTAGGCGTTTTCCATTCTGCTGCGCTACTTTTTCCCCATGTTCTTTTGAAGCCCGTTCTTCCGAAACACTCCTTTTGCATTTGCGTATACAAGACATTAAGAAGCAATGTTTTATTAGTTAAAGCATCAACCCAGATTTAACTGTAAAGCTTCATGTAACATAGCAAACAAGACGTAGCCCCCACCTCTTTGGGGCGGGCCTTAAATCTAAAGCCTACTGTGTTATAACCGCGCTACGACGGAGAGGTCCAGCTTTGCGCAGCGCACACTCTGGACACCACCTGTATTTCAACCTGTCAGGGTTAAATCACCTGAGTCCCATTACTGTGGAGATGATGTCTAGGCCTATTGCTTTAAAACCAGTCGCTAAATAGAACCAAAAGAACCACTTCACAGCACTCTTTAGGCTACTCTACTTTTTCCAACGTTAGCGTTTAAAGGAAAACCAAACAGTTTTGTGATACCCCAGTTAACACAGTTACTGTCTGTTATTGTCTTATGTTCTAAGGTTAAAATATCGGTCTGTCTAATTATTTAACAGTAAAATAATTGTTTAAACAGTCCACACTGACACTGAAGTAAAAGTTGTATGGTGATCCTGCGCTGTCAGACTCACCACGGTTTGCTGCTGTGCCATTGATTTCCATCCTGATTTCATTCAAAACCCGTCACGGTTTCAAGTCTTCGCTTGGGTGTTACTTAGGACTTGGCCCTTCCGAGGCGATGCACAGACTGCGTTGGTCTTGCATGTTCACTAAGCTCGTATGCACCCTCAATTCACACCCACTGCTCCACCGGTCTGACAAGTATAGGCCTATTTATGTTTGTTGTCATTCGTTTAATTCAGCCTGATGACATTGGAAAAGACTACACCTTTGAAAGGAATTTCACCCGAGTGTTGTGAAAACACACTGGACTCGTGTAAAACACATCGGACTCATGTAAAACTGATTTTTTTCCTTTTTTTTTAGTAGCCTATGTAAAGAATGTTGAAATGAAAAATCCATGCAAGCATCTTATGAAAGCATCATATTTAAAAGCCTTTAGCAGTTAGGTCATTTGATAGGTCCATCGAACAGGCCTTTCATTCAGTTCCAAGAAGTGGTATTACCTGTTCTTCAATAGGCTACCAACTTCAAATCCTACAGAAAGTACAATCACTTCAAATCATAACATAACCAATATGACTGCGACAGATGTGCCACACAGGAGCAGGATCTTTTCGTCAACATAATATTTAGTGCTTGTGGCTAAAACATGCAAAGGTTAAAGAAATATTTAGACACAAAGCACTTAGTAGCCTATTTAGTCCATTTTCTTTTTGCATGAATTTACATCAAGCCAGGGAATTTAAAGAAATATTTATGTGAGTAGTGTCTGTTTCTTATTATAAATGTAATTAAATGGAACTAAGACAGATCACTGTTTGCAGGGCTTACAGTGTCTGCCAGCCCATTCCGTCCCAAAATCTTGTGCAAGGGCAAGTCTTGTGCAGAAAAATCTGTTTAGCAATGCACAAGGCGCCACAAAGCGAGTCTCATTGACTTGGGCCACATCATGGGCTTTCTTTTAGCTGACTTTTAGCTGCCTGAGCGTTACAAGTCTAAGCAGTCTAAGCAGAGATGCCCAGACTTCCCTCACCCTCAGACACTTCCTTGAACTCTGTCAGTGGAATATTGAAGTGCTTCAAGGCCAGCCGAGCGACATGTCCCTCCAGCGTGTTCCAGATCTTCCCCATGGCCTCCACTTTTGGGACTTCCCCAGAAAGCCATCCAGGAAGAGTCCGGAACAGATGTCCAGGCCACCTAAGCTGCCACCACTCGAAGTGGAGGATCAGTAGATCTACTATGAGCCTTTCTGTGTGACCGAGCTACTACCCTATCGCTTACGGAGCGCACAGCCACCCTGCGGAGAAAGCTAATTTTGCCCACCTGTATCCAAGCTCTTGTCTTTTATAGCTCATGACCAAAGGTGAGAGTAGGAACGTGGTTCAATAAAGCCAATAGGACAATACCATCCGCAAATCCAACATGCACAAGTCTCACTTACTGCTGGCAATGCAAACAAAGCTCCTGCTCCATTCATACAAAAACTGGACAGCCCATAGCAGACGGCCGTCGACGCCATACCCACAAAGCATCCCCACAGAATGCCAAAAGGGACCCGGTCAAAAAGGTTAAGGTTAATGCCAGATCCACAAAACACATGTGGACCGGATGGGCAAACTCCAATGAGCCCCTCTAGCACCTTGGAGAGGGTATCAAGCTGGTCCAGTGTTCAACAATGAAACTGCATTGTTCCTCCTGGATCTGAGGTTCAATGGGCATCACATTGTTCTAACTGTTCACTTTGTTTCTCAACTATAGGCTACTGTTTGACAACAAAACCAGATTCAGCCGACGTTTTTGAGGAGCCCAGTTTAGTTTTATTGCAACTTATTTGGGTGAGCAAGTGAGGCTTAGTTGAACTGTATGTGGGCTTTTAGTAGGCTATGCTGAATGGGAAAATTGAGTGGGAAAAGGGAACCAGAGTTAGCCTAGCTGTATTTTCTATACAGTTTTCCACAATTGATAAAACTCTAAATGCCATTCTCTGAACCAAACTCCTTAAACCCGTTTATTAAACTAGGTCACTATTTTGTCAAACCATTTAACGCAATTCCCTGTTTAAACACAGTCTCATATGAGTCAAAAACATGACAATATGAGGCAGAAGTTAGACGCAATTAACACACTGCAATCTTGACTAACACACAAACACTCAAAAACACTTGTTGCTAAAGTATTAAAACCAATATAAATAGGGTGCTGAGGCACAAGTGAGCTGCATCTAGATTATTTGACTATGCACTCAAAAAATATTTTATACTTGTATCTTATATACAGCAAGTAATAAAGAGATTTAGATTACAATAACATACCACTATTCTTGGCTACATTTTTGGGTAGATCTAATCTGATCTGATCTGATTGGACACACAGCTCTAGAGAGTGTAGTTCTGTTTCAAATAATTGAAATTCAATAAAACCAGGGTTTATCTAAAGCTGGGCTATTGGGTTACCAAAGTCACATGATTCATTAAATGTCTGGTCATAGATTAGATTAGGTAAAATTTCTCTGAATAATTTTAGCTTGTTATTTTTCTCAGGATGTATTTAAGAAATAAATAAAAAAAATTAAATGACATGTTGCAAATATACTGTATATTTGCTAATAAAATCAAATTTTTTAGTTCCTCTTTAGGAAATATGTGCCCTAAAGTGAAACAGCATGACTTGCATAATGTGGGACAGATTTGATTACTACATTTCAGTTCTATTTACAGTCCTCTCATGTGCCAAGTTAGAAGTTTTAGTGTCTAGGCTTTACTTTACTCAATACCAGTGGGAGGCTGTATATGAGGGTTTTCTGTTTTGAGTAGCGTATGTATTTGTGTGCAGTGATAAGAGGGGCATTTTGAAAGTTGTGAATAATGTAAAAGATTAGTCTGTAAGTTTGGAAGATAGGAATGAACACAGACATATATATTTGTTTAACTATGAAAGGGCAGTGCGACTCCTGATGTGAGAGTCATTAAGAGTAGCAAGTCTTTAAGAGTGAGAGTAGTCACAGATATATGATTAATTTAATTAAATGTATTTTAGACCACAACGGCAAAGGACAGGAGAGTGACAGGCAAAGAATTTGGCAAGAAAGCTGAATCAGTAAAAGCCGTACAGGATGACAGGAGCTATACAAGAATATAAACATTTATTTATATATATATATATATATATATATATATATATATATATATATATATATATATATATATATATATATATATATATATATATATATATACACACAAGGTGATAGTCTCTATTGTCACATGACATAAAGAAAACCAGTCATTAGTTGGAGGATGAGGTTGAATGTTATGGTGTTTTCTGTTATCCTAATTCTGTAAGAAAAAAATAAAATGACATTAGGAATGGTGATTTGCTTTCATTTACCCAAATTACAGGGATGTAGGTCTGATAATGTAGAAATTTTAAATGTCTTTTGGCATCATTCTGGGACAGTTTTGCATTATGAGTGTCTTAGTATTTTATTCCTGTGTGTGATGTCTATTTTCTCTTTTGATTTGATTAGAAAACATCCTGGGGATTTTAAAATGACTGATTGTGAATTTAATGTAATGGCTTCATATAACGATATATATTCAAAACGTAAAAAATGTCCTACATTAGGCTAATTCAACCTAGTCTCCTGTTTTGTTTTCCTGTGGTACTTCCAGATTCAGACTGACAGAATGATAATGGAAAACCAACCAGACATTGTGGTGGTGAACAAAAAACAGAGGAAAGCTGTTGTGGTTGACGTGGAAATACCAAGTGATTGCAACATCAGGAAAAAGAAACATGAGAAACTAAGCGAATACCAAGGGCTCAGGGAAGAGCTGGAAAAGGCTTGGAAGGTGAAGGCGACATTGGTGCCCATGGTCATCGGAGCACTCCGGGTAGTGACCCCCAAACTGAAGGAGTGGCTACAGCAGATCCCTGGAAGAACACCAGATATCTTGGTCCAGAAAAGTGCAGTACTAGGAACAGCAAAGATACTGCACAGAACCCTCAAGCCCCCAGGCCTCTGGTAGAGGACCCGAGCTCGAAGAATGAGACCACCCGCTGAGGGTGAAGGACAAAGTTTTTTTTATGTATAAAAAAAGTAATTGTGCTTTTTTTTGTTTTTTTCTGTTGAGGTTGACTTTTGTTGCTGATGATAAACTGACAATTGTGTTTAGTTTTTTGCTCTGCAGTATGTTGTGTCTGCTTTGTGTGTGTTAGTTTTGGCGACAGAGTGTCAATTATGACAACATTGTTAGTTTTTGGCTTAAAAGTCAGGTTTTGTTCATTTAGTTTCAGTTTTAGAACTTATTTTGTGTTAACAAATGTGTTTTACTTTTCAAAAGAAATGTCTTAGCGGTTGAGAACTGTATTACCACAAGAATAACTAAAGTCAAATAACCCAACAACACAGTAGCCCACGCCTGACGCTGGGTTTTTTCTTCAGCTGTGTTTTAAGTTGTCGCTATGGTAACCAACTCTGCGTAGACGTGCGGCTGCAAAACAGCAATAACCAAAGGACCTCAGTTAAATTAGCTTAATTAAATTGTAAGTCAAGTTTTGCCCTTTGTTTGTAATGTTACACATAACTTGCGATTTTTTTTCATATCGACCGTGGTTACTTTACTAATTTAACTTTATAAACGCAATCTAGCCAGTGCAGCTAGCTAACGGTTAGCTTCTTGAGTGACCATAGAAGCTGCTGCCATGCTGGAACAGAAGGAGCCGGCGTCTTGTTCTGACCCGACAGTGGACAGTCACAAACCAGAATCAGAAAAGTCACAGGTAAATAATTTATTGTTACACGAGGATTTTTTAATTTTGATAATGCACTCAAAATCCACATTGGCTCCATACTATTTCTTGTACTCCAGGATATTTCTCATGTCTTGGCAAGCATTTTCAAGGACACTTACACCAACAACCTTATTGGAGAAGACACGGTGTCCAACCTTATCAAGACAAAGACTGGTAAAAATAACTATCATGACAGATATGTTAAAGAACTTCAACAGGTAACTGTACTGTGGAGTAAATTTTATAAATCATTTAAAACTTCCATATTAATCCTTGTTGTTGATGTTTCCATAGGCTTATTATGAATATAATGAACAAATACAGGAGGTAGATGTACTGGAGAATCATATAATTCAGGCCAGAGCTCGGGCTGCAGAGATCGAAAGCCAAGCCTATGAGAAAATGAAGCAGAACTTTTTGGAGGGATTCAATGAACAAAAAAATGCCCTCACAGGTGCCATAAAAACTTAAAAATTCCTGTCATGGTTTTGATAGTATAATAATAGTATTTTATTTTCTTAAATGTTTTGACAGTGTATTTCTTTATGTTATTACTGTACTTCTTTTGCAGTACAGTCAGTGTTTTCACAGTGTGTAGACAAAGACCTTCTTGAAATGAACAACCTTATCTCTCCCTGGGACTACTTAAGTCCCCCAAAGCCAATATTTCCTAAGGACGCTCCAGGAAAAGGTAAGTGATGGGACAATGAGACAACAGTATCTGGTGAGTTTGACTCAACGTATTCTCTGTGTTTTAACGTTTGGCAGCAAAACCAGATCTAACAAAACCAACAGTCTCCTATACCATGCACGTGTCTCGGGAGCCACAAGATGATGGTTATACACTTATTCCTAGTTCAGACAACAGCACGAATAAGTCAGATGTTAGCCTCACATTGGAGCAAAGTTCAGACAACACTAAAAGCAAAAAAACATCCCATGAGGTGAGCAACACAACACAAATAGGTACCCAAGTCTTGTGATATATAGTAAGGATGTTCAGGAGAGAACTGTAAATATACTATTATATGTGTTTTAGAAAATAATAAAGGCCAAACGAAAACCTAAATGGAAAGGAGAGCCAAGTGCATTGGATTGGAAAGAAGGACAAGAGACTCTTCAGAAGATTAAAGATCGTCAAAACTTCCTGCGCAATCCACGGTTCCTTCCTCCAATTGCTCCTCAGGGTGGGACATTACTTATCCACCCCCAAACCAAGGAGGAGAAAACAGAAAATGGAAGAAAAGGGCTGAGCAAAAGGTATAATGAATGCATGTGAAACAATACCTGCAAAACATATGGCCTTTAGTGCCAATAATATTACTATGTATTGTAACTTCAGTGCTAAACAAGGCTAGATAACCTCATTTGAGCACACATTCGAACCCTTTTTGGATTTGCTCCTCAGTCTTCATCTATTTCAACACAGTTATGTCTTTCAATATTAGACAAGACATTTCCTTTACACCAGGTTTCTATATATTACCACAAGCACCACTTCCTATGTAAGAGTGACAGCCCTCCCAGGTTGTATATTTGTATTTTTTTTTATTACGTTCTAGTGAGAAATGCCTTCAAGCCTTCCAAGCAAACCCCCCAGTGCTGTTTTTCACTGAATACATTGTGGGACAAGTGTATGAGGTATATTTAAACAGCAAATTTAATCTTCAAGCACACAACATAGATTTTTATACTAACACAACTTATGTCTTATTCTCTCATTTACCAGACTACACTGGAGTTAAAAAACATAACTTTCGCAAGCCGACATGTTCGTGTCATTCCTCCCACCACTGTATATTTTTCTATTGGACTGGGTATGCTTTGGATATGCCATATTGTACATATTGTAAAGCTAGAATTTAGCAAATAGATATTTAGATAATTGTTGATTACAGGGAGATTTCCCGGTGATGGTGGAATTGTTGCTCCAGGGATGAGTTGTAAGTACACAGTTCGATTTGCTCCAGACTCCCTCTCTGACTTTCAGGACTTTGTTGTGGTGGAGTCCCAGTCTGAGGACTTGCTAGTGGTGCCTATTGAGGCCAGACGCCCCCCTCCAGTCCTGACCCGTAAGTCTTTGCTTACCTCATTATTCTGAAGGCATTTTATTTTTAATTTCAATTTAATATAAAAAATATTGCAATGTGCTATATTGTTTATCTCTCAATTGATGCAGTACCTAGACTTCTGGACTGTGGCTTTTGTCTGATTGGAGGAGTAAAGTTTGTCGAATTCCTGTGTCAGAATGCTGGTCTAAGCCTGGGGACCTTCTGCATAATACCTAAACACCAGTGGCCAGCAGCTAATCTCAGGGTAAAAATCAATATGATGCATCACTGAAGACATCACTGACACTGGTTGTTTCTGCGGCAAATTGAACAGTTTACATTTTAGGCTTTTTTGTAGCCTAGTTTAATTTTGTCCAGACCAAATAAAAAAAAAAGCCTAGTCCTTTCATATTACCCATCCAAAAATAAATGTATTCTTATCACAACAGGCAAGGCAAGGCAAGGCAATTTTATTTTTATAGCAATTCATACACTAGGTCATTCAAATAGCTTTACAGAAATAAAAGACACATTTAAAAAACATAGACAAAATTTAGAATTAGAAACATAAGTTAACTACAAAATAAAAATTAAAAGACAAAGAGTGCAGATTGAATACGCTTTCAGTTGTCTTTACTGGATATAGGCGGAGCTAAAGAGGAAAGTTTTTAACTTCCCCTTGAACATGGTGAAGCAGTGTTTAAGTTTCATGCAGGAAATATATGCAGTATATAATGCAGTATATACATATATATATATATATATATATATATACATATATATATATATATATATATATATATATATATATATATATATATATATATATATATATATATATATATATATATACATATATATATATATATATATATATGTGTGTGTATGGGTGTGTGTGTGTGGTTTTGTGTGTTTATATATAGTTTATATATATTTAAAGCATGGATAAGTCGCTGTAAGTCTGGTTTAGACCTTATCCTTTTGAGTTTGGAAATGTAGAGGCAATAAAATGCTGATGATTTAATTGACTCAATGTGACTGTGGAAATTCAAGTCTGAATCCATGATGACCCGTTTTCTAACATGATTTTTAGATTTTTAGATTTTTAGAGATAAAGACTTGAGGTAACTGCTGACACTTTTTCTTTTTCTTCTTTGTTTCTGTGGCCCAAAGAGGATTAGTTCAGTCTTTTCTCTGTTCAGTTGGAAACAATTATTTTACATCCACACATCAATCTGTTTGATGCAGTGACACAGTAAATGGATTGGTCCATTGTCACCTGCTATGAGTGAAATGTAAAGTGTTAGCTACTTAATTATGGTAGGATACATCACAGCTTAATCAAAGCAGTTGTTGAGCAATAAAACGTCAGTAAGTTGCTGAGATACTACTTTCAATTACTTTCCCTAAAAATGTCAGGTTTGATATGGGCCGATAGTTGTTGAGCACTGTAGCATCAAGACTGCTCTTCTTTAGGAGAGGCTTAATGACAGCAGTTGAAATGTTCCAGACTGTAAGGAATTATTATTAGTGACTATATCAGTGAGTTGTGGTAACAAACTGCTTAGTACTGATTTTAGAAATCTAGTGGGTAAAACATTGAGACAGCAGGTGGATAAACTTAGACTGGAGACAGGTTTTTCAATTGTTCTGTCATTAATGGGTGTAAAATGTGTAAACTCAACCAAGTCTCTCCTCGATGGCTGCAGTGTTGTTTCATGGCCTGTGGACTGTAGCATATTTGATGTCTTGAACCTTGTCGTTGAAAAACAATGCAAAATCATTACATTTAGTGTTAGTGGAAACTAATTCTGGAGGAAATGGAGCTGAGGGTTTGTTAATCTGTTCACAGGAGCACATGTAACGTGATTTGTTACTGCTGTTGTTGATGATCCCCGAGAAATCTATTTCTCAAACTTTTTGCAAAGTTTGATTGAAAACATAAAATTTGTCATAATGATAATTAAGAGCTTCAATTTAATCCATTTTCTTACGGCTTTTTGGCATTCCCTTTTCTGCGCCCTGACAGAAGGAGCATTGCTCCACAATACCTTTTGCCTCTTCTTGATCACTTTAACCTTAACAGGAGCAATGGCGTTCATAACTAAAAATAAAAAACAGAAATATAACAACTCAACAAATTATCAACATGACATGATAAGGCATTTTTAAACCTCACTGCCTCCATAAACTTCCTGGTGTTATCATTAATGTGTTTCTTCTGAATAACAGTAGGTCCAGGCGCAATCTTTGAAATTATGGACATATATAAAAATACACAAGAATGATCAGATAGAACATAAATCACAGTGACATCTAAAATATGCCCCATCTAAAAACACCCTTAATAATGACCAGGTCCAGAGAGTGACCTCTGTTATGGGTCAGCTCACTAACATTCTGACAAAGACCAAAAGTATCAAGAATAGTAGAAAGTTTTTTGGCATTTCTGTCACAAATATTATCCACTTACACATTGAAATCAACTGATTGACTATTTGTTCAAATTCTGTGCAAACAACTAAAAGCATTTCAGTAAACTCATAAATAAAATCATGACATTGTTGGGGTGGTTTGTAAAGAATTACATATAATATAGATGGAGAAAACCTAAATTCCATTTTGAATGACATATACTTACTTAATATATGTAAACTTCCCAAGTGATAGCTTCTGGATAAGAATATTATACCTAAGAGGCACATACACCACCACCCTTTTTGTTTCCTTCTATTTTAGATACAAATGTAAATTAGATGAGGGAATTTGACAAGGGTACTTTGGAGAGGAGTGACTCTAGGTGTTGGCCGAGGTGGCCGAGCTGGTAGGAGTTCAGCCCCACTGATTCTAGTTGCCCCTCTAGTTAACATCCACACAAGTCTAATTATCTAATTGTAAAGTTTTGATTATTTGATTACTATTTCATTGTTTTCAAGAATAATAATAATAATAAAATAAAATAAAAATAATAACTACGGTTTGAAGCCTCTAATTAAAGGCCCAATAAGAACTTGCTCATTAAAGCCTGTAAAACAAACAAACATCACCTTAAAGGTTGCACTGCCTAACATATAAAACATTAAAAAAATTCCATTTTTGTTAGCAGTTTGTTGTATGGTCTAATAATTCTATAGCTACTCATTTATCTTGCTGCAATGCAGCTTAGGGCTCACTGCTGGCATTGGATTTAAGATCAATAAATGGAGATGGGTGTATGCTCAGGTTTCTGGCGTAGGTTTGTTTGATAAAAATGATTTTAAATATATTATGTAATGATTTCCTGATCCCATTGTAGTCTGCATCCAGAACATTCTTTTCCGAGCAACCACCCTTTGCAGTTAGCCCATCGCTTTTTGCACTGCAGCCAGGAGAGACCACAGTAGTGGAGGTGAGATAATTAATAGATTAACAAAACTAGTTTGTTACTAACTTTATTTTAAATTGGTTTAAACAGTTCTTCTGTATATACATTACTTATTACTTTTATTTTTATTCAAGGTTGTTTTCTTCCAACCACTGCTGAGAAGATTTGTCAAGTTTTCACTATTATTTGTGATAACTGCCAGGTGAAGGACATTACTGTGCAAGGTTAGTTTTACATTATGCATATGGGTTTCTGTATTTTATCTTAAATTTTTTTAATACCTGCAGCATTTTGCAGCAAGATTTTGATATATATTTTTAGGTGAGGGCCAGCTGATTGCTCTCGAGCTGATTTCATTGTCTTGGGAAAGGGAGACTCCCATCTTTGGGGAGCTGCATGACCTCACTGCAGAGCACTTTGTGCGTTTGGGCCCATGTAACCCTAACTCTCTGCAACAGAAGAAGGTTGTTGTCAGAAACAATGTGTAAGAGGCTGTCTTACCATATTTCATATTATGACACCATATTTTTATTCATAATGCTTACTCATAACAATTCTGAATTAGTTTGTTGGAGAGCAAAATAACAAGGATATTTGAAAGCATCCTTTGTTAAGAAAGTGCATAATATTTAAATGTTTGCACTGTTTCATACTTGAATAGATGGCGGGCATCAGGAAATGCTATATGCCTTTACATTTCTTTTTCTCTTTATATAAGCCACCTGGAACTGCCCTTTCATTGGCAGATCATGAAACCCAATCTGCAACCTGTTTATCCAGGGGAAAACCATCAGTCCTCCCATGTACAACTTCTGCAGGCCACAGATGACATTTTTTATGTAAGCCCTCAATCTGGGCTTTTGGCCCCCTGCCAGGACCATGAGTTTGTGGTTACATTCTGCCCTAAAGAGGTACGGTCATTATGCCTAAAATATATATATATATATATATATATTGTTCCATATATATATATATTGTTCCATGTTATATCTAAACAGTGTTGAATGTATGGTTTCGTGACAGAAACATTTATAAGCACATTATACAAAATGACTACTTACATGATATTTATTTTCATGTTATCAATTGGTACTATACATCACATTATTAAATGGTTGCAGTAGTTAATGTCTCCTATCACTGTAAAGTTGAAGGATTATCACAGTGTGTGCCATTTGGTCCTGAGGGAAGTTCCACAGCTGCCACCAGAGCCTAGTGACAATAGGTAAAGTATTTTGTACATGTCATGTACTCTGTAGTATAGAAACCCTTCCTACACACGTTGTTTACTAAACAGCTTGGGTGGTACAATTGTCAGTGTTTATCTTTGTGTGTGTGAAATCTAGTGCCCTTCAGCCTGTGCGCAATTGCTCCAAAGAGAGTGATGTAATTGGGATGGAGATAGAGGTCAGAGGGTCAACAGAACCTTACCAGGTTCTGTTAGAGCCCTATGCTATTGTTATCCCAGGGGACCTTTTTATATGCTCAACCATTCGCAAGCAATTTAAGGTAATTCAGAATTCATAATACCTCACACTAATTTAACTTATTAAATTTTAATACAAATTCAGCTTTGAAACACTTATTTGATTTATGCTGTACCTCAGATGTGGAATCACAGCAAAACTCGTGTCTTATTTCAATGGGAGAGGGTGAACAGTAGCTGCCACATCATTGAAGTAGAGCCACCTAGTGGTCAAATAGGTTTGTCACAGCAATAGAAGCACTGAATATAGTATATTTAGTAATATAGTATAATTAATTAAATAATTGTGCAAGTCTACATTTTGTATAACACAGCATATAACAGTAAATTTTCCCATCTGTATTTGTATTTTAATCATGACTTTCTGTCCAGAGGAAAATGAGTGTTTTGATTTTGATCTAATTGTGACTGGATTGAAGCCAGAGAAAGTTATTACCAGCCTAGTCTGCCACATAGAGCACCACCATGAACCTGTAAGCCTGCCCGTGGAGGTTTCATTTAAGGTTAGTATGCAAATATTTTGTGTACAGCCTTTACGTTTTTTACGTTTGTTCATGATGTCATGAGGTTCTTTGTCTGACTTTGGAAGGGCCCCACATTAACCATCACTGTGCCCAGTATTGACTTTGGGCTCATAAGATTTGGAGAGCAGTGCCAAACCACTTTGGTCCTTGTAAACACCACCCAGCTTGAGGCCTCTTGGGCACTGGAGCAGAGTCAGTCAAACAAGGAAGAGCCCTATCATGCACAGGTAGCACACAGTGTCTATTATTTTTTATAAACTGCTCTTACATGATTCCGTTAGTCAGATATATGTATGTGTGCTTAGATTTTTGTTGAGCCGTGCAGAGGTATACTTGGCCCATTAGCCTCTGGCATTGTGGATGTAGTCTTTAGGCCACTCTTCTGCCAGCAACTTCAAACGGAGTTGGAGCTGACTGTGGAGAATGGCACTGGATGGTAAGAACGTCAAAATCATCAGTTACTCATGCAAGTATTGTAACAACAGATCTAAGATGTGTGTCTAGTGTCATTTTAATGTTTCTTTGTATGTTTATAATCGTATAAATGTTGTTGCATCTTGGCCAGGACTCCCTTGAAAAAGAGGTTTCTAAACTCAATGGGACTTTCCTGGTTAAATAAAGGTTAAATAATAAAATAAAATAATGAACACTTTGATTTGTGACAGATGGTGCTTTATTTATATGTTTCTCTTACAGTCACCTGTCAGTACAAGCTAAAGTCCAGTCACCCCAAGTGTGTCTGCTGAACTGTGAGCTGCTCCTTTCTGAACTTTACATTGGAGTTCCTCTTGAAGCAACCGTCACGCTTTTCAACCAGACACTGCTTTCTTCAAACTTCAAATGGATGGTACACCATGTTTTACCGTATCAATGGATTATTTCCAAATATAAATATTTAATCTACATACATCTTAAAATTTGTTAAGTCTTTCTTAACATAATAACAACTTTAAGAGGTGAACTATTTTGTATATCAGCCTCAACTGCAGGGAACACAAGCTGCTCTGTGTGTGGCTACGTTTGAGCCTGCATCTGGTACTCTGGAGCCAAATGCCAGCCTTGAGATCACAGTTAAAGTCACCTCTCACTCAGATGTAAGTAGATGCACCCAAACCACTCCAAAACAAATCATATATATTTTCTTAAAAGCAACATTGAGAGTACCCTTGGTTGATTTGTCCAGCTTAAAAGATCTGAGACAACAAAAACAATTAATTTACCTTAGTACTATTAATATACAAATTTATTTTAGCTGGAGTTAACTGAGGTGGCTGCACTCTGTGACATTGAGGGGATGAAATCTCCACTTGTTCTCAAAATAATGGCCGCTAAACCAAAGAAACTCAGTGTATCATATTCTCTGGATACTGCCTGGTAAATATATTGACAATTGATTTAAAAAAGGAATTAAAAATTGGTTCTAACCAAAAATTTGCCCTGATCTCTGTAGTGCGCAGTCTGACCAGAGCTCAACACTTCTACTTGACTTTGGAGATAATGTCATTCTAAAGAAAGCTGTTACTAGGCAATTTAAAATAACCAATCAAACTGCCATCCCAGCCCCTTTCATTATAAAGGTTGAGTATTTCAGTGGTAGAGCCCCGAAGTCCAATGACCAGTCACAGAAAAGGTAATGTACTTGGCACTTTTGCCATTATAATGGATTAACTGGACTGCAAATGTGACATGAATTGCATCTGAATGACAGATCAACATATGTCAAGAGGCCCCTTCACTCTGTTCAGGCCAAGAAAGTAGAAGAGAAAATACACAAGGGTATGTTTTTACAATGTTTCTGCACGCACCTTTTAGATAAAATGTCATGTGTCAGGCAAAGCAAGGTGCAATTGGCCTTTTGGATGTTTGACAGATTTTGTGAGCAGCTTGCTGGCAAATGGAAAAGGAGCAGCATTTTTTGTTCTACCAGACAATGGGATGTTGGAACCATTTGAGACCAAGACTGTTGAAGTGACCACCTACACTGACATGTGGGGGGAGTACACAGATAACCTCATATGCCAAGTATGTTTCTACATGACCTATAATCTAAGAGAACAAGTATATTTATTAGATGGGAGTAATGTCATTTATTGTATTTTCCACAGGTGGGGGATCTTGAGCCCACACTTATCCCTATGCAGATGAGAGTGAAAGGATGTCCACTGTACTTCCAAATGACAGGGCCATGTGCCGACAACCAGAATGAGGGGCCATACATAAGGTTGGTTCCACTCATCATTACTTCAGCTGAATTCTGTGTGTTCTCAGGGGCCTCATTATCACATATGTTTTGTTTTAGGTTTGGCACCCATGTATCTGGTGGTGACACAGTTTCTCGCTCTCTCCGCATTAACAATCCCACCATGTTCAGTATGCATGACAACTTTTATCCAAATCCTGATTTTTAAATGGAAATTTCGCATTCATTATTAATGTTTTTTTATTTTCTCTGTTACCAGATATCCGCTTAGACTGGAGCACTTATAACATAGATAAAAATGATCACAAGCTGGTGGATCTTGTAGTAGCATATGGAGAAACCTTCCCCATTAAGGATATAGATGGCAATGTTGTGTGTGTCAGACCAAGAGCCTGGGAAGGGGATCAGACACCAGACTCTGTGGTAACAAGCTCATCCCTCCAAAGCCTGTCTGTGAGTGCATTTACCACCGCAATCTGCTGCAAATACAAAAACAACATGCTGACACAGAGTCATTTTATCATGGCTCTCCTCTGGGAATTTCCAAGGACCATACAAATAACATTAAACCCATTTCACTCAGCCACATCTCATTTTTTTATCTTTCTCAGGATGCAGAAGAGAAGCGTATAGCCGAGGACACTGAGAACAACATTGTTTGTTTGCATCCTTATCACAAAGTAAAAAAACTCATCTCTGTTCGTATTAGGCCTCATTTGGGGAGCCTTTCAGACTACCCATACTGCATCACACCTCAACAAATAGTATGTTTACTAAATATATACACAGACATACAAAATACCTGCTGATACTTCAATTGTCAATTGTCTTTGTTTTAAGGTTATTCCAGCTAAAAGCTATGGCACTATTCACATCTCTTTCACTCCACTAACACTGTCTGGGCCAGCTTCAGAATTTAAATGTGTGGGCAAGGCTCTGGGATTTATGAGTCTTGACTCTGAGGTAATTCGCTCTACCCTAAAATGTCTTTCAAAAAAAAAGAAAAGAAAAGTAGAAATCCTTAATTTTTCTTGTATGTCTTAGCTGGCTGTGTGTGTCCCGGGTAAAGTTGATCGAATCCAAGGTTTGGATTTGGAGCCTGTCAGAATGAATCTTCAAGCTGTCGTTAAAAATCCTGTGTAAGTAATTACTCTTGTACTATTTATGTCCCTCAAACCACTGATGCATCCAATCCAATTTATGTTTTCTTAAATTAAAATCAGCTACGGTTAGCCAAAAAGAGCTCCAAGGTGGTCTTATTAAGTTGCATATCTTCCTCTTGGCTCTCTATTGCTGCAGGCTGTTAGTGCAGATGGAGGAGGACGAGGGGGTTTTGGAGTTTCATGCCTCGGCCAGTGATTTAGTGAGACGAGAATCAGGCACAGAGGTAGGTCTGTTCAGAAACACTCATCAACAGGGCTCTAACTTACTGGAGTGCACGGATGAGGTATTGATCCCAAGGGGCACGATTGTGCTCCATCGTCTGCTTCTTTCTCTTTTCTATAGCTGTTATCACAAGAGTTCAACAAAATAAAAAGCTTCAGGCTACATAACACCTTAGAGATGCCTCTGAACTTCCAACTACAGACTCAGACTCCATTTTTAGTTCTCAAGCCCAAAACCAAAATCTGCACCAGTCCTTCCAGCCTCGCAACGACTGGTGACAGCATCTCTTTGATGCTGCAACCACAACAAAGTATGCAGGTAAAATAATGAGTGATCTCTACCATTACAAACATTTTAATTCAATTAATGAGCTTTTCTGTTTATATTTTCTTATAGTTAAAGATTGCTTTCCACTGCTCCTTTGCTCTTCTGGACCATGTAGACCAGGCACGTGATGAAATTCCAACTGGGGTGAGAGTGATCAAGAATTCAAAAGGTTTAAGGAAGCTGAGGTTCCAACAAACTCTCCTGATTCACTACAGCAATGGAAGCTCACAGGTTAGAAAAGAGTTATGCTTTTATATAATATGACAGCTGACCCTTCACCACTGTGCTCTTATATAAGCTTACATCTTTTGTGCTTGTGGGTTGTGTCCAGACAGTGCCTCTTTGTGCCAGTCTGGATATTGCTACAATGAGTCTGTCAAGTGAGAGCCTCGACTTTGATTTCTGCTATGTGGGCAAAACACAGACAAAAGAAGTGAAACTATTCAATCTTGGAGCTAAGACATACTGGAACTCATTTATAGGTATTTTCAATGTTTGTTACAGTAACTTTTATTTTCTTTTACTGGTGTTATCAGTGTTTACTTACTAACTAACTTGTATGCATATGCAGAGTCAGACAAAGGAGGCTCTCGTGTGTTCAAAGTTACACCTGATTGTGGTGTCCTCGGATCTAAAGAGCTTTATTCTCCGGGCCACTGCCAATGTCTACAAATCAGCTTCACAGCCAGGTAATCAGTTTAATCACAGAATATATACAAATTCACTGTGATTAAAAAGAGATTGTAATTCATGCATTGAAACAATTTGTGTTTTAGTGAAGACAGAGAGTTCAGAGCCAGAGTTGTTATCCACTCTCCTCTTGTGAAGTCCCCTCTTGTTATCAGTCTGCAAGGAACAGGATCCTTTAATGAAGGGTGCTGCGCAGACCAGATATGACACTAACTGACAGAAGCACAACACCATCTAACCTGTTCTCAATGCAGTTTATTTATTATTTAATAACCTGCTTTTAATCTGTAGAGTTAGAAAAGGGCAGTAAAGTTTAATTAGATAATAAACATTATGTATTTTTAATTAATAACAGTTAAACTTAATTTGCTAATGTTTATTATGTATGAACAAAGTAAAATCCTAAATATATTTAACCAGATTTGCATTGCATTACAAGGAAAGCCAGTATCTATAAAAGTGAATTTGATGTTGAAGTGCACTTACCATCGAACATCTGGTGGTATAGGGTCTGAAAATCAAAATGCAAAAAAGCTGCATAAAAACCTTTGATCTTCTGTGATTTTTTTGGTTTTACTGTGGAGACCACCTGTCAGCCCAAGCCCTCATTTATTTCCAGCAGCTCAATAACAGACATAGCTTACAGAGGTGGATATAGATTTTTTTTTCAAAAAAGCCTTTTACTAAAGATCAAACAGACTGCCAAAAGGATAAAGACATGTATACCAACTTGTGCCTCCACTCACACATCTTAACATCCAGTTTCTGCACTGCAGTAAAAGGCACTGGCTGGTCTAATGTCCGAAACATGAGAGGAAATCCCTATACTGCACTCGACTCTTGTCTGACAGAAACAACTTTGACGGCATAAACCCTGAGTTTAGATGCTTCTTATCACTTAAACAACTAATGTACATGTAAATAATTGACAGCATAATTTGCAAAGACCATTTTCAAAAATACTAAATCACAAAGAATATGCTACTATTGCTATATCCCTATATTGACACACTGTAAACAAGTTTAAATGCTAATTGTAAAACTGACAGTAAAGCAATTCAGCCTTTCTCAAGAGATGCCAAATCCCTCTAAAGATGATGCTGCAATAACCACAAGAAGCATTATGCAGACACATACTAAGCAGTTAAATTAACTTTGGTGTCTACCCACAGGGACCTTAATTACAGTCCCCACAACTAAGACTACTCAGGTCCAATTCCCCATTGTGATAAAAGAAACACACAGACACTCTGCACGCTCAGTCAGGTTGTTGTTGTTGTTTGTAACAGCTGCCTGTGGTATTTTGTCTCCAGCACAGTTCAGCAGTACAGACATCTACAGCAGTGCAAATCCACAGAGAGATGCAAATGTTCAATTGATATTCATCACACTCGAGCAAGTCTGGCACAGGGCAAGGGCATGTCTGATCACAATAAAACAGTGCTGTATGGAACTAATCTAAAAGATGATGCAAGGGCCAAGGTCACTGAAGCATTTGTAATTCTCATAGTCTGCACTAATATGCAGAAAACAGGACACTAGTCGACCCAGTCCTATTTGTGTACCCATTCTAAATAATTTTTGGCACATAGGTATTTCAGCATAAGATGAGAAAATACTGAGGTGTTACGTGTCGACATGAATAATACAAAACATCCCACTCATTACAAATCCTACAATGGCAGTGCAGTGCTGCATTTAAGTTGCTTGCAGCTGCTGTGTACAAGGAGCCATTTCGTTTAATGAGAGCACACTATAACTTACTTGCAAAGTCAACAGAATTCAGAAAGTGATAAGGTTTACAGCTGTTTTTAACAACACAAAGTGCATGGTGGACTCAAACGTAATATGGATGTCTTAACTGATATGGTATTGAACAAGTATTCATTAAAGGATTGCAGTTTATTGTACCTTGTAAAATTGTGTCATTGAGATTTAGCAAATCTAACACAAAACAGTCACATAAATCAAATGACAGCACCAGAGGGGAAGTACAATAACCTTATGCTTGGTCATGATGAAGTAGCCCACCCAGATGTCTCCCAGCTTGTCAGGTGACTATTGATCATCTGCTATCCTCATCAGTTTACATGGCAGCTCATTAGGGTGAGTGTCTTGACTAAGTAGAGAATCAAAGTTTTTAGTGTTCCCAGTACATTTTCTTTATAAGATGGGTGTAAAAGCAATTTTTAAATGGCCTTTCTTCAGCCTTTTAGTTATATCCCCAGTTAATGTAGTTTATTTCACTTCAACAATATAAATCTAATGGGCTGTTATTAACAATTTTGAAAGCAGTGAATGGGCCACATATAGAAGAAAAGGCAAACATGTCTTAACAATATATTTGTGTCTGTTAAAAATGACCAAACGCAGCCTAACATTACTATAAACATAATATATAAACTCTAGTCAATAATAAACATAGCTTTTTTATTTATTTAAATTGATTTATTTGTGTGTTAGAAGTTAGAAATGTTGTCAGTGACCAGTTTAACCTGTGGGTGTAATTCCAGTGTGCATCCACAAGAGGGCAGAAGTCTCCTCGGTTCTGGCTGTGCTGCCGTGGAAACGCAGGAGCGCGTCACCACTTCCTGAAGCTCACGTTGTTGCTGACATCAGAGGCAAAGCTCCAGGGGTAAAGTCGCAGCGTCTCACTTTGGCGTGAGAAGACAAGCGCAGGGTGTAAAACTTTATTCTCAAACACGCCCTACAGTGTGCAGTGTGAACCTTTCTATCACAACATAATTTATCTGTGGAATATGCACAAAGAAGAAGAGGGACATCCTTTTACGCCTCTATTTTAGGTCGAGTTTGTAATTTGTGCGCTACAGTTTCGAGCTCAGTTTCCGGATAGCAGCCTGCTGTTTTGGAAAGAATTGCTGTGCCTTTCCTGGGATTTTTTTCCGCTCTTTCCTATCCTTAATTTGTGACAAGTTGCACAGCCGAAGTAATTTATCTTCAAAAATCGTGCAGCCACAACTTGGACATGGACAGACATAGATAACAAGGTAGGAGCCCCGTCTACACTGTAATTCATTGTGTTGCTAACTCCTTGTGTTATTTCCTGTTTATAAACATTTTTTCCTCATACATAGACAGTAGAATAACCCCTTTGAACAGGCCCTCAAGCAGCTACTGTTTCTTTGCCATCTTTCTAATGAAACCAGGAAACCTTAATGTTGATGTCAAGCACAGGCCCATAAGTAACTTCCAACCTATTTTGCAGTTAAGAATTTTTCTTTACTAGTTTTACTTTTCTGAAAGTCTATAGCAGAGATTCATTTCTGGAAACTTTTTGTCATACCATTTCCATTCATTTTCCACCCATTGTGTCTGTCTTTGCAGCCTTTCCCAGATTCAGTCTGTGATTCAGAGTGGTAAGCCTGTCATAATGTTTTCCCAGGCACCATCTCTTGTTCTACAAAGTTCTTTTTACTTGTTTTCTTTTTCCGTTTTTCCTCTCTATCAGTCTTCCTGCTGCACTAGACTTGGAGGTTGGTCCCTTACACTTCACAAGTCTGCTTTTCCAAACAGGGGACTTTGGCAAAAATGAAGCCATTAGAGGGAAATTTGATTTTAATTGAACCCATTATGTTAATCAAATCAGTATGAAGTGTGACAACTGCAGGCCAAACTACTAACTGACACGAGTTTATTACGTCATGGCTGCACTGAAGGCTTCCAAATAGGCTTAAAGTCAGATTCAAGCTGTCAAGACAAACCCTCTCACTGATATGGTTGGTGTGCCTCAAACAAAACAAACCTTTTTTTTGCTGATAACGCCACAGATTTCCCTGTAAATGCCAGTGGCAACACATTTTATCTTGCCTTATGGGTTTCACTGGTTGCCTGGTAACACTAGAAAACAGAACAGAAGTTTTTCAGAAGAGGCACTGTAAAGAGAGGTCTGAGCGTTCAAACAAACCTTTAAGTCACTGTTTGCCAATAATGTGCAGCAGTAGCTTATTGTTATATTTGTTTGTTCAAGTATTAACCCACTAACATTAGTCATATAGATTAACACGTCCATTTTAGGTGTTTAAGTGTTGTAAATGTAATCTGAAGCTGTCTGGGCTGCTTTTATTTATTTGTCAGAGGTCAGCTAGGTCCGCCCCCTTCTTTCCAGAAACCAAGAGGAAGTTGTCCTGATTGAGCTTTGTCTGCACAGTTTGTCTGAGTACAAAGCCATCAGCGCCCCAAGGCTGCACAGCCGGATCACAACAAACTCCCTGACTGGACAATAACAATCGGCTTGTGTACACTATGCAAAGTATTCCGACTCCTCGTTCACCGACAATCAGGTTTATTTTTTGACTAATTCTCTTTTGCTGCTGTTTAAATTGAAATTAAATCGTATATAGTTTGACATGGCCTCTTGTGAAATGGCTTTACTGTAAGTCTATAAGCTGTCACTACATGGCTCCATTTGAGTGGGGGAAACAGTGAATGAATGTGCTTATAATGGCGTATCATCACATAATGGAGAATACAGCTTGGTTTACAGATTGTGCTCAGGCTTCTCTCTGCGGAGGGCCATGTTTCTAGTGATGTGTGGGGAGTGCACTGGCTGTAGCAGGCACTTTTTCATTTGGCTATTTTTAGTGAGTGTTGTGTGGTCGATGGTAATGGCAGACAGATCTACTTATCTCTGAGTTAATAGAGCCATGGCTTTCACTTAAAAGAGATCTTCTTACATTGGAGTTGGATTGTAGATTGAGTTATCTCAGTACATTCATCTCCACTATTCATATTCTCATTTGGGCTTTTATTACACATACATCCTGTTCGATAGCACAACTGCTGCTTTCTTCCTGTTGCATTGGTTAAAAATAAAGTTTTCTTAATTTGTGGCATTGTGTTATACTGTAGGTAGATTTGGATTGGGTCCTCGGTGCCAAACACACAGTCACTAAAGAGACATTAGAGGCTGTGTCCCACTAAAAAAACAGTTTCAAGCACTAACCCCGACGTGACAAAGAAAGATGAGCTATGCTTATGGGCCCCACATGGAGTGACACTTGCCACACTGTCTGGCCGGCTCCCAGAAGTCCTTAAAGGCTTTCCTCTTCACAAAACGCCACAGAACTCGGTGTGCACGAGGACGTCCAGTATTGTCCTATTTCCCAGAAACAATCCACATGGCCGCGCTGACTCATGAGGGCTGTGTTGGCAAACGTCCAGCAGACAGGACACCCCCGCCACTGACATTTTAAAAAAGTCACCTAAATATCTGGGGTTTACTAATCTCTCTTTCCTGCAACTGTTCTACTTTTAGCAGGCTATTGTGATTAGGCGTCATAAGCAGATGTGACACATGCGTAGTGATCTCATCAACCCTGGTTTCTGTTATTATTATGTTTATTATGGTTCAGCCTACTTCAAGACAACAGTGGCTTCATCAGATTGATTTAAACTAAATGTAAGGTGCACTTCATCAGGAGTTTATTCCTCTCAATACATTTTTAAACACAGCCTCTCAAATGGCAGCCTCTTAAAGCCGTTCACTTTACCCCATTTTAAAGTTCTTTGTAATGGGGATTTCTTTGGAATTCCACAGAAGCAAAGCTAGATATGAGGTCATACTGTTGGTCAGAAGACTTTTCTCTTCTCACCACTGCACTGTTTACTTAGTCAAATGATGTAACATGGCTGAAAGAGGAGATTGTAAAAACACTTGCATGTCTGCAATCCCTGCTCAGTCATTCCAGTAAAAGTAAATTTGAAGAGACGTTTCGAGGAGGGCGGAATGTCTCTTCAGTGTGTCTGTAGGAAGCACTGCTTCCTACAACCGTTGTCTGAAATCCCATTTTCAGCTGTCATTTGTATAATTAACTTTCTCTGTCATTGCAGCCCAGTCTCCATACTGTGACAGAGCCAGTGAAATATTGGCCTCAATGCTAATGTTAGATTACATTTGAGAGTGTTTGAAGCACTTCTGGATGTGAGTAGGGTTTGTCTCATGGCTCTCTTCACAAGTGATCCAGTCAAGAGGCGGTCTTTTCATGCTGAACGTGTGGCGACAGAGCAACAAGATGACTGGAGATTAGCATTTGATCTTTAACAAGCAGGCCTGCCAAGAAATTCACAGTGAGCTGGGCTGCCCATCAGTGGGCACCGTTCTCCTGGTGTCCTACTGGGCAAAAGGGCCAAACAGAAGGGCCATCTGGTGAGGAGCTGGCACGGGACAGGGGCAGTTCTGTTTCTGTGTGTGAGCAGGATTGACATACTGGGCCACAAGATGCAGGAGGACCACCTGTCTTAGCTCTTCATCTCTTTCATGTGTTGTCAGCATAATGCTTTCACAACCACATTTGTTGCTTTGCTGTCACATAAGCTTTCCTTTCTTTCTGGCTGTAATGCTGTACTGCAAGCATCTGTCAGTTGTACTGTGAAGGTCCTCAGTACAGACAGAGTAATGTGGTTTATGCACTTCACTGTAATGAGAGTGCGGTGACGGGTATGTTGACGAAATGAAACGACAGATGCTCAAGAAGATGTATCGGCACACACAGAAGAGCCAGTCCTGGAGGAGCTGAGTCTGCAGTCCACCTCCACCTCAAAGAGAAAGGACATTCCTTTTGAGGACAGCAAAATGAATTTTGGTCAGAGAGGCCACATTTACATTTATTCATTTAGCTGACGCTTTTATCCAAAGCGACTTACATTGTTCTACAGTAATTACCAGTGTTACAGACACTGGAGGCAAGTGGGTTTGGTGTCTTGCCCAAGGACACAATGAACAGTGGGGAGAGTGGGAATCGAACCAACTACCTTCAGGTTGAAAGACGACTGCTCTACCCACTGAGCTACTGCCGCCAGATGGTTTGAGAGGGGTGAAAGAAGACATTTTTGTTCAAATGGAAAAGCCCTCTCTGAACAGAGGAGGTGGCCTCAGATTCATGTTACCTAGTATTTACAACAGTGTTTTCACTAGAACAACAACACCTGAATGGAACAGTGTCACTAAAGACTCACCTGAGCCTTTAACGACTCCCACATCAGGAGTCACACTGTCCTTTCATAGCTAACAACTATTAGACCCGAACAGCCTGGTCCAATCAGGTTTAGTTTAAGGTTAAACTCCTCCCACTAGAGATAAAAGTCTTTTGGAATTAGAGATGAAACGTCTTCACCTTGAAAAGCTTTTGTAATTTGTAGTTGAACATCTTTTACCTACGCATTCTTTTAGTTTTTTCTTTTTTCTTCTTACTCTTTCTTACTCAAGTCTTTCCAGCTTGTGTGAAGTGTGCTGTTGACAGCACACTTTGTGTTGTCATGTTCAAGCTGTAACTTTGGACTGTAAATTGCTCAAGTGGCTGCCTTTCTTGCCTTTATAAAAAAGTTGTGCCCCCGCAGATTACTCAGCCATTTAAGTTGTTAATATGTGGGGCAAAGTAAAGATCGTGTATGCAGTGTAGCAGTCTTTTGAAAACACACACATGGATACTTCTGATGGGAACATAACGTCAATTATGCTCAACAGAAACTATCCGGGGTGTTTTTCCTCTCATCTCTCTGGAGGCTCTTTAGTCCATTTCCAAATAGTTGGTGTTGGCTGGACTTCTAACAAACTAAATGTACCAAAGTTTTATCACTTTATGTCTTTAACAGAACAACACTGAAACCTTTTATCCCAATTCACTTTCAGCTCATTTGTAATAATTAACTTAATCTAACTGGTTAGCGCCAGCGCTAATGTGATGTTTAGTGTTGTGCTTCAGTAATCGGTAGCACTGTACTTAAACACAAGTGAGTTTCACAAGTAACCCGACCTAATGCCTGGTGTGAACAACAGGAAAATAGTGAAAGTTTCCCTATTCACATTTAAGCTGTGTTTAAAGTAGTGTACGCTCATTTAGCCTGTTTTTAATTATAAAGTAGTGTTCTCAAATTATTAAAATTAGAACTTATGTTCAGCACCTGCCTTCAGTATCATAATACCAGTACAAGAGCAATATACAACATCATCCATCTTATAATAATAAATCATACTAATAGTAAATAGTGTTATGACATTATATATGATTAATGAAATACAGTATATGCAGCAGGTTAAGTATGTTGTAGGTCCACCATATACTGTACTTTCCTTGTTAAAGTAATACAATGTTTACTACAACGCGTTCTACCCACAAAAGGGATTTTGTAATATACAGTACATAGCCTCAGCACGCATTATACGGCTGTGGTCCACAGAGACGGCAGGCAACAGCATTTCAGAAATCCACTGATGAAATTATTTTTGAATAAATCCCCAGACATAGAAGTTGTCTCTTAAAAGCAGCAGCGTGTTCCTTCCCTGTTATCATCAGTGAAAATGTCAGCACTTTCTTTAAAATTCCCACAGTTCTGACTGTGACAAGAGCGCTTCTGCCTCATACTCTCCATCTTCACCAATAAAGAGGATTCAGGCTTTGTCTTTGAAGTGCTTGTGGTTTTTTACCTGAGGCTTGCAGTTAAGTGAACACCCACGCCTGCCTCTGCGGCATCATGGGAACTCAATGGCACGTGCCTCGCCACCTTGTCTATAATCAAACACAGAGGAATTCCTCGACTGCTGCTGGGTTACAGTTTACTGAACAAAGATGATACATGAGGGCATTCGCAGAATTTAGTTGGACTCGGCCCTCGTGTTGTTAGTTGTTTGCCATAATAAAGGATATGTCAATCTCAAGAGAGTATTCTGGTTATTATTAAATAAATACATGGAAAGCTGGTGTTGGAAAGAAACTTCCACCTGCGTCCTGTTTTGTCATTGTTTTTGTGCAGTCGCAGAAATATTATGAAGGAAAGAGGCCTGGATGCTGAAGCAGTTGTTTTTTGTTTTTTACCTTTCAGGGTGAAGTTTTGGCTTGCTGAAAGAAGTTGAGCTCTGCGCTCAAGTTCAACAGGACCACTTCCTGATGATGACAGTAAACATGAGTGAGTAGAATTCAAAAGCACATACATACAGAACAACACATTACCTCTCACACTTCCTCCTGAAGGAACACTATGCTGAGAAAAATAACACGTTTGAGAAAGGAACCGTGTGTGTTAATGGCTCCGGATGCCTCATTTTGGGGAGCATTTACTTTTGTAAAATGTTGTATTACTTAATTTAGGCAAAGAAAACTCTAGCCACACAAAAACACTGTTGAGCGTATATTTATATTCGCACCAAGTTTGTGAACATATGTACACTCCTACATCTCTGCAAAACCATTCTCCCACACAGATTGTTCATGCATTTACTGAGAAAATAAATTGTTTAGTGTGGTACAGTTGCATCAGTGCAGACCTGGTGTTAAAAGAATTCTTTATCCATATTATCCAGAGAGACACGTAGACAGAGTATAATTTAAAAAGGAATGGTCATGTTTAATTCTTGCAAGAATGAAGCAAAAGTACATATCACAAGTGATACAGGCTAGGGTTGGCTTGGAGAAGTAAACCATACATGAGATTTTATATAATTGCAGTAAAGTCTGTAGGAGGCGTATCTTTCACACGCACTCCCCCAGCACAAGCTCCAGGAGCAGAGTTATGTCTACCTCTGGTCTTGTCTAGTTCATGTTTGGAATAGCATGAAGAACATGACATGATCAGATCTGACATGACCCGAAGAGAACTATAAGCAACCAGTAATTATAAACAATAGGAATATTAAAATTATTATAACACCTGTAGCTACAGAACATTTGATCTGATTCTGTCATTTTCTATGTTGCTCTACACTTACACATTCATAATGTTCAAAGTTAACCCGAGCTATTGAGCATTTTCGCAATGACCAATGGAATAATTGTTTTGTATATATTTATAAACATAAACAGCTATTATTGTTATTGCTGCAAATAAAAACTGGCACTGCTTCTTTTATTCCACAGATGACGGTCTCCAAAATGGACCTGGACAACACAGGAACTCCCAAGGTAAATACATTTTTTCAATTCTTGCTAAAACTACAAAATAAATTGTCTCCTTTTATGGACTGTTATGATTCAGTCAATCTCTCTTGTCAACTCACAAATAGCAGCCTGTCATGGAGACAGACACTGTATACACACAATCCTTTAAAACAATATGCAGTACAGTGGAAATACAAGCTGGAAAAAGAATTTCACAGCTTCAGTCTGAATAGAAAGTAATGTTTGCTGACATCCTGTGAAAAGATGGAGGCTTAGACCTTGTACAAACATTTATTGCACAACGATTGTTGCGCACCCGCAATAGGTCAGATTAGATCAGAGCCATTATTTTTAGTGAAAGATTACCACCACGGGTTTAAACATTACACCCATTAGGTGTTCAATTAGCTGCATCACAGTTCTGACGGAGACTGTGTAGAGCAGGAAAGCGGACTGGACTTTTTGAGAGTGGATGTGTGATCTATGTGATAGTTTCTGTGTGTGTGCTGTGCGTCACAGCTCGGTTGTGTGCCGTTGTGGCTGCTTGCAGCAGTGAGGACACATTTGGCTCCAGCTGCTAATCCAGCCGGATGCCTTTGCCATGATGTGTCTCTCGGCACCAGGAAATCCCCTCAATGTCTTCATTGAGAGGCCTGCCTCTGCTTTCACACACACTGAAGTTGTAGCTTGCTCTTTGCTTTTACTCCCCTGCTCTGACTGGAAAGTTTATCTTTAGGCTCCAAGAATCTTGGCATTTTTAAATTCTTGGAGATGTCAGAGCCTTAAATGCTGGTACATGACTTGCTTGGACAGAAGTTCCTGTTTTTTTTACCCACTGATATTTGCACCAGTCGCTGTCTGAGTGAAACTGATGCAGTGTGATGATGCAATACTCAGCAATCAGCCTCTATTGTGTAATGATGCTTGCTCTGCTTGTCTTCCTGGAATTCCCCCTTTTTTTTTTTTTTTTTATGCCACTCGCATTTTACCCCAGATTCAGGAAGGAGACGGGAAAATCAAACAAATGACATATTAAAAATATAAAAAAGCATCAAACACAACTTCTTGATGTGTAGTGCGTGGTTCATTTGTGAGGCGAGTCTTGACAGTGACGTGGTTTTCTGTAGGTGACAGTTGCCACTTTCCACTGCTCTAGTGGATAACCCTGGCTTGCAAGTGGCTGAGTAATTTAAAATCCTCATTTACAGGCTGCCATTACAGCCAGGTACCACGCATTTCTCATACTCCTGCTGCCCCCTTTTCCCTTGCCTCGGCTGTGTGTAGGTTACAGCAAAGGCCTTAAATACTCAATAAGACACACAGAGGCCTCTGTTGTTTGTTTTGTTTCCTTGACTACAAGTGCGGAGAGTTTAACAATGCTGTGAGCTGCAGGAGCACATCTGAGACAACACTTGTCACCTCGGAAAAGCAGCTTTAAAGATAAAGAAAATGTTGTTGGGACAGTTCTACAGATGGGACTCTTAAATCTATTAACATTTTTAAATAATGTTTTTCATCTGTCAGTACGTTATTAATTAGCAAGTAGAATAAATGTATCTTAAATGTATATATATATATGTATAATAAATGTAACTTTTGTACTAAGGCAGTGTTAATATTCTTCATCTCAGCCAGCTGAGTCATACTCCACTGCACAAATATGTACAGAGGTATTCCTGTTTGAGTCCCGTTGGGGAGAGATAAGAGAAGAATTTATTTTGATGGATCTATGAAATATTAACTGCAGTGAGATAATGGAACATTGTGTGTTTGGCTGCAGAGCTATGCACCTTGTTTTCTGTGTAGGTGTGATAGCATTCTTTATCTCTTTTTCTTTTTTCCCTCTGCCTTATCTATTAAACTAGATGTAGACCTCAAAGTTGGCTCACCTGTCACACTATAAACCAGGGCTATGGAAGTATGTTAATTTTGGTCATTAAAAATCTGTGTGTCAGGGGGGTTTAGAGATGAGTGACAAATATAGAATTTTGTATCGTTGTATAGCTGAAAGAGACCAGCCTGCATAAGTTCAGTTTCTGTGAGAATCCTAAAAGTTGTTATACGATTAATCATAAGAATGTCAATTAAAATGTTACTCCATATGGCAAAAACACAAGAAATAAAACAGTAGCTTTTTAGTTATTGGCAACTACTAATGCTAAAGAAATGCGGTGCATTTTTCCTTGTTCCTGTTGTTCTCAGAGGAATGACAACAGGAAAAGATGAATTATGATTATACCTTTGTTTAGCAAATATCTCTAGTCTCTATTTGATTTTGTAACATTTTCCTTTCTTCTGTGAGCTGTTTTAGGTGAAAGCTTATCCCATAGAAACATCCCCCCAATGTAAACAAAGAGGCTGTAGGTTGGAATAAATGTGACTTTACTTAACCTAAAAGTTAACTAAGCGCACTTCAACTAATTTTAGTTAAACCCCTGCTATAAACCATATTCCCTGCTTATTATAATTTTTTTATGTTTCTCTTTCTGCTTGATTATTTGCAATATGAGTTGAGAATTTCAGGGTGTAACTCACCTATAACTCTGTTGTATTTAGCGTCTCTGTACGTCAAGGGAGTGTGTCGTTACTGCTTCTGTGTTGGGATGGTCAAACATGACGTCCAACACAGGCTCTCAGCCAAGCCCTTGTGGTCGGCCCCCGGTTTATGTTCGTTTACAGAGTGAGTCAGACGGGAAAGTCGGTGGGACTGGAGTTAAACGTCAGGGAAAGACTTTGAACAGAAGAGTGTGAACTTTTTAGGTTTCTTAAATCAGGTTTACATGCTTTATAAATACAATACAGTGATGTGAATAGTTAAGTTGATTCTAAGGGTGTAACGATATTCAAACCGAACCGAAAAACCGCGAACCCACAGCCACAGTTCGAACCGCGATACTCGGATGTTGAACCGAACGCGCCCCGCCCCCTGCTGCACCGGCCCAACATTCATTTTATTTTGTCACAGGTGTGCTAACTGCTCTAAAGAAAACGTGAAGCCAATGTATAAAGTTAAGTAAATAAAGATAAAGTTAATAAGTTAAATTATTGTTGTTGTTTTTATTAAGTTAAAGTGAATCTAGTGTTATTATTGCTGGTGCCCTGCAATGAACCCTGCCCCCACAGCAAACAGAACCGAACCGAACCGTGACTCCAAAACCATGATCTGAACCGAACCATTGGTGTATCGTTACACCCCTAGTTGATTCTGATGAAGTTCTTATTTTATTAGGAACCTTTTGGTTTCTTAATTGTTTTTTAACTTTTGAAATGAACACAAGCTACTCTGATGACACCAACAATCTCTTTCAGCACAGATCAGATCTAAGTTTTTAGTTGGAAAAGCCAGTATGAATGTCTTTGCCATAATTAGAACACATATTAACCAAGCCCTACCCTGAGAAAACATTATTATAAATAATCTTTGACATTAACTAATGCCAAATAAACAACATTTTACATTTTTTAGGAAATTAGATTCCTTCTAATGCATTAATAATGCTCTACAATAATTAATTTATGAATAAAGCTGCCATACATTGTAATTAATTAACATTCAATTAAAAAAACACTAACTTGAATTAATGTATTGAGCCTTTCATATAAACACACGTATATCTAGTGCTAAAACAGGTTTCTTATATCTTTATGGGCCACCCTCAGGTTAATGTCCAGTTCCAGTGTGAGTTTGGATTTTTGGTATGGCTTTTGTGACCAGCAGATGAACCCAGACATTACAACAACCTCTGCAAACGACCACCACAAGATTAGCTGTCATCACACGCAGCTCTGGGAGGTCATTCCAGCAGGTGTGGTTTAGTCAGACTCACTCTAAACCTGTCCTAGTTTTCTGTGAATGATGCTTAAGTAAGTAATAAATTTTTATTATAAATGCATCTGAGAGGCAGCCAGGAGCAGAGGTCAACAA
Organism: Neodontobutis hainanensis; assembly: GCA_024349245.1. Taxonomy (NCBI): domain Eukaryota; kingdom Metazoa; phylum Chordata; class Actinopteri; order Gobiiformes; family Odontobutidae; genus Neodontobutis; species Neodontobutis hainanensis. The sequence continues at coordinate 2,559,698 of JALDNG010000010.1, forward strand.
CTGCTTTATTGTGTAATCACTGCACTCTCATAATTGGTTCTATTAAAGTCTCTTGATATGGAAATATCTGACACGCTCATCTCCATGATTGCCCCCTTTACACATGAGACTCGAGAGCGTGAGTGTGAAGTGAGAAATGGAGAGGGCTGAGTGCTCATTTTAATTTGTAGGTTTTTAAAATGATACAGAGGATTTCAAGAATACCATTGGTTGCTTTATGGTTTGTTGTTTTCTCTCAAAAGAAGCAAATAGATCTGAATTAAACTTGACTTTTTTTGGTTAAACCTCTGAATTGTTCTAATAAAAAATCTAAAAAAATGATTGCTAAAACCCAGAGCATGACACGAGAAGGAAACCGTTCTAAAATTAAAACATGTGCAACTACACTAACAATGACAAATTTGTTGTTTCCCCCCACGTTGTAAAGGAGGGCAGAGATGGGTTATGATAAAATTTGTGCAGCAAACTCCATTGCCAGTATTTTCCTTGTTTTAAATTGTGTTTTTAACAATTCCAAAGTGATACAGACCCTGATGTTACACTTTGCAAAACCTGTTTTAAGGTCTTTCTAGCTTTTCTTTCACGAGGAGCGATCCTCTTAGTTAGTTAGAGAGAAAACATCTCTGAAGAGAAAGTAAAAGACAGGTGTTGCAGCATTGATTGGCAAGTTAGTCATGTTACTTCTCGAACTTATCATCCTAAGATAAATCTCAGCTGGCAGTGTTGTGATTAAAAGTACGAGGCCACCGAAGTCGAAATGTATTACACACACCAAGCTAATTTGTTTCTTCTCTTTCAGACGAGGAGGAGGCGCTTAACTCCATCATGAAGGACTTGGCAGCGTTGGGCCGTTGCTCCACACAGAAAAACATTCACAAGCCCAAAAACAGAACCCTACTGTACAAACAGGTACTTTGTCACACGACAAAACAATGAGCCTTTCTTCCACAAAGGTAGGGATCAGGTTGTTCCCAAAAATAAACATTCATCAGTTGCATTTACAAAACGAAAGTGTGGTCACGTTTAGTGCAAGTTTATATTAATTGATATTATATTATACTGATACATATTAATTGTGGTGTGTTTTTTTTTTTTTTTTTTTTTTTTTTACCTTTACCAATCGTTCAGTGACTCTTTCGGCTGCAGCCAGTGTATAAAATTACTTACAAGCATTGTATGTTTTTTTTATATATATATACATATATTTCAATCAGACCAATCTTATTTTGAGGATTCTCCGTCAGTGCAAACCTGAGCACTTTCATGATAAATCCCCACAATCACCTTGTGCCACTTTCACAAGCTGTTTCCCTGTGTTTGTCGCCTGTGTGGAATGATATTGGTAAATCCTCTTAAAGTCCTGTGTTTATGGCAACACATAAACAAACAGCGCAGAGTGAGTCACTTGGTGTCCTCGGTGGGTTGGGAAAAAACGAAAAGCATCAACTGATATGATGTCAGCCCTATCACAGTGACCTCATGCAGACGGGTAGGCTGTTCCAGACCCCCTCCCTTGTGTAAAAGGTGTTCTGTAAAAATAGACCTGTGAGATTGCATCATGTGTAAATGAATGAAGAAAAGTGCTGTGTTTTCATTATGGAAATACACAACAGAATAACACACGTCTTAGAATCCATCTTCTACTTGTAGCTGTTGTTTTCATTTATTCGACAGCCTCAAGCCGCATACTAGCATGAATCATTATAACTTTCCACTTCCATAACTCCTCTCATTTGTTTTTCTTCCTCTCAACAGGATTTAAGAGTCAAGCTGGAGCATGAGAGGGAAAAACGGTACGTTGGAACCTCCGTATTGTGTTTTCTCCTGCTCAATTCTTTTATTATGTGAAGCTATGCCTGGGATTTGGTCTCTAAAGGAAATCACAGTTACATGCGAGAGTAGCATGAAGTGAGTGCTTTACTTTTACATTTAGCCTAGGATTTGTGCCTCATAATTGTTGTCAAATGGTAAAAAAAATGGAGTGAAAATACACAAAGGGTTAGACTTTTGGTTTGTTGTGATACTTCACCTTTTAGTCCTGCACCTTTTTTTTTTTACCCAGCAACCATCAACTGTCTGGAGACTCTACTCTGTTTTTTTTGTTTTTGTTTACCAGTGCAGTTCTTTAGAACCCAAGGAGCCCTTTATTTGGTTATGAGCTCCTTCGTTCCATTTATGGAAACTCTCATGTCCTTGTCGTAAGCAGCTCGTGCTGTGAGGTCACTGAGAGAAGTCTGTCTGCACATAATAAACCGTTTTGAAGAAACAAGAACTTTTCATAGAATGTCTTAAGTGGATGAAATAAAAAAAAAAACATTACAGCAGAGAAACCACAAGAAAACTGACCAGAATGCACAAATACTGTAGACCAGTGAAGGAGGTAGGAAAGCTCACACTCATGAGAGAAAAAGGAAACATCATGTTCCCCTGGCAGAATACAGTTTCACACTAGGCCTCTCTACTTTTTCACAACCCTAATTGGCTACTTCTGAGGAAGACCCAACATTTTCATGTTCCTCTTTTTTAAAAGTGACATCTGTGTATTCTATTATTAAAAAGAAATCATACTGTACCCATGCTCATCCTAAAATCCCAAATAGTTTGCATGTAGCAAAGTTATTAAACTTGAGTTTGAACTAAGACAAAATATGACACTATTACTTACCACAAATGACTTGCTATTATATTTTATCAGGCCATTGTCTACAGCACACAAGAGTCTCCGAGTCAGGAGAACAGTGGAATCTAATTGGCTGCTTTCTCTTTTCATTGGCAAGAGCTGAAGGTTTGGGGCAGGAAATAAGAGCTGTGTGTCTCTCTTCCCCTCACTCAGGCTCAGGGTCTCCTGCCAGAGAGTAAAGGAACAGTGCCAGAAGTCTTTTTTCTTTTTTTCTTTATAACATTGTGACTGTGTCTATGTGAGAAAGAGCACGATGGGATGTGGAAAAGAGTTTTAATCTGTCGATCTACACTATTTTGTGGGAATGAATGTGTATATTGCACAGAGGAAGGAAAGTCATATCTGTTAGAGCAGCATCCTTCTTTCCCCCCTCCTCGACATCCCCTTGCTTTTTATCAGACACATCATTGGTGAATACAAACAGAGACGCAGAGCATTTAAACTGTGGTGCTGCAGGCCTCTGATCTCCCGGCGTCCCTCTTCCTACAATCCCATCTTCAAATGAGCAAACCAATGAGCGCTCATTAAGATTGGCCTCTGATGAGGAAATGATGGGATAGAAACAAATTTTTATCAGGATACTATAATGAGATAGTGCTCTTCAGATTCTTCAAAAGCAGTAGGAGTACTGATGCAGTACATGTTTCTTTTATTTTCACTCTCACAGTCTGTACATTTGTCTGTATCTTTTGCTCTGTCACTTTTTGAAAGAGGAGGGAAAGACACACATCCTGCTGCTTTTGCTGTAGCTCCAGATTTTTTCCTCTCAGGAAGTTTCCCATCTGCCTTTGTGCTCGCTTAGTTGAGAGGCCCGGTGGTGTTGAAACAGTGGCCGATGCTAAAAACTGATTGGGAACACGAAGGCCTCCATGTGCCACTGACTACAAACAGTCAGTGATAAGCCGAGACAGACGGACGGGCAGTGTGCACTCACAGTTGTACATGTAGGTCTACGGTAGATAAGCACCCATCCACATACTATGCACATGGCACTCTCACTTTAACTTGCACTGATTTATGGCCCGTTCAGATACTGGTTGCTCAGCTAGATTCTTTCCCTTGACCCAGCATACCTGTCCCTTTTATGTTTGTTTCCATAGAAACGGTTTGGGAAAATGGCCTAGAAAGAGATTCCTACATGGTTATTTATCCAAAGGCTAAATCAACTTTTGCAATGTAAAACGACTTGTGCAGGCTAATTATAATGCATGAAGGTGAACATTATTACCTGATCCTGACCTTGTGCACATTCTCGTTCCACAGAATTATCCCGTTTCAGAGGCCACTGAAGATCAAGGAGCTCCTGCAAAAAGTGACAGAGGCTTTTGGCCAACAAATGGACATGTTCTTTATGGAGAAAGAGGTGTGAGAACAAGTCAGCACAGTCACTAAGATATGAGCACTTTTAGGCTCCACTGAAGCACAGGCGCACACAACCAACACTATTTAAAAGAAAAGCCTCCGTGTCCATTTGTTTGTTACAATGATTCATATGACATTCTTCACTTTACATCATGCACATGCTTTTACATGCCCCCTCCTTGAAACAATGTCATGCTCTGTATGTCTTCTTGCCATTTACAGTTGCCGCTGCCCCTGAAGACTCAAGATGACCTGGATCAGGCCGTGCAGACGTTAGGCTGTGGCTTGGGGACCAACGGGCTGCTACGGATACTCCTAAAGACGCCTAAAAACAATCATGTGAGTGCTCAGCAACGCTTATTTTTTATCACATAAAAGTATTAAAGTATAAATACTATAGACTACTTTCATGCAGTAAGTCACACTGAAGCATTTCTTAAAATAGTTTTTACCATGTGATGCAGAGATTTACTTAAATGGCAATCGTGTTATTGAAAGTGTTTTTTAAAAAAAAAGAAAGCATTGATTTGGGTGAAACTGTGCATTCAGTTCCTCCTGTGACATGATGTAAATAGGCAGTGATGCAATGTACTTCCTGTCCTTATCATGGTCCTTAAATGGTTAGTTCTCACAGCTATGGCCTCTGCTCTGTGTAGTACCTACAGGTTAACAGCAGGGACAAACAGAGTGAGATGAGGTCATCGCGGTCACTGGGAGACCTGAAGGGCTCGTTGCTTAAGGGCTCAGAGAGGGTGCGCAAACACTCCACAGGTAAGAGCAAAATTGGGAGATCTTGTTATTCTGCTCAGATCTCAAGGTAGCTCGTCATTGTCAATTTATAAAAGGGAGTTGACAGTGTTGCAGCAGTGTTAATGGCAGGATGAGAAACATGCTTTGTCAGAAAAAGGAAAACACTGAGAAACTTTTAGGTGATAGTGACGTTTCCAACAGAAAGATGTCAGGTCAGTGCAACTTTGATTTTCATTCTTTCTTTGCCTAGTAAAGGTTTTTGTATGTAGACATTTTTATTCTTATTTTCCCTCAGTTTCAAGTCTGTGTCAATAAATTAGTATGTTTGTCTGCAAATAAGCTTTGTGACTAGCCACACTGTACTGGTAATGATTACTATGATGGCACTATCTGTCTTGAAAAATAATAATTATTGTGTTTTTAGAATCTGTTCAATTAGAAAAACGCTCAATAAAAAATACCCCAAAACAACCACTGATTTGATTAAAAATTTTTTGACTGCAACATGACTCACTTCACTATTTTATTTCCTCTATTCAATCTATTCCACTATTTTTATTTTTATTTTTATTTTAAATCAAAAGATTTCCCCGTCTTTGCATATAAATGCTTTTTTGCTTTGTGTAAATGTCCAAAAAAGTTGATCTTTCAGTCACATTTTAACCACATTCACATACACATCTGACCTGCTTACGTTACGATACTCCCATATCGAAACACTTAACGATCGCTGTCAGAAGCAATCTTTTCTTCCATAATAACACCAGTACTGTCACCATCTCTGACTCTTATAAATTGTATAGAATTACCCGCTCTGTGTCAAATTCTCCTGCTGGTTACGATAGAAAGATGGGAGGCGGTGGCACTGACAGAAGTGAAAGGCGGGGTGGCAGATGAGAGGTGACAGGACAGTGGTAAGAGTGGATGGTTGAGTGAAGATTTGAACAGGGATGTATTACTGTGGGAGGGAGGAGTATGTCAAAATAAAGTCCTAGACGCCTTAATATTTGGACCATTTCTTAGTACCTCCTGGCCCTTCACTCTTTGTCAGTACGGTCACAGTCTTAAGTCAAGGACGAGTGCTCCGTTTCTGCGGCAGCTCAGTTTGTCGCAGTAATTGAGTTAGAGGTGATCGCAGTGTGGTTTTGCAAATCATTTCTTGGGAATCTTGGCACTGTTGAACTTGTAACCATGAATAACAGTTTTTTCCCCCTCTGCCCCCTTTTTTTTTTTAAATCTCTTCATCTTTCTCTCATGCTGTCTCTTCCCTTAAATTTCCCTACCCCTCCTGTCTGATATTTCTTTTTTATACATATGCTTTTACATTTCTGTTTCCTTGCATGCATTTTTACCTCTTCCCTGCTTTTTCTTGTCAACCTCACTGTCGCCGTCTCAGGATCATTGCACACAGGTAGGACATCCCCGCCGCCAGGCAGTGTCCCAGAGGAGCAGCAACAGATCGCACGCCAGGGCTCTTACACCAGCATACACAGTGAAGGGGAGTTCATCCCAGAGACACTGGACCCAAATGTAAGCATGCAAAGAGTCATTCTGTTAATATGTCTAGTCTATAACCAGTAGACATTCATGAGCACTCTTGCTGTTGTATAATTTCATTTAATATGTCACTGAAATTCATATAATTTTCACACAACACATTCTTCTCTCCATTATGTCATTAACAAGTAATGCACTGTTATCGGATCAAAGGGAGTCAAATAACATTGAGCATTTGCTGCTCTGACCGGTGTTATTATATCTGTCAGATGCTGGATCCCTACGGGAGTGCGGACAACTCTCTGTCGAGCAGCTGTCAATCAATAGATCAAGCACTGGACAGGTGAGTCGTCCCTCGTGTTGAGTTATGACCCTCATCCATGTGTTGTATTTCTTGGATACACACGTTTGTTTTGTGGAGGACATTTTTTGAGGCACTATTCTCTGAGGCTAACGTATTTGCATCACAGCGTTCACCCTTTTGTGAACTGTGTTAAACACAACAAAGGTTGCGGGTAACATTTGTAAACAGTGTTTAAGGCTACCGCAGCTCCATGACCCTGCAAAAGGAATTGGGTCATTTTGCTGTTGCCATAACGACTGAACTCTTATCTAGGAGCCCGGATTCAACTATTATTATACATTTTTATACATTATTATAAGTCAGATAAGTGGTAAAATACTGCTAGACACTACTTGTTTAGATGGTCACAGAAAAATGAGCGGTGAAAGAAAAAGTGTCAAGTGGAGAGTGAACAGAATGAATCAAAGGGAAGAGAAAAGTGAGCAAGAGGGAGTTTGAGAGAGCGCTGGACGGAAACGGCTCTACCTGCACGAGGCTTATCTGGGCTCCAGGCTGCAGAACAATGGCAGGAAACAAGTGCATGGAACTTTTCCCTGTAAGCGGGCATGCATGCCCCTTTTCCAGGGTCTCGTGGCCTGGAGCTGCCCTGCGGTCAGCAGAGACGTCACTCTCTGTCAGGTTGTCTGGGCTGGCCAAGAACGGTACTTAAATGTACAATAACCCAAACTGATTTAATGAATCCAATTATTTCACTGATACTAAAGCCCCTAGACATAGTCTTTATGATTATTATTATAGAATCAAAAGTTTCAGAGCAGCAGCCGAAGCCAGACTCTTTTTGAAGTCCTTTATTCCAACTTTATTTATTTATTCCAACAACTGTTTCTTTCTTATTTCAGCCCTCCTTTCTCGCAAAACAACCGTGACAATAATTACCTGAACCTCAACTATGAATACAAAGGTAAGAGAGAAATATGCAGCTTTTTCTCATGTCTCTGGTGTGTAGCAGTGTTTTCTTTTGTTGAGGTAATTCTGAATCAAACATTACAGATCATAGAGCACAAAAACCCAGTGCTACGTAGTTAAAGAGCAAATACTTAAAAAACCTGAATGTTTCACATCATCTGCATGTTTGGAGATTACTAATGAGGCGTTATTTGTGATTTTATCAAAGGTGACATACTTAAAATGAGTAATAGCTTTATGTGAATTGATTAAATATCTGGGTTGAATTTCTTGAGGTGATAAATGAAGTGTGATAGCATCATATGTCTCCCACATGCATTGTCTTTGTGTCTTCCCTTTTTTCAATTTTTACCAGTCATTTCTGTTTTTCTGTCTTTTCATCAATAGCCTCCCTCGTCTGTCCCCCTTTTGATGCCCCTCTGGCTGTCTATTCCTCCTCCCTGGGGTGTCTGTCTGCCCCTTTTCCTTCAGAACACAGATCAAATAAAGCAGGATGACAGATAATGCCACACTAATCTTTGCAAACAGAGGAGCGGTGGCAGTCTCTTCAATCTGGTCATTTTTTCTGTTGTAAATTTAAGATTGACTGCAGCACATAGTGTACAGCAGAGTCTTCCTATAAATGCATCGGCTCATGAAGAATCTTTCACTTGGATGCATGCATGCGCGTTCACTCCTCTGTATGGCCCTTCCTGTAGAGGACTGCAGAATTTGTTTACCATTCTCTATGAGTAGACTTTTCCTCTCTACCCTGTGCTGCCAAACACAAAAAATAACCCGTCTCCATGGGATACAGCCACAAAAAACAGCGCAAGGGGAGGCGGTCATCTGACAAAACAGCTGCTTTCAATTGCATGTGGCTTCGCTGTTCTCATTTAGTGTGTATGTGAATGAGTGAGTGTCAACGTTTGCATGCGTCAGCGGCGCTCCCCACCTGCCTTTGGTTACTGGTCCGTGGGTTAGGAGCTAAAGCTTAGCTAGCACACATGCGTGCTTGGCCGTAGTGAGTCCATCCAACAGCTCTGTTTAACTTGGGAAAAGCTGTTTTCTACTCGGGTATGTTTTTTGAATGGTCAAGCATATGTTGTCTGTTATAGGGTTCAGTGTAATTCTTTGACATACTTTTGGATAAATTCACTACAGTAGATGGTTGTCGGCACACTCTTCCATTTTGAGAAGCAGACAGGAGCAAAACCATAGAGAGTTATGCACTGCTGGAAAGTAAAAGTGCATTTTAAACACTTAACATTTAAATCACTGCGCTCCATTTCTGTTTGAACGTGTGGTCCATTAAGCACATTTGTACAACAGGAGATGACCCATTTATACAGGAAACAGGAGACAGAGCAGCAATTAGACAAAAAAACATGTAAATATGTTTTATGTAATACATACCTGAACATAAAGTTTTAGAAACCTTGTTATAAATTGTGCTTTCACTGGCTCCATTATCAGCCAAACATAACACACTTTTCTAACTCGGGGTGTGCTGACAATTATTTATATAGGGAATAAGTTACCAATCCACAAGTTTCTCAGAAAACCCCTTGGAAACATTTCTGGACTTTAAATGTTAATGTTGATGTGCCTTTAATGTGGAATGTAATATGAGTGGCTGTTGAGTCTACTATAACAGCACATTAACAACTGTGCCTCTTTGCTCCCCCTCCAGGTCGACATGGAAAAGGAGGCACTTTTCCTCGCCAGTTCCAGCTTCCCAATCGGAGCAAGGAGTATGGAGACCGTAAGAAATTGTCTTTTTATAACGATATCAGCACTGACGAACTGTTAAACACACGCATAACTGTGAGGACAGAACAGACCAGACTTAGAATGTGTTCACACTTGTAGTTTGCACCAAAACAAAAAATATTTAGTTCAGTTCAGCAAAAAGCCCTGGTCTGCTGAGCATTCACAACTAGAATAAAAAGCAAAAACACGTTTTTTAAGGAACACAGTAGAGGGTGCCGTTAGCCCAAATGTTAATATAGCATGTTTGTTGCACACTGAGGTGCTTATGGAGAATTACCTCTTATCCAAGTGAACCGCTCTAACAGTGCACCTGAGTTCCTTTGAACCGCACCAAACACGGCAAGTGTGAACACACCCTTAGTGACTTTTTAGGCTTGATGTGGTGCATGTGCTGCATGTTTCAGTTCGAGCTGCTTGTTATTGCTTACTCAAAGCCTAACCTTGGATCATAATGATTTACGTTTCCCTGTGGTTACCTCGAATTGTATAAAAGCACAGCGCTGTGTTTCCTGTTTGATAGGAAGTGAAATGGAGGCACTTGCTTGCTCGCCAACAGTTCACTTTATTCACAAGCAACACCTGTAAAATAACTGTGAAAACAAAGATGGAGTGCTCTGTGTGCATAGTCATTAATGTGTCTTTATAAATATATGGGTGTGTTTTCAGGTCGTAGGACACTTCCGCGCAGCTTCATGCCTCAGGAGAACTTGTTCCAGCTGGTTCCCTCCAGTCGTACAAGGAGTTACAACGGAGACAGTACTCTTCAGTACAGTGAGCTGCGGACACTAGGCCGCCCCAAAGACCAAAGTCAGCGAGGAAAAAAGTGTAAGTATTATATCCAGAAATTTGTCATGGAGGCAGATAAAACACATTTTAAAGTAGCCAGATTTATAAATAGCGGCCAGATTTCTGTAATTTGAATTATTTATAAATTTTGTGGTTGACAACCACCTCTGCTCCCCTTCTCACCCACACACAACCAAACCTTTAAAGATGGCCACAAAGCATTTAATTCCAAACCAAATCTCAGAGAAGATGGTACTGGGTTTGTGCTGATGAGCTTTTTAGGTTTGACTTAGTTCTATGGGGTTTTCCCCCTCTTACAATCTGTCTGAGATGGTCTGCGGTGAGAGGGTCTGTGGTGGGTTTGACAGCTTGTCTGGGTGAAGATACTCCACGGGTTACAGTTGTGTTTTGTGGTTTATTCTGATGCAAGCTTTAGAATTAGTGTTTGTTCAAATCAGTATATCACGCTGTATTTGGATTCCTCTGGGGGGTTAGGGAGTGAAATAAATTACTGTTAGGTTTTCATCATCTGGTGTTGTGTTTCTGCAGCACCACGGGCGCCAGTCAACTGGCGACAGGGAAAACTTCTGGGAAGAGGGGCGTTTGGGGAGGTCTATCTGTGCTACGATGCTGACACAGGCTGCGAGCTGGCCGCCAAGCAGGTGCCCTTTGATCCAGACTGTCAGGAAACCAGCAAGGTATAAAGAAAAGATCATCTGTTTGGAATAAGTCACTGGCACAACACAGGGGAGATGAAATATGCTATGTATTGTGATTGCTTTTCTTAATGTAAACCTGTTTCTCTGTAGGAGGTGAATGCTCTAGAGTGTGAGATCCAGCTGTTGAAAAATCTACTCCATGAACGGATTGTACAGTATTATGGCTGTCTGCGGGACATGGAACAGAGGAAACTCACTATTTTTGTTGAATATATGCCTGGGGTAAGTACTCTGTGGGGCATCTCATCTTGCTTTTTACTAGATAATCTTTCATGAAGTAAAAATTCAGTTAAGTATGATTAAATAACACTACAGCAAAATGTCATTTTCTGAGGCAGTTGTTTTGTTTTGAGAGACAAACAGTACATTTAAAGACAAAATATCAAATCAAATCTACATCAGCCACATCTGCCGGTAATTCTCAAATGTCACCAGCTGTCAACACAAACATCCTCTGATGTCAGCAAAATGGCTCATTTTATGAGTGTTTTCTCCCTAAATGATTAACTTAATGAGCTGCTGCCGCCTGTAGACCCTCTTCTTTTTTTCTCTCTAATGCCTTACTCAGTCATTGTATGGAAGGTACAAATATTATGTTTCATTGGAGTTCTCTGACAGAAAGTAGATGAAGCACTGTGGTTGAATTTAGTTGCTTAGAAGGGGCAAAGGTTTCCTCCTAGAGTCATAAAACTGTGTGGTGTCTATTAGACATATGAAAGTATGAAGAAAAAAGCAGGCCAGGAAAGTTTTAAGAACTTAATACTAAATGTAATACAGTACATTTCATGTATGCAAAGCAGATGGTCCAGTGCAAACATTTCAGTTAGAACAATTTAGACTGCAGGTGACTATGCATTTTCCCTTTTATTTCTCATTCTTGCCTTTTTGTTAACTGGTTTTCTCTCTACTGTTGTTTTCCTAGGGCTCAATAAAGGACCAGCTAAAGGCCTATGGGGCTCTAACAGAGAATGTAACAAGGAGATACACCAGACAGATCCTCCAAGGAGTCTCCTACCTGCACAGCAACATGATTGTACACAGAGATATCAAAGGTAACCCAAAGAGAAAGTCAGAATAGTAATTGGATTTTGGACCAGTACATTGTTATTGAAAGCACAGGTTAAGTTGAGAAGAGAAAACATAAATTATTTTATGAATGAATTCATTCATTCAGTTTACTTTTGTCAACATTTTCTTTTTTAATAATTCATCTGAAGAGCAAGCCAGGAAAAAAAGTGCAATTTTAAACTATTTCTTCTTCATCGGCTTTATCCTGGTAATAGTCTAAAAATGTCCAGAACTGGATGGAAAGGCTTTAGTTTGGCTTCCCACAGCTTTGGGAGTTACAGCCTCATTCATCCACAGCCAAGAACAGTGAAATGTACCGTGAGGTGGGGAAAAAGACGGAAAGCTCTGAGACGGTAAAGTTAGGTGGGATTTACCTTTTTAGAAACCGAATAGACAGTGTACATTTGTACAACACATCCTCTGTCTGCACTGAAACCACTGTCAGCATTCAGCAGTGGACTACTCTTGAAAAGGAAAACTGAAAGCAGCCCTGTAATGTAACCTTAAGCATTATTAACACAATTCAGTGGAAGGTTTTACAACAGATATCTAAAAAAGAAAAAGGAAGAGAATGGGTTAAATTAAAGTAATTTCTCAACTTCCAGTCAGCAGTCGTGTGTGGAGGAGGAACGGCTTGTGGACATTAGTCATTGATCAGTTAGTGGAGTACCTTAAGGAAATGTAAACGACAACCTAAATAATGAAGAAAGGGTAAAGAGAATGTGCTTGGATTTGATCAGTCAAATGAAATCAACATTGTGGAACATATAGTATTATATCTTTAGATTGTTGTATAAAAAGTCATTTCTAAAAAAGAAAATGTGTGCAGTTCTACAGTATATTGTTGGATAAGTTGGATAATTACGTTTAATTACATCTCGTTTGGTTTTTATATTAAGGAATAGAAAAACCCTGCCGTCAGCCGATGTGCTGACACAGGCATTTATAAACACATTGCAGTGTACAACTGCATAAATTTAACCTCTGAGGTGACATAGTATCCTGAACAGAAGACTCTCTGTCCTAAGGAGACTCTTTATTAATTCGGTCTCTTTGCACTAGGTGCCAACATCCTGAGGGACTCATCAGGAAACATCAAGCTGGGAGACTTTGGAGCCAGCAAACGTATCCAGACCATCTGCATGTCTGGTACAGGAATCAAGTCTGTCACTGGCACCCCCTACTGGATGAGCCCAGAGGTTATAAACGGAGAGGGCTATGGTCGCAAAGCTGATGTATGGTAAGAGTCCAATCCTACAGCTATAACTTAAGTGAAACACAAGCACTTGGCAATATTATTTAAAATTCAAAATGTGTACTGCATTTAGTCACACAAGTAAAATGTTATTTATGCAAAGATGGCTTAAGTCTATGTCAGATGTACTAAATGTGTTTTGTTTTTAGGAGTGTTGCCTGCACTGTTGTGGAAATGCTGACCCAAAAACCTCCTTGGGCTGAGTACGAGGCCATGGCTGCCATCTTCAAAATTGCTACACAACCTACAAAGCCCCTGCTTCCAGACGGGGTGTCAGATTCATGCAGAGACTTTCTGCGGCAGGTGTTTGTGGAGGAGAAATGGCGGCCCACTGCAGACGTCTTGCTCAGCCACCCATTCGTCCAAGGCAGCTTCTGAAGCCTTTGGCCCCTGTTCCCTCCCCTGCCTGTGAGGCCTCCATGGCCCTGGCGTCTCCCCTCCTCTAGGCCCGCCCTGCACCTCAGGGCCTCTTGTCACCAGGCTCCAGGGCTTCGCACCACTCCACCTCCATGCCCTGTCATCTATCACCAATGTCTGCCTTGTCAGGACTAAAGTCCCTGCATCCATCACCAACTAGCTCATTCTGGAGTATTTGCTGAGAGTCCAGGTTGACTACTGTCAGATCTCCAGAGTCCTCCCGGGCATCGCAAGCGTGTTCCCTCAGGACGAGACTGACAAGAAAGCACTTAGCAGTCTGGGAAGCTCCAGACAGTTTTTATTCCAAGAGTAGGAACGTGGTTAGAAATGCGATGTCTGGGTCTAACTTACTGCACTCACCTTCTGCTATAAATAGAGTCCAGTATTGGCCAGGCACTAGGTAACCAAGAGTGACTGGTGATCCTGATATTACTGTGAGTAGCAGGAGTTAGCAGTGAGCTGAACTGAGATGGTAAAATATTTTTATATGAAAGTCACATACAAAGTCATCTTAGCAGATTTTTATTGTCTCCTAAAAATAAATTGTATTTTTGTTAACGCCTTACAGGACTTTGTAAGCAGGAATCCTCTTAGAGGGTCAACAAGATCCTATTTTTACATCATTCTAAACGCCACTTAGAAGGATTGTCAACACTGCACTTTTGATTACATGCATTCAAGGATTTACAACATGCAAGATAATCAACAGAGACTATTTTTCTATTTGATGCTTTTTATAATTTCTTAATGAGCCTTGTGTTGTTTTACTTGGTGTCTATAAAACAGACCAAACGTTGACATTGGTGTTCAATGTCTGTAAAGCAATACCAGCAATATTGTTGGATTCATCCATTCCAGCTTCCCATTCAGTGAGCCTTGTGTTATTATAGAAGTGGCCAAAGAGATCCAGACACAGAACTGACTCTTAAGTCACTCTTAAGGCTATCGTTAATTTACAGTATTAATAGTTTTGTTTGGATTTTTTTTATCACTTTAAATTAGCCTTTTTTTATTATATGGCAGCTTTGTGCACAGTCAACTGCACTGACCAAATGCATTATTTTATTCATTCACCTCAATGCCTTTTTTTTGCAAACTGCAAGAAATGAATGAGTTGTGTAATGCCAATTGAATAGCACTCACAATTCTGTGAAAAATGTTGTAATTAAATAAAAGTAGCCAAATTGTTAAGAGTTAAAAAAGCTCTCAAATGTTGTAGAGGAGATTAAACTTCGATGGGAAGACTGGTGCTGGTGAGGCTGTAATACAGTGGCACTTAGAAGAAGGAATGATCCGTTTTTTACTCTTGTCAGTGCCTTACCTAAAATGTTCACTGCCAAAGCACAAAAAGCTTGTTGATAAGGTGAGCAGCTGTTCTGTAATGAGCACACAATTTGCTCAAGTTATTTTAAGCATATACTGTAAATGCATATTTGTCTGCACTTTTGTATGAAAAACTTTACATTATACAAACCTGCTTGATTAAATACATTATAGAGTAGATTGTACTGTGATATAGACATATGCTTGTCTCGAGAGCTGTTCTGCAGAATGAAAAGGCTGGGAGGCTTTCGATTGAGCTATTTGTTTTCACTTGATGACAAAGCCTTGAAACGTGAAATGTATCTTTTGTATATTTAACTTAATAAAGCAAAAATATGTCTTAATTCCTTTGTCCTCTTGTTTTTGCTCTAATCTTTTGAATTTGTGATGTTTATATGAAGCTTTTTTGAAGAAAAGGTGAAAGCCAAGGCATCTGGACCCAGGTTTCAAGAAACATGCCTTTTCTCAACAATGTCCTGGATGACTGAGGACGTCCACAGACATGAAGCTTTATTTACATTATTTACACAAAATAAAAAATCTAAATTGCAATGCTTGTCAGTAAACAAAAATAGTTGACATAAAGCACAGAAACATTTTATTTAGAAAATTTCCAAAGGCAATCCCCGGCGCTGCCACTCAACAACAAACTTACAAAAGCGGCTGTTTGGTAACGACACTTTTCTGAGAAGAGCAGTCGACCGGACGGACCTCCCTTAAACGGGCCATTTCTGTGTTTTTATATTTTAGCCAGACGTTATCTGTTTGTTGCTAAATGTCTACTTCACGGACAATAATATGTTTATTACGAAACGACTTGCGCCTTCACGACAACGAGGTAAGCGTGGACAACGAATCTGAGACATTTGTCCTTAAAGTCTCAAATGTTGTGTCTTTCCGACATGTTTAGGGCTAGCTAAGTTTTATCAGTGTCATGGATCTTATTGTTAGGCAGCCAAATATGTATATTAATGTTTATGTTATCCATTTAGCTAAAGCAGTTCTACCTTCTCACCGCTTCCGGATTCCATTTATTTTCACAATAAGAGTCACACGACAAAAATATTGACTACGTTACCTAACTCGTATTTTTAGGTGTAATGCATAGTTTATTCCGTATCTTTGTGTTAATCCTTTGAAGCTTTTCCACTGGGCTCAGAGAAATGGAGAGCACATCGTCCCGTTGTACTGCTTTGACCCCAGACATTATGAAGGCACGCACTACTACAACTTTCCAAAGACTGGGCCTTTCCGC
Source organism: Neodontobutis hainanensis (assembly GCA_024349245.1). NCBI lineage: Eukaryota > Metazoa > Chordata > Actinopteri > Gobiiformes > Odontobutidae > Neodontobutis > Neodontobutis hainanensis. The sequence goes on from JALDNG010000010.1 coordinate 2,575,832, forward strand.
CTGCGATTCTTACTGGAGAGTATTAAGGACCTCAGGAACACACTAGTCAGCAAGGGCAGGCAAGTAAACCAATATAGATTTTTTTTTAATTTATTATGAATTATTGGCTTTTATACTGTTATATTCCTGTTATTCTTGGATTTGATGTAACAGTTAGGTTCAGGACACATCTGGTTTGTAGGACGTTATATTAACATGTCAATGTGCTGTTCCCTGGTCAGGAAGGGAAACTATAACCCTGTAACCAGGATGCAGCTTGCTGATCACTGCAATAGATATGGTTTGTATGTTTATGTGCATTACAGCAACCTTGTAGTGAGACAGGGGAAGCCAGAGGACATCGTAGCTGACCTGATCAAGCAGCTGGGATCTGTCGGCACTGTGGCTTTTCAAGAAGAGGTCCTTTTTCCATAACTGATATTCTAAGTCCGTGATTGATTGGGATAACCAAATAACAGGTGCTTGGTGTTTTAGGTGACTTCGGAAGAGTTAAATGTAGAGAAAAAGGTGAAGGTTGTTTGTGCCCAGATGAAGGTTAAAGTTCACACCTGCTGGGGGTCGACCTCTACCACAGAGATGATCTCCCGTTTCATCACATTGGCAGGTACGGGTTGACATAGCTTTCCTTTTAAAACAAAAAAAAAAAGTTCTGTTAATATCCCTTCTTTGTGTTCGTATTTGCAATTAGAAACAAAGTGACTCTATTAGTAAAGCAAGATTTGTCTTCTTTCTGTTCTTCTAGGCTGCCAGATGTGTACACTCAGTTCAGGAAGGCAGTAGAAAGCCAAAGCAGCGTGAAGCCCGTTTTTCCGACTCCTGAGCATCTCAAGCCGATCCCCCCAGGGCTTGAAGCGGGAGCCATTCCTACTGCAGAGGACTTTAAACTGACAGGTAGACCTTTTCCTTTTATAACAACTTTCAGAAATCAAACTTTTTATATTTATTTTCTTACCCAACATTTATTTGATCTGCTTATTAAAGTTATAATAATATGGAATTGAGTGCTTCAGGCAGAATGGAAATGCAAAACCCATCTTCACTCTGTGGGTGTTTTTATAGTCCAATAGGCGAACAGCTGTGCATATACTTTTCTCATTAGATTTTAGACGGTATATGTTTTGCCTTTTATGATTGTGTGTGTTTTATGTGGCTCCAGCGGTGAATCAGTACAATGCTTTCTTTTCTAATAGAACCAATGAATGATCCCCGCTCAGCCTTTCCCTGCAGCGGTGGAGAAAGTCAAGCGTTGGCCAGGCTTAAACACTATTTATGGGATACTGTGAGTAAAGCCGTACAAAAGCACACAAATGTCCCGTTATGTACATTTTGTGTCAAGTGTTTTTTCTTTGAATAGAATGCTGTTGCAACATACAAAGAGACTCGTAATGGTCTGATCGGCGTAGACTATTCCACTAAATTAGCGCCGTGGTAATTGGCTCATGCAGTTTTCTTTCATGTTGAATAATTATGCTTGATATGTTAGTGTTAGAGTGAAGAGTGTATGCTTAATGATGCCAGCTGGATTTCCACAGGTTGGCACTGGGTTGCGTGTCACCTCGATATATTTATCATCAGATAAAACAGTACGAAGTGGAACGCACAGCCAATCAAAGCACATACTGGTAAGACTAGAATATAAAGTGTAAAGTAATTCATGACAGCTTTCCTTGGCTTCTGTAAGTTTGAATAAAACAAACTATCTTGCAGGGTTATCTTTGAACTTCTGTGGAGGGATTACTTTAAGTTTGTGGCCGTCAAGTATGGAAACAGAATGTTCCACATTGATGGTAAAATTGGCTCCTGTCTTGTAGTATTTTTAAGTGAACAGATATTGAAATAATAAGTGGTCATGTTCGTGCAGGGTTGCAAAACAAACCTGTCGCCTGGAAAAAGGATATGAAGCATTTCAATGCATGGAAAGGTATTTGCTGTGTATTTATATGATTTTTAAATATTCTTAGCGATTGTGTCAAAAAGATACAGTATGTGTGATCAGTTATTTTACTGTGACAGAGGGACACACAGGAGTGCCGTTTGTAGATGCCAACATGAGAGAGTTGGCAATGACTGGGTTCATGTCCAATAGAGGGCGGCAGAATGTAGCTAGTTTCCTCACCAAAGATCTTGGCCTGGACTGGAGGATGGGGGCTGAGTGGTTTGAATATTTGCTGGTATGAATTTATGACTACAATATCCGTACTACAGTCTTTCCAATTTTATGCTTTAATTAAATGCTCCATGCTCTCTTAAAACTAATGTCTCATCATATGTTCCCCAAAGATTGACTATGATGTCTGCAGCAATTATGGCAATTGGCTGTACAGCGCTGGAGTGGGAAATGACCCCAGAGAAAACAGGAAGTTCAACATGATCAAGCAAGGGCTGGACTATGACAATAATGTGAGATTATTAAAATAAATTAGTTTACATTAGTTTGATATACAACATTTTTATTATGGTTAATAACTAAAATCATATTAGGAAATTAAAATGAGCTTAGCTAAGCCCATTAGTGACATATCTGTCTGCTGCAGGGTGACTATGTCCGACAGTGGGTTCCAGAGCTGCAGGGCTTAAAAGGAGCTGATGTGCACACACCTTGGTCTCTCAGCGCCGCCGCACTGTCCCATGCGAGTTTGTCACTCGGCGAGACGTACCCTGTACCCATTGTCACTGCGCCAGAATGGGGCAGACATATTAACAACAAACAAGTGGGTGTTTAAAAAAAACAAGATATTGGTAGATTTTACATTGATGCTGCAATAACATCATGAAAAGTGTTTTCACTATGAGACAATTTTTATATTCCTCTGTCTCTTTTTTCCCAGAGTGGTGCTTCAGGGACTTCACACAGAGGGAAGAAAGGCCCATCCCATACTCCCAAACAGCACCGGGACAGAGGCATTGATTTCTATTTCTCCAGAAGCAAAGGGTTTAAAAAAGATTGACAAAGGCTTAGACATAATTTTTCTGAGCTGTACATTTCCTGTCAATCCAACCCTTATGCAAAGTGGTTTCCGTGAAGCTCATTTTAGAGGTTCCTTTTATTGACAAGTTCCTTTTCTGTTATAATGTCGATAAAAGTCTTTTGGAGGTTTGTGTTGTTGCAGTAGATTGTCTATAATATTATTTTATTAACTGTTAGATTTTTGTTATGGTTGTTTTGGATATAGACAGTACATTTGCTTTTATATTTGCTCTTTTTTGTCTTAATATTTATCATTTCTGCTTGGTTACAAAATAAGATTGAACACACTGCTTAAAAAAATTAAAAGTAAGAGTATGTGATTTCCTTTTTCACAGCAGTTAGAAGTCCTTATACTGTCTTCCTTGAGCTTGACTGGCAGTTTTGAACAACTAATCTAATATGTAAGAAACGGAAATCAAAACAATTGCTCGCTCTTTTATATTTTAAAAACACATCCCTTTAAAAGCCACTGTTGCTTCATTTGAATTGTGGAAAGAAACATGAAAATTGTGAAAGAACATTTATTCAGGAGTTACCACAGAGCAAAGGGTCACATGTGAAATCTCCTCCCCCCCACGGCACCCTCCTTACCCCATGACGCAGTCTGCTGTCAGCACGACTGAGCGTCACTTCCTACTTCACAGGTAGTCAGTGAGACGCGTAAGATTTTGTGTCTTTTTGTTTTATTGCACGCCTTTTTCGTAAACAGGCTACACTTTTTGTCGTATGGCGTGTGCCGATTCTGGAGTGGACTTGTGGACTATCCCTCTCGTTGCACTAAATGTTACTGTGAGGAAAAAGTTGGGACTTTACTTGAACCCTAAAAATGCAGTGGCCTCGGACTGGACGACCGTCGCCGAGCTCATGGGATTCTCATACCTAGAAATCAAAAATTATGAGAACGCTAAAAACCCCACACTTATGGTTTTAGAGGACTGGCAGGCTCGAGCTCCAGATGCGTCAGTGGGAAAGTTGTTGTCCATACTCACGGAAGCGGAGAGAAAAGACTGCGTGGAGGACCTTCGTGCTTTGATTGGTGAGGCTTTTTGTCCACATGAATCTTTATCTTCAGTTTAAACAAAAGTAGGCTACACCTGATGGTTGGATCCAGGTTTGATCTTAGTTTAGGTTTCAGGTCCTGGTTTTATTGACCCTGTTTCTGTCTTGTTTGATTTAGTCCTCCTCATTTGGACGTGGGTGGATCCTATTTTAGCCCTGATACAAAATCATACTAAAATAATATGACAGTCCCCAAATTTATTTAGTAATAACAATAATAATAACAATAATCCAATAATACTTAAGTGTACTTGACATATTTGTGGTTCTCCTCACCTACAAAATTATATTTGTGTTAATGTGCTCTGTCTACACAACAAGTTCAGTGTTCTGTTTTGCTATTCTTATGAAATAGACGAAGATGTAAGGAAGTATATTGAGTATCTGAAGAAAAAAGTTGAACCCCCGGTGCAGGTCCCTGAGGTTGACAGCTGTGTGCCCCGCACTGCTGAGAGGTTTGGGATCACCTTGGAGGATGACCCAGATGGTCAGTAACTTTTTCTTACCGTTATTACCATGAGAAAGTACCATCAGTGTATTGCAGTCACAGTACACATTCATGCAAATCAGTATATATTAGGAACATGGATTTAAGCAAGAGTGCATTTGTAGAATTTTTTTAAACAAGGTGTTATAAACTTTTTATATCACACAGGAAATCCATCAACCTTAATCTCACATGTGTGGTTTGTTAGATGTTTTAATTAATGTTGTACAAAAACATTAAAATAAAGCTAACATTGATCTTTGTCTTAAATCAAGGTGCCCCTGAGCTGTTTGACGCGTTCATCTGCTACTGCCAGAGTGACTTCAAGTTTGTTTATGAAATGATTCAAAAATTGGAGCAGACAGACTACAAGCTTAAGCTGTGTGTGTTTGACAGAGACGTACTTCCAGGCTCCTGTGTCTGGACCATCACAAGTGAACTTATTGAGAAGAGGTAGTTAACATTACAGATGCACATAGGACTTTTTGTGGCTTCAGTAGTCACCTGTCATTAGAAAGGAATGCTACTTATTAACATGCTTGTGCTAATGTGTCTGATCTGTTCAGGTGTAAAAGGATGGTGGCAGTAATTTCTGATGAATACCTTGAGAGTGATGCCTGTGATTTTCAGACTAAATTTACTCTCAGCCTGTGTCCTGGTATGTGATATTTTTAGTTATATACTGTAATTATTTTCAGCTTTACTAAAAAATTCAACTTTCTGGTTTCAACAGGTGCTCGGAGCAAACGTTTGATACCAGTGATATACAAGCCAATGTCAAAGCCATTTCCCAGCATCTTGCGTTTCTTGACAATATGTGACTATACTCATACGTGTACACAGCACTGGTTCTGGAAAAGACTGGCTGGAGCTCTTGCACTTCCATGAATGTGAAGAAAAAAGTATTTCACACATCATTTCTTGGGACAGGTGCAAAGGACCGAGAGCAGACTCAGTTCAGTATTGTTAGGTTGAATAAAAACAAGCTCAAACACACGTATTCAATAATCAAATACAAGATACTGATTTAGGTGCTGGCTTTCAAGCACCTGATTATTTTACTGTGTTTTTAAAGAATAGTGTATTGACTAAATTGACAAATACTGGTTGTACTGGTTGCAGCTGTGTATTTATGCATTGTATGTTAGGGGAAGTAACAAAGCTAAATTCTCTTCTTTTTGCAGTAGCCACTTCCTCTTTCAAGTCAAGTTCTAGATAAAATTGAACCAGGAAGAGATTTTGTGATTGTGTGCTTTCAGAGTTAAAATTACTTCTGCTAATGTGATTTTGTATTATTATTATTATTAGTATTATTATGCAATATCCATGACGTTTTAATTTTTACTGTAATTTGCATACAGCCTTATTTTATTTTTATAAAAATGTTTTCTAATAAATAAATATAACTGTCTTTAAGTGTGTCTCTTCTTCTTGTCCAGCAAGAGTCGTGGTTGCCAAAAGCCTGCTTGCTATAAAATAGCCTGCCAGAGATGTCGCTACTATAATGCAGTAAAATAAAACTAGACCAAGCAGTCAACACATGAGGTCCCAATCGGAAAGAAACAAATGATGTACTGTCCAATCAGATGGCACAATATTTCTGAGGGGTACGCCTCATTTCCGATGCCTAAGTTTGACTAGAGTAGCCCTGGGTTTCTCCTATCAGGCAGTGCTCCTCTGCATTGTTGTTCATAGACATGTCATATCACAAATGCAGTTTTAATGTGTATTTTGTGAAGGGAAGAGGCAAAATTGTGTGTGGAAACTGAAGAGAAAGGGTTGGTTTAGTTGTTCATTGTATGAGTTTTAGTGCCTGAAAAGCAAAGCCCAGGGCGTACGAGTTTCAGAGAGGAATAGGCCGCCATTATAGGTGTGGCGGAACCGAAAAGCTTCGCAAATTTGAGGCAATTAACGTCATGAAATTTGACACTTAGTTGTAGCGTGTATAAAACTCACATTGCGATATGATATTAGACATTAAAATGTATAGTTAAACCTTTTAGTATAAAGTTTTACTAGAGTTTAGCTACTGTTTCCGTACATATCGCTGTGCCTGTCTTGCTAGAGTACCTTAACCTAAAGTAAAATTAGCAGATGACAACGTGTACTTACTAATGCAAATTAATTTCTCTACTGACAAAGGAGGAATGCTGCAGAAGAATCCAGGTTATCAGTCTAGGCGCTATATGTCTATCGGGAAGGTCCACATTTGCTCAGGCGGAATGCGGTAGGCGGGGCTGCTAGGCTAGTGTCAAACTTTGGGAATGACAGGAGTGCTGCAGGATTCGCAAAGAAGGGGAAGAGTCGCCCTTGTTGCTACTATTTGGATTACTTTTACATCTTTTTACGCACAGTCTTTGGATTCACACTCGTTTTACAGATAGTAAGGTGTCAACGCATTTCCCAGTCATGTCGGAGGACCTGAGCTCCCAACCCTGGTCCATCAACAAAGATGATTATGTACTGCACGAGGTGATTGGTATGTAAACCTTAGCATGTTATTAGCTAAACCTACTTGTTACTCGACGGATTGAATGTGTTCTGTTAGTTCGCTGTAATTCGGGTGTTTACATTGGTGTACTAAGATAGGATATATTTATGATGTGTTAAACAGTAACAGGCATCTTCTTTCGATTGGGCTAGTTCATGATAACAGCGCTTATACAACTTGGCAGCGCGGCCGGGCGGTGATGTATTCAGGAATCATTAAACATCTCTAAAGGCCGTTTGCTCCGTTCACGGGGGCTACGCACAGGTCAGAAAGGAGCGTTACGTATAACGTTACACTGTAGCCAAGCTTGGACTATTTGCTGAAAAGAGTAGCTTTTAGTTTATTGAACTAAGCATTTATGTTGGATTGCCCAGTTTACTAAATAACAAGAACATGTAATTTCTTTCGAAAAGCCTAAATAATGCAAACTGTTTACACACACCAGCCTGTATGATCAAACTGGTCATGGTTCTGACACAATTTGTAACATATCCCATTTTGTAACATTGCAATAAAACGCAAAAGTGAAATGTCGACTGCTGTATACTAACCTGTTTTAGACATGACGGACAATTTCGTTTGGTTAAACTTGTTTATCTACAATTCACACCCATTTAACCAGAGTTGTTGGAAACATGTTCCTTACAGAGTTTATGGAGTAGATTACAAATCATCACTGAATTAATCCATTAAAGAATATTCATATTTGTTATTAGGTCTTTAACTAAAAAAACAGAAAGAAATGATAGCCCTCTGTTAATGCAAAACTACAAATCTGTAATCTGTAATTGTCGTTATTGTATTCAGGGAGTAAGAAGACATCTGCTAAATAACATTTCCTGAACAGTGTCAAACTGAAACTCTTATAGATGACTGAGCAGGCTGGTCTGAAGAATGACAGCTTTTACTTATACTTTTACTTAAAGTCTTTAAATTCCTCTCCCTTTAAATAGCTGGCACTGTCCTACCTTTGGCTGGCTAGCTTTCTAGGAAGGGAGAAGGGAAATGGGAAGGAGTGTGTAACATGTATAAGCAAGGTATTGTCCTCTTAAATAAGTTGGTTTATGGCTCTGGTTTACTTTACACAAATGGTACATATTACCTCTACAGGAAATCTGTGTGTTTACATAGAGCCCACTCTGCATGCCCCAAATTGACCTTTTTGTATATTTGCCAAAAGCCCTGAATTTAACTTTGACAAATTTCTGGATTTTTTTTCCCCCCCAGTTACTTGGAAAATTTTAACTGGGGGAAACCCGGAAGATAACACCCAGCAATTTAGCATGCACACTGAGATAAAGCCCCACTTGTATAGAAACCAGTTTCTGTGGCATTTTCTTAGGCTGAGTGTGAGTCAAATTGTCAACATAGTTTTGAAGCTGGTCATGTTTTTTCAAGACAATGCAAGATTGGTGTCAAGAATAAACTTAAGAAATTATTTTGTTTTTTGAATTTTTTTGTATTGATTATGGGTTTCAAGATTGGATTTAAGTTATTGCCATATTTAGATTAGAAGCACCTTGGTTGAGGCTGTATACCCAGGCTTCTTGAAATGTTAAAATTAGCTAAGCATGCATGTGTTTTAGTCCTAATTCTGTGTCAGTAAACTCACTTTTACTTTCTTATGTTTTTTTTTATTTATTATTTTTCAAAATGAGGAAGTACGACTTTTAGGTTCTTGTGGTTCCATCATGCAGATTAGGCCTTGGACTGAATTAGAATTATACTTCTCACCTTGTTTTCTCACTTTGTTAGTCGACCTTTGCTTCAGGGTTTTCTCAACATATTGTCAGTTTCTGAAATAAAGTATCTAGATACACTTAAAATATCAAAGCTTTGGTGTGGAGGATTTGCTATCTGGAATACCAAAGTAATTGCTTGAGCTTAAAGTCAGTTACGCTTATTCATATATGAACACCATAAGCTTGAGGTTGTGCAATCAGTAAGAGGTTGGCAACAGGGTGTTTTTTCAGTGTGTAAATGGAGACGGTACGGTATTGAGAGTAGTCCATGGACTGATAGGTGTATAAACAATGATTACAAATGGGTAAATATGTTTTTTGAAAGCTGGGTTGAATATATTTATTCTAGTAGTGTAAAAACTTTAAGCAACAGGTAGCTTGTTTTGTTAATGGAGGCCCCCATTATGGGTTTCTGTGATTGAAAAGAAACAGTCATCAGCTTCTACAATGGACAATTTGGCCTATAGTCTCATGAAAACACTGAGGATGGCCCATCAAAGCCAACAGAGCTATTGTTTTAGTAAAGTCCCCAGGGAAAGAGGATGTGTTATTACATTGCTCGTATTCATTATTTTCACCACAGTGAGTACTAGATTAAAACAGACACACCCCATTGGAATAAAAGTACAGCATGATCTCTGCTTCCTGAGCAGACTTTGTTCACTCATTGGAGAACCTGCTGCTAGCTTTTCTATCCACAGACAGCTGTGGATAGTTCTCTGTGCAAGCAAAGCATGCTTTGCTTGCATGTTGCTAAATTTGGACATTTTATTTTCTGAAGGTTTATGATCATCTCCAGAGGCTCACACAGCTTATCAATTAAGATACTCTCGTGAGGAACTTCATTCAGAGTTTTACACAGAAGACAGTGTGGTTGCTATTCTTGTGTGACATTTCTCATTTAGATTTCCAATAATGTGTGGAATGTCATTTGGGAAAGCAGTGGAAAGGTAATAAAAGGTGATAGTGAGCTGACCCTGTGAGGGCAGGTTTGCCATGTAAATGGTCACAATGGAAGCCATCGCTCATGATGAAGGGCACAATGACCTGCTCCATTAAGAGGCTAATTCAAGGCCAAGCTAATCTGATAAGATATGATTGAGTGAACTTTTTATGGGTAAACTTGTAAAGGCTGTGTTCTTGCTTGACCTTGCACTGTGCTTCTTGACCAGAATGTCTTCTCTTTTAGAAGAATATTATACCATATGCTTCTATTATTCCATATGTACCTTTTTATAATGTTAGGTATCAGCATATTTAGCCCATTAAACCAGTGCCTGCTTAATAGATTTTTAATTAAACACCGCAAATCTTTTTGTGACAACTGCTTTAGTTGTAAAGTGTGCATTATGTATATTAAATGGATTTGTGTGCATCCTTAAACTTGTTAAAAATCATCTAGCATATTATTTTACCTCACAGAGATGCAAACAAAACACGTTTTACAAAAGCAAAAAAGGTAACCTTGATAAAGACTGACTCATTGGCAGTAAACTGAAGAATTGGTTCCCATTCAGGCTCAATATAAAAATCGCTCATCAAGCTATGCCTAACTTGTTTTGAGGAAACATGCTTACAGAAAACATTGGCTGCCTTTAAAAGATCACAGTTGTTTTGTCAATGTTTTCTCCCACAGCAGTGATCCAGCACTTTTCACGCCGTCTGACACTCTATCTTGAATAGATGCAGTCCTCCATATTGACATGGAAATGACTCCTTTGTCACCAGTACCATAGCTTACTCTCTCAAAATATGAAATCGAAATATAAAAAACAGCCATGGATTTCAGCGGACTTGTATTGCCTGCTTTCTCTTGCAAATTTTAACCTATGGCTGGATCATCTCATTTGATTTACACTAATGTCGTAACCTAATAGATTGATTGGATTTTGCTGTGCACTCATAACAACCTAAATCTAGTTTTGTGGTGCCAGACTGTTCAGCAGATAAAATGTTGTCCTGTGTGTTGTAAAGCCCTGGCACCATGGCCCTGTTCCGGACTTTCTGATTGAAAGCCTAGTGATGATGTTTTCCGTGAGGTTCAGCAGAGCAGTTCAGGTCATCGTATTTGAAAGGGAAGATAAAAAGGCATGTGTCTAATACCTCATAACAAAGTTTGCACTGCCCTGTGTGGCAACATGACTTACAGCTTTAGATAGATGCTTCTTTAAATATTGAATAAGGGCACCAGCAGGTCTTACAGGGGCTTTGGAGGCACTTAAAAAACGTATTAAAAGTTTTGAATTAAATTAAAGAAAGCTCTATTTGCTTAATGTTGTCAAAGCAAGTTTCTAATGTGTGACTTCAAATAAATTATATATTTTATCAATTATCTTCTGAGGATTCTTTCACTCAGCTCCCAAAACCACTGGCTAGAGCTCTACTGTGATTCTGTAGGGTCATAAGTGACTCCTGCACACATATAGCACGTAACTGCTAAATAGAAAGACAGTTGGGTGGGGCCAGAGGCTCCTAAATGGGCCAATCACAAGGATGGCTGCAGATAAACAAATGTACACCCAGCTCAATATATATTTTTTTATTTCTTATTAATACTCAGTGACAGAAACTGATTTCTAACTGCAATAAATCAAATTGTACTAATAGTAGATACCTTTCACACTCTGCTTTGTCTAACCTTAACTTTGGGCAAGTCAACCTCTCCAGCTTGACTCAAGCTACTGTTTGTACAGAACACTTTACACAGGGCTGTGCACAGAGCGACTGGCTCCATGAAGTGCGGTCTGGTTTGTAATGTATTGGTGGTGGCAGTGGTTGAAGGATATATTTACATCGTGGAGGGGTGGGGTGGGGGTGGTATTCCTGGAAAGTGGACCCTGCTGTTAAAAGTTGAGCAAGACCCCACTCATGTGATGAGTGTCTCAATCTGTTTCATGCTGTATATTCATCATTATTAAAGTGACCCTGACTGTTAAGGAAATTTCAAGGAAATTGAAATTTTATAGGATTAACCGTTATATTAAAGCTTTATGCTGTTTAATTCTGTGATGTTCTCATAGCCTTAAGTTATAATTATCCTGATCTGAAAACACTTAAATAAACTGTAGTTACATCTTCTGGGACAGATTTGTATTTTAATTAAAATCAGAAGCCCTCAATTTTTTAATATGTCATCCTTTTAAAGCACTATATTAAACTGGCCTGCATGAAAAACAACAATGGGTACTTTGTTAATGTTTTGGCATGGCTAAGAGGGGAGTTTAAGAGGTAAAGAAAAGCTTACAGCACTGTGGACCTGTTAGCTGCTCCCACATTCACTGCCCTTCCATTAGCTGCTCCCCTTTTCACTCGCCAAACCTCCTTCCAGAGCAGAATGGCTTGAAGCATTACTTAGCACCCCATACACCAGAGCTCTTGTGGAAACAGCTATGTGCATGTACAGCGGTAAATAAGAGCAGTGAGGGTCCAGAGAAATGACCTCACAGGATGAAGGAAAAACAGGCAGGTCTCTCCAGGGGAGAGGATTTTACAAGCTTGGGCATGGCCTTTCACACAATATTGAAAATAAAGATTAGCCCACTGGCGTATTAAAAATGTAATCAGATTGTAATCAGTGTTTTGTTTGCTAGTACATGGGCTAGTATAAACTTGCAGAGATTTGTGCAGCTCATTGTCCTGTTGAGCATAGTATCTAAGACGTTCAGAAAATGGAAACTGCTCAACTGTTCAGTTGTTCCGGCCGGATATCAGTCATGGTCAGAAAATCTTCTAGTTATGCTATAGGTGTAATACGGTCCCAAAAAAATGGAAATCATAGTGTATATGAGTATATGAGGATTAGATTAAATGCAGTTCAACTAGCATTTTTCTCTGTATTCTACTTAAAAGCGTGTTCTGATTGTATAATCCAAACTCAAGAGTTGTCTTTCTGTTTGTTTCAGGTAGTGGGGCCACAGCAGTGGTTCAAGCTGCTTACTGTGAACCTCGCAAGGAGAAAGTGGCCATAAAACGCATCAACCTTGAGAAGTGCCAGACTAGTATGGATGAACTCTTGGTAAGACACAAGCACAGAGGTACTAAGTGAAAATGTCTTGATCTTTGACATTGTTACTTTTTATGTGTGATCAAAGAGAGTTGCTCACTTGGAAACACAAGACTTTCTGAGCTTTGTTTCTGGATGGAGTTAGTCTTCCCTCTGCTTTTCATTACCGGTGTTCTCCGAGCACCCCTCCAATCATGTCATGTCACTTCAAACACTATTCTGCTTGTTCTTCCAAAGAGAGTTTACTTACTGCCAGGAAACTATTAGGCCGCTGTGGGACATCTTTTAAATGCTCTATTGTGTCCCAAAACCCTCAATTCAATTTTGTTCAGCACATCATTTACTGTAAGACGGCAGGTTTACAGTTTAGCTTAAAAGGTGGAAAGTTAACTGAGATACAATGTAGGGCACTGATCTTAAGATACTCACCTACTCTCCTTTTGTCACACCAAGAAATTAACCATTGCTACTATAAATAGATTTTTCATCCCAGAGCTCCATTAAGCTTCAAGATATACCAATAATATAGCGTAGGCAAGATTATGGCAGGTTTTTTACTACTCATCGACAAATCTGACCAGAGGAGGAACCCCCCCTCCCTTCTCGATTTCTGGAGGATGAATCAGGGGAATGTTGCTCCCGGATTCTCAGAGCGGGCGGTCACATGGAATACACTGAGGTCGGATTTCCTGCCTGTGGTTTCCCTCCGCAGCTTGCTGGGTACCCACTTTAGCAGCAGGGAAGCATTATATTGAACCCAGACTGTGACTGTAAAGGGGCTACTTAAAAAGAACATGTCACCAGTTGTAATTTGACAATTCCTGTGAGACTTCAGTCGGCAATCATGTCTCTTTGGCATGTTACTCAAGCACAGCTGGTTGATGGACAGGCATGTTTGAGTGTTCTGAGGATTTACAGTTCAACCACATTATAATCTAAATCCTTGCAATAACACGTTTGTCTAAATATCACAAATTAGCCATTCATTCATTCATTTTCTACCGCCTGGTCCCGTTAGGGGTTGTGGGTGACTGGAGCCTATCCCGGTGACTGCAGCCTATCACAACAGCTGGGTACACTTAGAAGGCGTTTAGACACAGACAGTGACAGACAACCATTCACTCTCACATTCATTCACTAGGGACCCTTTAGAGTTGCCAATTGACCAATATGTGCATGTGTTTGGGCGGTGAGAGGAAGCCGAAATACCCGGAGAGAACCCACGGTAACACAGGGAGGACATACACCTCACATTAAGACTGGAGTTGGCCGAGGATGTTTTTAGTTGGCCAGGGATTGAAAAAAGATAGGACCAAAGGGAATGTAATAGATGCTGACATTTTTTGTGATTATAATTTTGTCTTTAGGTTTGAGCTTTTTAGGAAGTTTTTATTTTTAGCAAACGCAAAGTGGCTGTCTTTTCTGTTCCTCATCAGTCGTAGGCAGATTGGGTCATAGTGCATGAGGCTCTGAGTAACCCATAGTGATGTAACTTTGCTTTCTATAGTGGCTTCTCTGTGTGTCGGCTGGCAGTGTGGTTCTGTGGCACCAGTTGGTGACAAAAGGTCATTTATGTTTTTTTTTTTTATCCGATGTCAAGGTCCTCAAATGGCCACAGGATGAAAATAGAACCTCTTACAGACCATTTCCTGGAAGTTCTTGTATAGCTTGTATAGCCATGATTTGCATTTACATCACAATGTAGGGTGCTAATCAAAGGAGCTTTCTAAAACATCGGGAAAACTTGATTCATAATTCATGAACACAGTCAGCTGGCACAAGCAGATTTGCTTGCAATGAGAAATGGATTATAGTTTGATTTTACCCCTTCAGAGGCTGGGAAAGTGGCAGAACAGATCACACTTCAACTAGGAATGAAGGACGAAGGAAGCCATGCTGTGCTATCACAAAGACAACAAAACACCACTAAATAGTCAAATCTTAAGATGAAACACCTGGTAAAAGTTGAATAGTCACTTTACTAGACAATTATTCTTATGCCTACAGTACTCGGTGAATAAAGTGCCTGAATGACACAAATGTCACTTTCATTTTCAAAATGTACTCAGTTGTAAATAATTACTAAATGATTAGAGCAATTTAAATATTTCCATTATTTTTGTTAAAGCTTTGATTCAGAATGCTCTAATCCCTGCAACAATGGGACCCTCAGATTCTTGTTGTCTGTTTGAAAAGATAGAACCTCTGCCAGCATCTACAGCCTGATCTTCTTTTTCTTTTGCGAGGTTTCCCTGGCCCACAGAGCTGTGGTGCCCTGAAATAGTGAGGGGGTTATGCTCCATGATGCCAGCAAGCAGCCAACAGGCTAAATCATTATTGTTCCCTCTCAGCCTGTGGTGTCCAAAGGAAGAATAATAAGAGAGACACCCACTGAGCTCACCGTCTGGGTCATCAGACTGAAAATTATTAGCCTGTTTCAGAATCAAAAACAGTTTCATCATAAATGGGCCATATTTGGAGAAGAATCTGCAGAATTTGCAGGTCATCCTAAAAAGTTTTCAGTTACACTCTACACTATTGTTTATTAAAACAGATCTGTACTTGTCCAGTGAGTTCCCACAGTCTGCTTCCGCCTTTATTATGACTCACCTTATGAGTCCCACTCCTTTTTGTCGAGTGTTCTCCAACCGTTTCATGGTGTCATCTACCTGCCTCCTGGCTGTGGTTCGCAGCAGAGCCTCTGACTGAAGGCTTCAGATTTAATTGTGATGACTCTGCAGCTGAGATATAGTGCTGGTGATGCACATTGTTAAGCATTTATGCTGATGGAACATTAGACCTTGATTGCTTACTGTGTGACCGTTGAGCATCAATTTATTGATCATTGCTTTTATTGTTGAACTATTGTTGCGTTCTAAAGCTAGTGAATTACCTGCCATTGCACAAAACCTTACCTAAAAATAACAATGAAAACTTTGGTTATTATTGTGATAAACCATCAGAAAAAATAGCTGAGCAGCTGCTGTGGCTCCAGACATAAATGAATATTAAAGGTTATGAAGATGCTCGACTAAAAAAACTGAAACTATACACCACAACAGCTATGCATTTATTTACTCTGTGCTTAATCTCTACTCTTTAGGTGTGGGATACTAACAGTCTGAATAAATTTCAGTAAGAATCGTTTTACTGTGCCCTATATTGAGCAGGCAAGTGTGTGCTCTTTTTCTGCAGTTTAATTGTGGTTATAGTAAAACTCACATTAATCTAGTGAACTATGGGTTCATTCAGTTTAGGTTCAGGTTTACCAACAAAAGCATCACTTGTGTGAATCCATGCTCCAACTGGGGTTTCTTACTTTTCAAGCTTGTCTATCCTCAAATGACTTGGGGTTGGGGCTGGAGTGATGGATTAGACTTCTCTGCCAGCATTACCTCAGCTCCCCTGCTTTCCAAGCAGCGCACACGCAAATGTTTTCATTTTGCGAAAAAGAGAGCTTTACAGCTGTATGAAAGCCTGAATTAAGATCTTTTTTTTTTGCTTTTTTGTGTATTTACTACATATTGATCCAGCCAATTTTGTTCATAAGTCAATAAGGATCATATCTGTGAAGGTTCTCAGTCATCCAGGTCATCTTGAAGAAACGGTTAAAGGAAAGGCATCTGGACTTAGTTTTCACAATCATACTAACTTTATATATTGTCCACAGTTCTAAGGGTAAAAGCATTTAATGTGCTGCCACTCAGTTAATTACCTCCAGGCTTTTACTTTTCTAATAGCGGAGGCCACAGGAATAGTTAAACAGTTGGTACTGTGTGCCTTAGATACTGTAAAAAGTAAAAGCGACGTTTGTGCTATTAACTGTTATCACTGCTATGTGTGCGATAGTTCTGATTACAGATGTATTAAATCAATGACAAATGTTATAATCTATGTTGTTAAACCTCTTTAAATTGCTGTGATTCATTTTCTCTTTCACTGTTCTTTTTCCCACAGAAAGAGATTCAGGCAATGAGCCAGTGCCACCACCCCAACATTGTGTCTTATTACACCTCATTTGTGGTAAAGGATGAGCTGTGGCTGGTCATGAAGTTGCTCAGCGGTGGTAGGTCCTCAGCCTTTAATTTCTGTTCCATCTTTCAGTATAAATGTTAATATTATATTTCATAGGGGCATCTTCTTCTGCAGGCTCGCTCATGATAATAGAGGGCAGTTGAAAGAGCAGGGCTACTTGCCTCCTTTGATTGTGGGGAATGTGACAGCACTGATCCTATTGTGTCCTATGCGATCTGCAGCTCTATCCGGGTTTTAACTCACGGCAGTGCTGAAGTTAATAACAGGGCTGAGGTAATAACAGGCCACAGTCATGGCCTCCATATGGCAGTGCTGCAATTAAGTAGTGAGAGGAGCCTGAGGAAGAGGCCACCACATAAAAAGACATCAATATTCATGTAAATTCATGATGTAAAATATTCCTTCCATTAACTATATATATATATATTTTACTTCTGTTAGGTATTAGTGTGGTAACAGATTGCGTAACTTTTCAACACCCTTCTATAATATAGGCTTTTTTTTGTTACAAGGCAGAGAAATGGAAGCCTCATGCACAAATCTGACAAGTAAGCAAGGGGCAGAGACAACCTCTTTCCAGTAATTGTAATTTTTTTACACAGTTAACAAACATTCCACTCTATCATTCATGGCTGTCTCTCGTATTATCTCAGATGCTTGGTCATACATTCACAAGTGTCTACAGAAAAACATATTTTTTATACCCCCTCCGTGCTTGTGTAAACAGCGGCCCACTGTTATGAATAGTGCCCAGGTGGCATGTAACGCTCTCTCAGATACCCTCGAGTCTTGAGCTGCTTGGCGAGCGCCCTGCAGCTGTGGCTGGGGCACTTGCGCCCGCCAAGCGACGCTAGAACAGACGGCCAGCTTCACAGCGGGAGCACACTGCACTTAGGATGGCCTCACTCACTCCCCTTATCCCTGTTAAATGGAGGCCCTTGATGTGAAATTTTATTGTGCGAGTAATGAAATGATGGCCATGACGATGCCTGCCATGGAGACAGACCTCAAATGAAACTGGGTTTATAGACTATCACTCCACAGGGCACAGCAGGCCAGCCGGAGCAAGGCCATTCTGCTCGTCTGGTCTGGTTTGATGGAGCGTAAGAAACCTTCCAGCTTGTTTTGTGTTTTTGGTTTGAAGGTCTTCTAAAAACTTCACAGCTGATTTGACACCGTCCATGTGTGATATGATAAGGTAGTGGTTTATTTTTACTAAAGAAAATAATTAGATTACAAAGCAAACAAATTTTCTTTCACTTCACATTCTGCCGTATTTACCCGATTAGTCATTTTCTATAGATCTTCCTGAAACCAAAAGCACCTGTTGTACTTTACAAATTTTACTTATTTTAGGCACTTGTGACTAGTGTGTCACCCCTGCAGAATTTAATTTACCTTCCTGTCTCTTCCAGTGACATATGTGATGATAATAGCATACATATTCTACCTGTCTTGCTTTGCTCTCACTGTTTACGCTGTACACTCAGGATAATTAAGAACACCTGTTTAATTTCTCATTAATGCAAGAATCTTATCAACCAATCACATGGCAGTTGCTTCAGTGCATTTAGAGGTGTGGTCCTGGTCAAGACAATCTTCTGAACTCTAAACTGAATCTCAGAATGGGAAAGAAAGGTGATAAGCAGTTTTGAGCGTGGCATGGTTGTTGGTGCCAGACGGGCCGGTCTGAGTATTTCACAATCTGCTCAATTACTGGGATTTTCACGCACAACCATTTGTAGGGTTTACAAAGAATGGTGTGAAAAGGGAAAATCATCCAGTATGTGGCAGTCCTGTGGCCGAAGATGTCTTGTTGATGCTAGAGGTCAGAGGAGAATGGGCCGACTGATTCAAGCTGATAGAAGAGCAACTTTGACTGAAATAAGTCGTTACAATCGAGGTATGCAGCAAAACATTTGTGAAGCCACAACACGCACAACCTTGAGGCAGAGGGGCTACAACAGCAGAAGACCCCACCGGGTACCACTCATCTCCACTACAAATAGGAAAAAGAGGCTACAATTTGCAGAATGAGAACATGGATCCATCATGCCTTGTTACCACTGTGCAGGCTGGTGGTGCTGGTGTAATGGTGTGGGGGGATGTTTTCTTGGCACACTTTAGGCCCCCGAGTGCCAATTGTGCATTGTTTAAATGCCACGGCCTACCTGAGCATTGTTTCTGATCATGTCCATCTTTTTATGACCACCATGTACCCATCCTCTGATGGCTACTTCCAGCAGGATAATGCACCATGTCACAAAGCTTGAATCATTTCAAATTGGTTTCTTGAACATGACAATGAGTTCACTGAACTAACATGGCCCCCACAGTCACCAGATCTCAACCCAATAGAACATCTTTGGGATGTGGTGGAACGGGAGCTTTGTGCCCTGGATGTGCATCCCACAAATCTCCATCAACTACAAGATGCTATCCTGTCAATATGGGCCAACCTTTCTAAAGAATGCTTTCAGCACCTTATTGAATCTATGCCACATAGAATTAAGGCAGTTCTGAAGGTGAAAGGGGGTCAAACACAGTATTAGTATGTTGTTCCTAATAATTCTTTAGGTGAGTGTATATTTGTTTAGGGGCACATATCAGATCTTATAATTTAGTAGATGGCCTACTTTCTACCTTTGTTTGTTTACTCAAGGCCAAACCTGCACAGCTGTAGTAGGTATACTGTCACAACATAGATTTTCAGGAAATCCTTTTTCTGAGTGTGACCTTTTGAGCACCTGTTCAATTAGAGCAAAGCATAATCTGTGGTTGAGTGAATTCACGTTGGAGAGACATACACAGAAACCTACAGGGACAGTGCTGCATATGAGTCATGCCAAAACAAGTACAGGAATGCATCCCAGGAGATTAATGAAGAGGTGCCACCAGTGCTATCCAGTTGATGGCAGATTGTTATTAAGCAATACTTTCCAGAATAAGAAAGCAATATGATGCCTCTCTCCTTCTACTATTAAATAGGAGCATATGTGAGTTAAATTAGATGTGGGACAAATGATCTTGGCAAACACAACTGCCAAGCCTCACCACAGTCCTGTGAAACCCATCCCCATTCTCGTCCTCCAACAGCAACTTGGCCTGGCATTCTCCACTGGCCTTTAGCACAGTTGGCACCTGCTTCCATGTGCCCCCCACTATTTCAACCTCTCATACACTCCTCAGTCTTTTCAGGCCGGCACAACAGAGAGATTAAAGGTGTTTGGGGAAGTTATGTTAAAAGTGCTGACTTTTACACCTTCAAAGTTTTTGCCCCAAATCCTCAGAGATTTGCCGAATCCTGCAAATGATCACTTAATGTTTTTTTTGTCAGTTTGTGCCTGTTTTTACAATGCACTTTTCTAACAAGGCTTAATATATGCCCTGTGATATTGTATAAACTTCTCAAGAGCTTTGGTCAAACTGGGCCAACAGGTGCCATTTCTCTTGGTAGGTGCAGTCTTTCCCATGTGAACAACGACTTGTGTATTTCTCTGTTGGTGTCGAAGTGTTTCAATGGACTAATGAGGCATGAGGAATGCAATCAGACGGAAGCTGGCATTTTGTCCACCACATACTTGAGTCAGTTTGTGTTTATTTTATTTATTTATTTATTTTTTAGTTTCATTGGTCAAGCAAAAAAAGAAAATAATAAAACAATTATTCCTTAATTCCTTTGCTTGTGCATAGTGATCTTAAATCTATGTATATAAGAAGGAAATCGTGTCATATTCAAGAAGGCTGCAATCACTATTCATTGTTCTTGGAGCAGAAACTAGGTTTTGCTTATTAGTGTCTTGGACACCTTCTTGCTTAATCATAAAATTCCTTTCTTGGCTCATTAGAACTACATGTCCCCCTCCCTTCCAATGTTGTTGGTGCCCCCCCACCCTCGCTGCCTTCCCCGTTGTCACCTGTCCTTCCCTCCCTCCAGTCATTCAGACAAGCAGATGAACAGCACACTGAGCACAGGGGTATTGAGCAACAAGGGAACGGCCAATGTGTGTATGCCAGGGGAAAAAAATAACCCAGCTGCCTTTTCTCAATGAGCTTCAAAGAGCTGTCACATCAGAGACGTGAGGCCACACTCTCCTTAGACTCTGCAAATTCACTCACATGCACTTGTATACATGCACTATTTCACTCCGACACACATCAAGGCAGATTTTCCTGTTCTTTTCTTTGAATATGTGGCACTATTTCTCAGTGCGGCACAAGGAACCCGTTGACCCTGCTGTCTCTCCCTGTCTTTTCACACTCTATTTGGCGGTGTCTTCCCAATGTGCAATAACAGTCTCTTGTCTCAGGTGGCCCGTTGTCGCTGGCTCCTTTCTGTAATGCAGTGAGCGAGTGCCACACATCTTCAAGTGAGAGAGCAAATAAATATCTTTGCGCTCCCAGGCTGGCATACTTGTTACAACACGTTCAATTTGATCTTTCAATTGCATTATAGACAATGTTTGAGGATATTGAAAAGGCCACTTCCAGCTTTTGTTTGCAAGTGCTGCTCAGTCTGTGTGGCTCAGGGTCTTTTTGAGCAAACAAGAGAAAAGCAGGCGGGCAGTGTGATGTTTGTTTATAGCCCCAGCACAACTCGCCAGGCAGTTCTCATTGTTTTTGCCTCTTTTTCTTTGTCCTCATTCAGTGACAGCACCCAATATTCTATTATAAAGAATGCAAAGACTTTATCTCCTTTCATTTTCATATAGAAGGTCTTTCTTCTGTTCAAAAAAGGTCATGGATAAATTTGTGGTTATAGGTCAATAACAAAATCTTTATTTTGTTTTTCCATCAAGAGTCAGTCCTATGAGTTAAAAGGCTTTTTGTCTATCTGCAATCTAATTGAGCCATACTGTATACGATTATACACAAATGATCTTGAGTGAATGTCTGCCAGTCCAGCAGGAACTATTTGTTTTCATAAATAAGATTCACTTTGGAGAAGCAATATTTTCTTGCCTGAAGTGACTTTCTCAGAGATGCACAAACTTGTTTATCAGTTGGGCCCAGAAACAAGAGTAATATGTCACCTAGCCAAACATAGCTTTGATTTTCCGTATGGGATCATAAAAATGTTGACAAATATAAATGTTCTCTTACAAAAATTGAGTGTACAAGTCTTCCTCATTTAATAATCATTCTGTTTTGTTTCTCAGGTTCGGTGCTGGATGTGATCAAGCACATTATCTCACGAGGTGAACACAGGACTGGCGTCCTCGATGAGGCCAGTATAGCCACAGTGTTGAAAGATGTCCTGGAGGGCTTGGAGTACCTGCACAAGAACGGACAGATCCACAGGTAACAGGACCATGTACCTTGTACCACTGTAAAAGCTCATTTACCCTTTGTAGTTTATTAAGGCCTTTAATTGTCTCACCCTGTGGCTCGTAGATGTTAATTATTTATCCTCCTTACTATTATTATTATTTTATACAATAATTTTTACTTTTTCTGGTCTTGATGGTTTTTCAGCTTAAATTAAGAGAATGCCATTTGCAGGCAGTCAATGTGTCTCTTAAAGATCTCGGCCTTCATTTGGATTTGTAAGTCTCTACTTTGTTAAGAGGACTCTAAAGTGTTACTGAGGACGAAACTGTAATAATGTTTTGAAAGTCTTAATGAATGACAGTTTCTTTTATTCTGTCACTCGTAAAGATGTAAAACCCTTGTGGCCTACAAAGTGCACTGCAAAAGGCCTATAGAAATGATGGGTTTTAACAGAGTTCCCTAAGTGGACTAATGCTTTCTGATAATCTGTAAGAGGTGCTGCATGAATATGTATTTGTGGAATGTGTGAATGGCAGATTTGCGTGCCACAGGAAATGTGATCCTGAAAGCTCCCCACTAAGCTAGTTCAACTTCAGGCTAAGTCCGTGCACTCTAGCCATTACAATGAATCCAGTCAACACAGTTGCAGCAGAAAGCTTTACTTTACATCTTGCACTCTTTACACACTTTGTCCCCAATCTCCCACTCTTTTCCTCCTGACACACATGCACAAAGTGGCTACTTGTGTTAATAATTCATAGCTCTCTGCTCGGTATAGACTTCTCCAAGAAAGGTGCTATACTCTGTAGGAGTTAAAGAGGGAAATGTACGGAGTCAGTCACAGATCATTTGTTTCTTATATTTCTCACCACAGGGCTTGAGGTAAGTCTTTAGCTCAAAATTCCAGTGGCATGCTGAGAGCAGGGAGGCACTTGATCAGTGTCTGCTGACGTAAACGTGTGCACAGGGCTGCACATGTTCTCCGTGTGTAAGCTGGATCATATGAGTGGGAGCTTGAGGTCAGAGGTTTTGGAGAGAATCAAGCAGAGCAAGATAAAGAGAGGACATGTCACATGATATGTTCCATCCAGTTGAGGACAGCAAAAAATTAATTGGAGTCTTACGGCCTTGTCTATAGTCTTAACCAGAGACATTTACCACAAGACAGCAAACGGCCCCCCTTCCCATTTACAGTAGCTCGAAAAGTCACTGATTCAAATGTGACTTGTTATCTAAGTTGAGCAGTAGGTGAGTTTTCATTTGCATGATGTAATGATGATTTCACTAAATATCTCTACACATACAAATCTAGATTAAGTCAGTGGAAAATACATGTAATACCATGATGAGAGAGCTTTTATTGCTGTTTACAGACATGCATATAAACTTATTCTGTATGTGGTGTTGTAATTGCTTTGGTTAATGGCTCCAGCAAGCTCCCTTTTGAGAGCTATAAGCAAAATGAAATCACAAAAACAGTTATTATTATTATTATAACTACAGGCTGATGTTTGAGTGGTCAAAAAAGAGACTTTATTAAATGAGACGGTATTTGGTCTCTAGAGGACGCTAAGGTTTCTCATGATGGTTTGTGTTTTTACTGGCCTGTTGGGGGCACTGTGAGCCTGGCACAAGGATGTGATGTCACTGGAGGTGACCCAACGGAGCTGCCAGATGAGAGTGATAAATCTTCCTGACATTTTCATACCAGGACTGTTCCCACCTGGCTAGCTCCTGGACACTATTTTAATGGGTCATAAATATGAAAAGTCTGTTAGTATCACATTCATTGTTCACCTTTGGTGGTTGTGTAACACCTATTACCTTTGACATCTTATTTAAACATGGCTTATTTAGTATATTTTGTGATTTGTGGCAAAATGACCAGTAGGAGCTGAAACTTTGTCTAGTTGGATTTTTCCACCCCGCAACAGTTTTCTTTGAACTTACATGGTGCATTGTGTCACCACCACCTCCTCCCTCCTCCCCTTCCTCTCCTGTGAATGTTAATGACTGTCTGCACTCTGCAGCCTTTTTCTCAGAGCATTACATTCTGCTGCAGTGAAGCATATCCTTAGCAGCCTTTCAATGAATCCAAGAGGTTACAATCTGATCATGTCTTTTCTCATATTTTTAAGCAAAGTGCGTATGCATTATTCCATTTAAAATTATGTTTACAGCTTACCTTTTTATGACTTTGAGCTCTGTAAATGAAGTGAAGCTGTATCTCAGAAAAGAACTACAAAATAAAAATTCATTAGGCTTACTGCTGGTAATTTCTAAAAACACAGGCAAGTATAGTAGCTGAACAAATGAGGAAATGTATTTTGGGATACTCCCTGTCTTGGCCTGAGCTTGTCCAATCTCTAAAAAGCAACCTCCTCATTTACCAGGTGTAAATCAAGCCTGTTGTATGCACTAATACAGAAACACCAAGTTTACAAGTAGTGAGAGTAAGACTGTTACGCTACCATAACCTGATAATCACTTAGCTGTGATGTCAGATCAGTGAAGTGACAAAGGCCACAAAGCACAGACATTTCTTATGGGCCGCACTCGGCACCACTAGCAGCAGCAATTTTTCATTTGCCCTCTGTATCATCCCTATGTTATGTAATTGAACTTTTTAAGACACCAAGCCACATGACGGTTTTACAACATAGTGCACACAGAATACTGTCAGAGCTGTTCCTGCTTGACACACATTAGTAAATGCAATGATGCCATCAACTACTGTTTCCTAGTCAGCTTGAGGCATGCAGTAGACCCACCTAACTTTTATCCTATAAAAGCGGATGACATAGGCGGCATACCTCCTCTTGTAGCTCACAGCCACTCCTTGCACTTGTCACAATAAATAACCATTGTTTTTTTTTTGTTTTTTTGGTCTTATTCTGTGGTGCTCTCGGTATTCATACTACCGTAGGTCCTGAGCTTATGACGTATACAATGATAATATACTGTATGTATACTGTATGTATGCAAATTGTCTGTTATATTCTACAGCTGCAGTGTTCTCAGCAGAGGGTGTTGTAATAAATTACCTATATGAGCTTTTGTAAGAAGGTATGTCATATTTAATCTTGAGAAGGCTATTTTTATATTCATTCAGACTAATGTGGTAGGTTGGTTAGAAGGATCCTGTGTATATACTGTATATCCTGTCTATGAGCTGCAACGCTGCCACCATCTGGCAAAAAGGTGAAATGTGCTGTATCTGTTGCTTCCTTGCTTTTTATTTATTTTATTTACTAGTTCTGTTCCATTTGTCTGTTGCCCAAGCCCTATGTAAACTGACTGGTGTGTGTGTGGGCTGGTGTGTGATTTTACCACTTTGTTGTTCTGTTACTCATGCGTACGTTAAGTTACACATGACCGTGTAAAAAAAAAAAAAAAAAAAACAGGACAGTTACTTTTATTTCTTTACCTTTTGTGTGACCTTTAGAAAATCTGTTGCTATGACAACTGTTTAGCTAGTGAGGTGGCAGTAGTTATTCTGAGATAGTGAAATTGCACACATGCACACCCATTCAGAGGAGGCCAGGTAGATGTCTCTGCTGAATCCTTATCCACACCTTAGGAGGCTGTACAGGGGATGAACCAATTAGCTGCATACTGCTTGTGCCATTAATAAAGTCTCTAAGAGTTTGATGCCTTAAGTTATTTAGAGTAAAACAAAATCAAAAAAGGTAGAGCCTTTTGTGAATTTGTCTTCTGTTCCTTGTCCGCTGTTTTATTTGTTTTCTACCAAAATTAATCCATAGACAACTAAATTTGTGAAATACATTTCTTTCCACAGGGACCTAAAGGCTGGAAATATTCTTCTTGGAGATGATGGATCAGTGCAAATTGCAGGTATTTCAGTCACTAGTGACTGTCAGACAACCTATTTGTTTCTTAAAGATGAAGGATGGAGTATTGACACAGCCATTGCAGACTGACTGCTCTAAGTACTTGATAGCAGTGCAGTGTGTGCTTTTCTCACTGTGTCCTCTCTGTTCTTTTCTTTTAGACTTTGGAGTCAGTGCGTTTCTCGCCACAGGTGGTGACATGACTAGAAATAAAGTACGCAAGACGTTTGTGGGAACCCCATGCTGGATGGCTCCAGAAGTCATGGAGCAGGTCAGTTTCCATGGAGCTGTTACAAAGGAGACTATACTATATGCACAAAGAAAAAACTGTTGTTCTTTATTGAGGTAATCTATTCAACAGCCATACTTCTGGTTTTGAATGCACCGTCGACCACAAACCTGCAAATAATACACAGATTTAATCATGAAAAGCTCTGACAGAGGAAATGGCTATGATCTGTCTGTCTAGAGAGTAATTCTTTTGTGAACATTGCAAACATTTCAGACACACTGTGCTTTGCCGTTTGCTTGATTTGGTCCCATAAGAGAAAAAAGCAAAGCTAATGCTTATAAACTGAATATGAAAGTTTTGTTTTTGCAGGTGAGGGGTTATGATTTTAAAGCAGATATATGGAGCTTTGGTATTACAGCCATTGAACTTGCCACAGGGGCTGCACCTTATCACAAATACCCACCAATGAAGGTGAGCCAAAAGCTTGGCCAAATGTTTAGTTAATACCCACTCCATGTTTAATTGCTGAGACTGTTCCTGCTAAAACTTCATGTTCCTACTATTAAATAATCCCTTTAGGTCTTGATGCTGACACTGCAGAATGACCCACCATCTCTGGAGACAGGTATCACAGACAAAGAGATGGTAAAGAAATATGGCAAATCCTTCAGGAAGATGCTCTCCCTGTGTCTACAAAAGGACCCTGAGAAAAGGTTACTATTTCTGTTAACATAAAGTGTATTAGTTTTCTGTTGAGTACATTTCCTCTCACAGATATCAAGTTATTCTTTATCTATTATCTAGGCCGACATCCTCAGAGCTGCTGAAGCATAAATTCTTTCAGAAAGCAAAGGTAGGTCGAGCTCCCTCTGTGTCTGACGCTGAATCAGTTGCACAGTTTAAGAGTAAATGGCTGTACTTGCACAAATGACTAGAATTTTCATTTACCATTTTAGCATTTAGTATAAAGAAATGTACGTAACTCAAATTTTTTAAATCTGTTTTAATCTGTTTGACCAAATAAGACTGTGGTCACTGTTACTGGCGGTTACTGGCTATGCAGAGCTCTTTCTAACTATGGCAGGATAAGCAGTCTAACACTAGCCCCACTGCCTTCAACCAGAACAACTGGAGCGCTTGCTCTGCATATTACACTGCTTCCACACTTACCTGAACGTTGACGTGACTCTGATCAGGGCTTGAGCTGTAGTACTGTAAGTGTACAACAGAGGGCAACACACTGAAAGTGCTGATTTGCCAGTCCCAGCCCTGTAGCGTTGTATGTATTTGAATTGTATTTGTTAATAAGTGGCATAAAATTAAATACTAGTCATTCCTTCTATTTCAGACTCACGAATATTTAAACGAGAAGTTACTACAGAGAGCACCCACAATAACAGAGAGGTCAAAAAGGGTGAGAATGTTGCACCACATGTTCCAACATAGTTTACTTTTGTACATTTAGTAATACCTTACTTATAGAAGTGTTGCTGTGTGATCTATTTCAGGTACGCCGTGTGCCAGGCTCTAGTGGACGGCTTCATAAAACAGAAGATGGTGAATGGGAATGGAGTGATGATGAATTAGATGAAGAAAGTGAAGAAGGCAGAGCTGCTGTTGCTGCTTTAAGGGTGAGAGGAGTTATTTATTTCTCCCTGCTAACATTAACCCTTCCTAGTACACTCCATATGTCCTGTCTTTTAATTAATGTGCCGTGTTTAAATTGTCCTTTTTCATGTTGCTTGTTTGTCCATTGTCTCTCTGTTGAGTCACCCTATATGTGTGTATGTTCTGTCTGATGGCCAAGGAGCAGCAGGGGATGTCTGTTAGCGTCCCCAGGCGACAAGTGCGCTTCTCCTACCCACTCGAGCTGCCTGCACCCAGGGTTGTTCAATTGCCAGGACAATACAAATGTCATCCCCTAACACGGAAGGACTCTCCCTGTCTAATTATAAAAAATAAAAAGGATTTATCCGGAAAACCTTTAAAATGTGAAAACCTTTAGCGCAAAAAGAGCATATAGTCATTATATAACAAGTCTGTGCCCAATGTCATGTGTTGTTTCAGTGACAGTAAAGCTTTCATTTTGCAGAATACCTGTTTTCTTAAAAGACATATGACAATAAATGCTTTAAATTCTTTAATCATACTTCATTAACTTGAACACATGGAAGTGGTATTTGTCATAATCGGTTGAAAGGATTTATTATTTAATCAGTGAAAGGGGGGAGAGATAACTTCCTGGAAGCCATTTGTATTTTCTCTTATTTTGTTTTTCCTAAATCAAGATTTCACTGACCAAATTGGTTAATAATAATAATAATAATAATGCAAAGCAAATGACTTTTTAATTATAAACGTTCTCTGTTAAATCACTAATAAATAACTCTTATTTGAATAGTATTTATACAGCTACTTCTGTTTTGCTTTATTCTTGCCTTTTTGTGGACAAACTGACTCCTCAGACATGACTCGCTTTAGGACAGCAGCCAGACACTTCATGTGCAGTCAGTGTCAGTTTGTCTTCATTAGGCTTTACCTCATCTTTTATCCATTTTACTTTTTCTTCATAGAAACACTAATTCTATAGCTGTATTAAAATAGTTTTTGTTTTTTCAGTCAATTTCTCAAACGAAAGTATTAAAAAAAACCTAATGTTTATTTTCACTCGTTTACAGCTCACTTAGTTTTTTTTTTATGCAGTGATCGGGACATTAATGGAATACAGTCCTTTTTACACTTTTGAATGATAAAAATGTTTGCCTTCACCATCAGCAGAATGAGATTGCTTAATATTTCAGAAAACCATATCAAAGATGCAGTATCAAAGAGAAAGCTGATGTCATAATTACAATAAAGCCAAAGTAATTTCTCATATTATTGAGTCATCTGTGTGGTACATTTACACAAGACCGTAAACGAGTCGGCCATTAAAATCTGTGTGGTTTCTGTGTGTTCTTTGCATCCAAGGAGCTTGTTTTCATTTGCCTTTCTTATATATATATATTTTCTTTTTAATACAGTTGTGTAATCTCGGCTAATAATTTTCTTTTATCCGTTTTAATAGTCACCACGAGTGAAAGATTGCCCACAGAATTCAGAGGTACGTTTCAAAAATCGTAATCGTTTCTTGGGGTTCCATGTGGGTACTCATTCAGGGTGTGCTTTCCCTTAGATTTTCCGGACTCCAGATCCTTTAAGTAATCAACTTCAGCCACCGGCCACTGGGCAGGCTCAACTACCTCAGGCTGCAGGCCAAGTTCCACTGCAACCCGCTCCGGTCAACACTCAGTCCACTGCCCAGGCTGCACCCCACACACTAGCTGCACCTCCTGCTGCTGTTCCCACACAGGTCAGCCCTTTTGTTCAAGATGATACCTATTAATGAGACCATCTGTACTGCGTGTTTGTGTACATATTTGTTTTGTGTTTTGACAGGCTCCAGCTGTCTCGGGGGAAGTAAAGGCTCCCATTAGTTTGGTATTAAGGTTAAGGTAAGGTCCATATTTGAGTGCGTTTCATTTACAGTTTATTCCTTTTATTGGAATTTTAAGTTTTCTTGTTTTGTCTTTAGGAATTCAAAGAAGGAGCTAAATGATATCCGCTTTGAATTTATGCCAGGAAGAGGTAAGTCAGGAGATTATTTTTAGACTTTAGACTAATTTGTTTTTACAAAAATGCTGCATGCTTGTCCTGCCAGATTAATAAATATCCTGGGGTTTATATTTCTGAGAGTAAGGATGGCGTAAACTGGCCAATTAATAACGGGAACAGTTATTATGTGTCATTTCAGCTTTTCTTCAAAGCAAGACAGATGACACAGACTTTAAAAGTGAAAAACGTTTACTTCTGGGTGGCTCTTCTTTCTTATCTCTCAAATAAAGGCAAAAAGACCGAAAATATAACTTTACAAAAAAATAATTTGTCTTCTATGGTTTCAATCTATCCTAATGCAATTTACACCTGGGGATAGTCAACCGTATTTGCATTGTTTTGTGCTCAGGTGTACGTTTGTCTGCATGTGAGACAGGTGTAAGTTTATATTTTACCTTTGCAGACACGGCAGACGGTGTGTCCCAGGAGCTTGTGTCTGCTGGCCTGGTGGATGGGAGGGACTTAGTAATAGGTCAGTGAAAAAAAAAAAAACAAATTACTGTCGCACATTATTTTATTCACACGATTTAAAAGACACACTTTCATTTCCACGGCATAGCAGTCACATTTTGACCTATTTTTTTGCAGTTGCTGCAAACTTGCAGAAGATAGTTGATGAGCCTCAAGCCAATAAAAATGTCACTTTCAAACTGGTAAAAAAAATTCTTCTCTTCTAAATTATGTTGATATAAAAACACATTATTTAAACTTTAACACATTATTTTGTGTTTCCTGTAGGCTTCTGGGATTGAAGGATCTGAAATCCCAGATGACATCAAATTGATGGGCTTTGCTCAGCTGAGCATTAATTAAAACATTGTTCTACCTGGGAGCGTGACTTGACAGAAAATGTGAAAATATAAAAAAAAATAGTTTAATGCATTTTTCCTTTTGACGGCTGTAAAGAAACCACTACTGCCAAAGAAAACAGTACCATTTTTGTCACTTATAGGATTATACAGTGCCACCATGACACTGAATGCCCGGCTCAAATATTAACATACAACATATACAGTTGAGAATCTCTCTAAAAGTTTACAGTAAATATGTAGAAGGATCAACATCCAGCTTATGTGGTCTCCATTACAACATTGTTTTTTTCTCTAATATGTGATGCATTTGCACAATCTGAACTAACGCCCTTGAATCCTGATAAGTGTAACAATGCCTTATATTCATCAGAACTACTGATTGCACGATAGGGGTCCTCCCCAGTTACCATATGAGCATTATGTTGTCTGAAATGTGCAAATGTGGTTTCAGGTGCTAGTGGCAAACCTTTTACTTTGGCACGCCATATTAGGCAATTAAATAACAGTTCAAAATTTGCTTAATTCCGGTTTGTGGAAGCGACCTATACCTGCTACAGATTTTATTAAGAATGATAAATAAAAACGCAAATTTAATCAATTTAAATATTGTCTTTAAGATTCCGGAGATTGGTTACACTGCAGATTATATACATCCAAATACACATATCACCTTGTTCAAGACAAAAAGGAAAGTGAATGGATTTTTTTCCCCTGCGTACCAAATTGACTTTCATTAAGTGAAATTTTTGCCAGTAGCTAAAACCATGTGTGTTGTATGAGCAGATGTGTTCGTCTGTCGGTATTAGTTGGTGTTTGTCTGGAATCAATTTCTCTTCAAAAAAAAAAAGGACTTAAGTGCATTTTGTTTAAGTGAAAAAATGAGTACTTGATTTAACTTGTCTGTAAATAAGGACATTTGGCTTTGATTTGCTTTTATACGTTGGTGTTTCACTCTTGGCCTTTTCTCTTTCATACGAGATATTGTGGGTAGAAGCACTGTGTGAAGGAGGGCGACCACACATGGCTCATGGAATTTTCCAGCTTTTCACATTGTTTTTGCCTTTGAGAAGCGTGCATATATTCTAGCCACTGCTGCCCTGATGCACTGCTCAATGCCTGTCCATTCCAATATGTGCCCAAAATTGAACAAAACAATTAAGTTAATTATTCTTGATGAAAACTACAGAAGTTCTTTGAACTTGTATCTGCAGTTAGACCGCTCTTTTGTCATCTGTAAATGATTTTAAGCAGCTGTAATTTAGATTTAGCAAACTGATTGTAAACAGTCTCAACTATAGTATTGTATTTTGGTTCAAAATGAAAAAGGCACAGACAGTGCATCCGTGCTTTGGTTGTTTTTGTGCATTAACGACATACTTATTGATGAATGTGCATCTTGCAGTTGGCACACAAAGCAGTGGAACACCCTGCTCTCATGTGTAAATACTGTTTGATGCCTCTCCAGATGCCATATGCTTAAAGGGCAAAAGTAAAGAGACTTTAATGTTATGATAGCCTTAAATAGAAAACGACCAAGTGTATTTTTTCAGATTTTCACTGTCCGAAATGTTTGTTCCACATGAAGATAGCTGAAATAAAGATAAAACAGCAGTGTCCGTCCTGAGTTCTCCTCAGAGGAGCTCCAAGCGTCAGACTCATGTTGATTTAGTTTTTCTAAGTGCAGTATTTGGTGCCATTCTCCTGGTGTATGGACAGGATCAGTGTGAATGCGTGTCTTTATGTGTGTATTGCTTTAATTGAGCCCTGCTTCTAACAGTTAAGGATCTAACGGCAAATGATCTAATGTTCACGTTTCCTCTGCGGCAGTCTTCTGTGCCCCGCTTTAATGTAGTTTAACAAATCGGTAGCAACCAAACATGGCCGGCACAAAGACTTGTTGTCCAGGCAATAACTTATCAAGGCTGTAAGATAGTAGAAATTTCTTCCAAATTATTATAATCTTTTTCATTGTTTCATTTGCTCTATTTTTGATCATTTAGGAGTTCAAAGCATGTTTCTCTTGATTATTTTTAATCAATAAAGAATGAGCATATCATCTTCTTCATCGGGTTTTGTATTTTTCATTGTTTCCATGATACGCTGGCACAGTGTTAAGCACTGTTGCCTCACTGTTGACCCAAGAAGGTCCAGAGTTTGACTTCCTGGCCTTTCTGTGTCAAGTTTACATGTGGGTGTGTTTTCTCCAGGTACTCCAGTTTCACCCACCAGCATCACTATGGTATAAGCTCTTGTTAGTGACATGACTGGGGCTTTATTTAGGAGGGCCGTAGCTACAACTATTTCTCAAAACTCTATCTAATCTGATAAGCTGCATGAGATCAAGGTCCCATACCTCACCTGGGTGACCTTATGCTCACTTTCTCCGTAGCCCAAACTGCTTAATTGTACAAATTCTCAAATATTAGGCATTTGAAAACATAAATAGTGTAACGTCATGTATTTATTGATATACCAGATATGCACCAGCAGAAATCCCCCTGGCTACTGTATATCATGTCTCCAGTTATCTGTTCTGGGTGCAGGACACTCTGATTCTCGAACTGGACCAATGGACCTTAGCCAGAAAGGTTGCAGCAGTTTAATTCTGGTGGTGATGGGGGGGTTGTTTGTTAACAAGCAGGCCATAAAAATATCACTGTCTGTTTAAACATTAACCTGCTCACACAAGCTGCATGGGTCGGCCTCTGCCGCTGCACAGTTCTGAGGAAACACTCCACCATGAGCAACTTCAGGGAGATCTTGAAGGAGATTGGGGAGTTTGGCCTCTTCCAGAAGAGGCTGGTGGCGGTACTATGTTTTTCCACCTTGTTTACAGCCTTCGATGTGATTGGCCAGGTGTTCGTAGGCCTAAACTTTCCACATCACTGTAACACTGACTGGATCCTGCAGCTTGGACCCAACCTGACTGATGAGAAACAAAAGAATCTCACTCTGCCAGTGACCAAAGATGGGAGATTTGAGAGCTGTACAATGTTCAAACCTGTCATATTGGATTTGGAAACTATTGAAGCATATGGGCTTAATGATACAACAAAATGTGAGAATGGATATGTTTTTGAGACGGTCAAAGGTGCTTCCAGCATTGTGACAGAGGTAAGCCGTGTGTGTGACATACAAAGCATCCGATAAATGTTAAAGATGTTATGTTAATTGGTTTTGGAACAATAGAAACAGGAAGGCTCATAGTTGCAGAATCCATATTCACCACATACAAAGACAGGTTAGAAGACATGTATGGACATGGGTTACAGTGGTCCAGTTCTTTTCAACTATGGATAAAATAATAATGTAATACTCTTC
Source organism: Neodontobutis hainanensis (assembly GCA_024349245.1). Lineage (NCBI taxonomy): Eukaryota > Metazoa > Chordata > Actinopteri > Gobiiformes > Odontobutidae > Neodontobutis > Neodontobutis hainanensis. Next base: position 2,609,758 of record JALDNG010000010.1, read on the forward strand.
CCAGTTTGACCTGGTGTGTGACAGAAGTAGTTTAATTGAAGCATCTCAGGCTATCTACATGGCGGGGCTGCTGATCGGAGCGTTGGTTTTGGGACAGGTAGCTGACAGGTAAATAAATACTCCCAAACATCCACTCATACTTTAAATACTTATACTGTAAATGCAAGCAATAATTGTATGTATTGTTTTGTGCAGGTTTGGTCGACGCATTGTCATCCTTCTGTCGTTCTTTCTCATGATGGTATTTGGTGTTGGCTCTGCTTTCTCTCCAAACATCTTTGTCTATATGGCTGTAAAGTTTGTCAGTGGGATCTCGGTTTCAGGCATTATTGCCAACGCATTTGTCATAGGTAAAATGTTCAACTCATTATACTACACCATTACAGTAATTCCTTAAAGGTGTTGTCAAACCTGTCTTTTAGGTGGTGAGTGGAGTGACGCCTCCAAATTTGCTTTCTGCACCATCATATGCCACTCTTTCTTCCCGGTTGGGCTGATGGTGCTGTCTGGATTGGCATATTTGATCCACAACTGGAGGATTCTGCAGCTAGTACTGTTTAGTCCTCTTCTGCTTGTTTTAGGAATGTTTTACTGGTCTGCATCTTTTTTACTTTAGTTTTTTATAAAATGTCCGTCCTAGGATAGTGATAAGTGTGTGAGTTTAGATCTCCTTCTGCACAGGATCCTCCCAGAGTCTGCACGCTGGCTTATTACTCAGGGAAAGAAAAAGCAAGCCATAAAGGAGATTCGTAAAGCAGCTAAAGTGAATAAGAGAAAGGTCCCAGAGGAAATGATGGAAAAGGTGAGCACAATGTAACCTGGGCAGCCGAACTGAATACATACACTGACAACATACGTTTTAGCTCAGCGCTGAAGCTCCATCGAAAAGAGGGAGCATGTTGGACCTCTTTCTGTTATCCTACCTGCGAAAACGTGCTCTCATCATGAGCTGGATCTGGTGAGTACAGACAAGCATCCCAGTGACTGTCATTTATTTAAAGTGACAAATGTATCATCTCTTCTGTTACACAGGTTTGCAACAAGCCTAATGTACTATGGAATAAGCTTGAATGTGGGCAATTTTGGCCTGGATATCTACCTGACACAGTTCATATTTGGCTTGGTGGAGCTTCCTGCACGACTGGGGTGTCTGCCACTTCTGCAGCGACTCGGACGACGAATCTGTCAAACAGTGTTCCTCGTCTTAGGAGGCGTTGCTTGTCTTGTGATCATTGCCATCCCAGAAGGTAATGTGCACATGAAGGGAGAGCAAAATGTAAACATAAAATCGCCAAAGTTTGACCCCTTCTTATTTTATTATTTATTTTTTTGCTGCGAACAGGTATGCTCTAAATGCTCATTTGATTTTGCCACCAGATCTTTCTGTGGTGGTCACTGTAATAGCCGTACTGGGAAAATTTGCTGCCACTGCATGTTTCTCCACAGTTTATGTCTATACTGCAGAGCTATACCCTACAATAATAAGGTGAGGCTTGTGCATGTGCAGGTTAACAGTAAAAATACAAAACACTGAAAAGAGTAAAATGTCTCTTCTTGTAGGCAGAACGGTATAGGTCTGAACTCCATGTGTGCTCGAGTCGCAGGCATCCTCGCTCCACTGATCAGGCTTCTTGATATTTACCATTACTCCATTCCTATGTTAATATATGGCACTATCCCTATCACTGCCGGGGCTTTGTGTCTGATGCTGCCTGAGACCCTCAATGTTGAACTGCAGGACAACACAGAGTAAGCCGATGACATAATATATGATCAATAAAAGACAATTAGTGTCTGTGTAATAATTATCATGTATTTAATTGCAGAACAATGGAGAATGAGAAGGATCTAATGAAGGATATAGAGAAGAGCACAAAAATGTAATTTATACTAGCCACTGTGAAGACAAGGAGATGGTGTATAATTATTTGCCAAAATATATTTTGTCCAGAGACATGCATGTATAGGTTAACTGGCAACTCTAAAGTGTCCCTAGTGAATAAATGTGAGAGGTTGTCTGTCACTGTCTTTCTCTAAATGTCAGCCCAGCGACTAACTGGCCACTGTCCAGGGTGTACCCCGCCTCAGACCCAAAGCTTCTCGGATAGGCTCCAGTCACCCGTGACCCCTAATGGGACTAAGCGGTATAAAATGAATGAATAAATGAATGAATAATTAAATACTGAAATATATAGGGTATGTATGAAACTGAGGAAGGGACAGTGTGATGTAAGGATTTTGTATTTGCACTCATTTGCACATATGTGTCCTAATGCTGCATTACATTATACATTGTTTTTTGATGGTTTAATCACCATTAGATTATAAAGCTAGTCCATGCCTGACAGGAAGCCTTATAAATTCAAAGAAAGCCAAAGCCAGACTCATTTTTTTGTTGATCACATGAAGCTATCAAACATTTACAAAGTGGTTTATTGACTTTGAATGTTATTTAGTACTGTATTATTATCAATCTGTACTTGTCAATAAAAAGCACATTCTCTTTACTCATTAAAAATTAGCAGTTTTATGACCCTGACTTGTTTTATATACGCCATAAAGGTTCACTACAGTGCCAAATGCATTATACGTTTTTAGATGAGAGCAAAGTACACTCTCGTCATTATCTGCATGACTTTATAAGGCTTAACTGTAAATGGAAATATAAACAGTGGTTTAGAACTCAATTAATGTTATTGCAAAGATTCACTTATTATCATTACAAAGCTCATGTTAAATCGTTGGAAGAAGGTAAACTACCCAGAAAGAAGACAAAAGGGAACATGCAAACCTAACACATAAGAATTAAATGTTATGACTTTATAGTCTAATAAGATTCACAATATAAACAATCAGTAGAGTTGATTTAGCCTCTTTAATAAAACCAGCACAGATTTGAACAGAATGAAGACATATTGTAAGTTTGTAATGTACATGTGATAATAAATATTCAAACAGTAAAAAGGGGTGCTTAATTTAAAAGGTTTAAAATACAATAGCCTATTGTGCAATAAAATTGGTAACCCCTTTATAGATTTTAACCTGACTTTCATGTTACATTATTATGGCAAAATTTATAACAACGGTGCTATTTTGTGCAACAGCCCATGATACAATTTACAATTTAAAAAGTACGCAAAGACATCTATTTCCTCAGATTATTTATGCATCAGACTCTGCAGGTCCCGCAGCAGCAGAGCTCCCCTGAGGCCAGCGGTTCTTGTGCTGAGTGAATCCAAATCCCTCATCATAATTGCCCTTTCTTCTGAACAGTTGTTGGTAGTGAAATATGCAGTACAATTCTCCATATAAAGGTGCGTAGTTGAACATGCTACAAAACAAGCACAGCTGTTATTTCTCTTGAACGTCAGACCTTTTGTAGGCCATTTTTAGGCCACGCCCACATACTTTAGCCTGAAAAGCACAGGCTAATGCTAATACTCCCTTATTTATGTAGCTAAACTTTTACACGCCTTTAGTATTAGTAGGTGTAAGGTAACCCGAGGCTTTTTGTAATAGTAAAATGAATTGAAACTATAATGGTGACAGGAAATGCGAGTAAAAAATGTAGCATGGCACTTTAGCCAATGTCTTTTAGCAAGGTTAGCATTTCTGGGATGACTAATGAAGTAAACAGTTCTCATTTTGACAGTCTTAGCCTAGCCACGAGTTACATCAAAATGCATTTAAGTAGCTTTTGAGAGAGATATGTGTTTATTGAAAATAAAATACAGCATATGACCTGCTCTAAGTTTATCACTTAAAGGCATAATATGCATGTTTTACACATAATGCATAAATCCTCATACGTGGCGTTATTATGTTGTTACCACATAACGTAGCGTAGATTTATCTTAACCAAATTTATGAATAACACTGTAGAAAATGTTCTCTCACCTCAATTTTTTCTTGCATTGTTTACAGCAAAAGCATGTTTTGTGAAAAATGTATTTATCTGTGGTAACTTTTTCCATAGGATAAACTGGTTTGAAACAGGCTGAGCACATCTCGTAAGATGGATGAAACTGTTGGGAAAAGGTAGGATGACTTAGTAGTGCATAGCAAATAACTGTACCTGTAGACCAGGGGGGCCCAAAGCGGGGTCTGGGGGCCAAAATTGACCTGCCAGTGGTTGTCATGTTTTGCAACTGAAATTTTCTGATTGATTTAATCTGCAATAATGGTTGAGCGTTCAAGAAAAAGATAAGACAATTCAGGTAGGTTTGTGCATGTTTGCTAACCCTATATCCACAACTAGTCTGATTTTTGAAAGTTCTTGGCGAAACAGCTTGAGTTTGGTCAAACAGGTTAAGTTGGGTGCTATGTCAGAACAAAATTTATTTCAATTACAAGCAAAAGATTTTTGTGTTTGGCCAGAGGCAAATTAATACATTTCTGTTTTTGCCCTTTGAAAGACATAGTTTGGGCACCCCTGATGTAGACATTTTTATAAAATAAATTGAGTATATTTTTTTAATGGATAAATTAATATATAAAGTATTTTAACATAAGTAGATAAAAACAGATTAGGAAAAAAATTGCAGTTGAGCATAAAACATACTAATAAGTAGCAGGATTTTAATACAAACAAACGGTAACACAACATCATTTTATAATATAATTTTGTATGACTTTTTGTCATATTTTATATTTTAATGCAGACATACATAAATTGAGATGCCATTCATTGACCTCTAATGGTTACGGTTTCTGGTTGATTGGCAGTCTAACTAAGTGGAGACCTGGAACGACGACGGGCTGGTAACTATCTGGGTGGGGGGTGATGTGAGAGTTTGAGGCTGAGTGGTAAGGACAGTTGAAGTTTTGGCTTCAGAGTAAAATGTATTACCAAAGTTAGCAGCTCTCTCATAGACGCTTGTACCTTTAAGGTCAGTCTGTACTTCGAGTACACTCAGCTCTCGTTTTGGATTAAGAGGGCTGGGGTCCTCTTTTCTGATGGGCGTGGGACTGTTGCATTTCAGAGTCTTTGTTGTCCTGAACTTCTCCTCAGGCTTTGAGTCGTGCTGACATGACGGACAGAGTGTCATCTCTGGAGGCACATTGGTCTTTCGGGCGGCTGACTGGATGGAGATGAAAGCAGGTGAAGCTGAAGGACTTACCTGTTGTTTTGCTGATACTACTTCACAGCTTGAAACTTGACTTTCATTTGTCTTTAGGGCAGAACTGTCCTGTGTTTTTGTTCGGCTAGATCCAATGCTAATCTTGCTGATACTACCAGGGGAAGTGGCTGTTTGTGCCGACCCAAGTGACTCTTTGAACAGACTTGATAAACCAGCTATATCAGATTCAGATTTTAGATTTGAGACAGAACAAAGAGCTTTTTTAATACTTTCTTCAATGTCCACAAGTCTGGCTAAAGTCTGCTCCTTTAAGTGTATAATTTCTTCACTTGCTCGTTCCAGATCTCCAAAAACATTTGCCACGGATGACTTGTTTTCAACTAATTGTGACATCTCCACTTTTTTTTGTACCCCCTCCTTTTTGTTTTTCTTTTTGGCTGAGCATACAACCCAGTCTGGGATGTCTTCAAATACTTCACTCAGAGACTTGACATCAACCTCACTTGTGTCCTGCTCGATCTCTTCGACCCGACTGAGGATGTTCTGCAGTTCTTACTGTTTCCGCAAGTTGTCAAAGATCTCCATGGCTGCCGTTGTGTTTCCTCTCACGATCTCATCCATGTGAACTGACAACCGCTGTCTGCGCTCATCCTCAGTTTCTCTACGTACTTTCTTTTCCCTCATTTCTACTTTTCCTTCTCCTTCACTTTTGATTTTTGAGTTGGTCTGAAATGTCCTTGTTTCTTCTATATCAGCATGTGCCTTAACAGTTGTTGAATCTGCTTGTTCCTGGTTTTTGGTCTCAGCTACAGCAATTTTTACTCTTTTTGGCTTTACCGGAGCAGTCTTTCTTAAGGCTGTTTTCTTACCCCCAAATTTCTGACACGCCTTGTGAAAGTTCACATGGCTTTCATCAGTTTCGTTGTTATTATCTTTGTTTTCCTGTAGCTTATCAGCAATAATATCTGTGTTGTAACTAGTAGCCTGACTGGGAGCTTGAATTTCTACAGCAGCATTTCCCAGGCCCACTATACTTTTGTCAGTTTTTGGTATTAATTGGGAGCACGTGTTTTCTGTTTGCTGGCTTTGCTTTACATCTGTTTTCGTATCGGTGTGGACTGTCATCTTGTTAATCTTTAAATGTTTAGGTTTTGGTGGGATGGCCGGTTTTGGTCCAAGAGGTTTTTTGTTTTTCTCTAAAATAAATTTACTTTGGTCAGTACTCTCTTTTCCTACAGTTGCCACATCATGCCCAAATGCACTTTTTGTTGATTTTGGCTCAGAGCAAGCAGTTTCTTGTGGAGTATTTTTACAAGGAGATGGTTTGACAGCTACAGATGTTTCTTTTTGGGGTCTGGAATTTCTGTAAATCATAGCTGTGCTAAAGTCTCCTCGTGTGACATTAATATTAGATCTCTCCAGGGCTTGAAAGGCAGCTTGAAGTTTCCCATGTAAAACAACCTCCTCCTCTTGAGTTTTTGTTACTGAACCATGTGATGGCACTACATCTATGAGCATGTCTTGGCCCATAGTCTGTATTTGTTGAAACTCTGTTTTCTCACATTTAAAGTCTGATTTCTGTTTATCCCACTTGGCCATAGAGCACATTCCTTCCTTGTGAATATTGTCTTGAGATAAATCTTCCTTTGTTTTCAGAGGTGCGCTATAGTCGGTTGCTATAACAGCAGCATTAGCTTCTTCAAAATGCGTTTGATTTGACTGATGTTTGTCTTGTCTTTTTTGTAATGAGTCATGAATGGATTTGGCCTCAACTGTTGCTTTCTGGAGGTTGTCAATTGCAGTTTGAAGATTAGACATTTCTTCACCATCGTCTACAACTGCTACTAACTGAGCTTGGTGGATAAGATTATCATCCTCAAACGGCACATAGGACCTGCTTGGATCTATGAAACTACATGCATATTCTTCTGGTTCGATCTGATGCTGCTTGAAGTTGATCTCTTCTTGTGTTTGAAAATCTGTTGGAGGCTGACTCTTTTTCGATGTATTTTTCCCTCTACATCCATTGGACCAGGCAGCCTCATTTTTATATAGTTGTGTTTCTTTTTGATTTGTTGAGAATAAGTCTTTGAGTTTTTTTACGTCTACTGGCACATATTCTGGAGCACTGTCCTCGCTTTTTTGTTCATGACAAATTACTTTATTCTCTTCAGGAAAGTTTAAAGGGATTTCCTGATCTGACAATTCAGTCTCCACATTGAGAGACTTCAGATATTCCAATTCACCTTTTTCAATACAACTCTTGAACAGTTTAACATTGCCTTTTGTTGTAATATCAGGCGTCATAGATGTTGTAAAGACTTGGTTTTGGGAAGTTTCTAGAAGACAGTTTATTGTGGATTCAATTTTACCAGATTTTAGTTCAAGGATTTCAGTTTGAATAGTATCACTTGTCTTTGTCTCTGATTGAGCATACTCCGCAGCAGTGTCTGGTGGAGGGCTGTAACTTTTTATGTCCTCCACATCCAAGTAATTGTACAGAGAGTAAACTATGACTTCGGCACATCTGCCCACTTCCTCCTGGATAAGCACTCCTCTTCTCAGAGAGTTGTCTTGGTTGAGGATATCTTCAATGAGCTGCACTACGTTAGCAGTTTTGAACTCTGTGTCTTGGCTTGTGGGAAACTGATGTTGGTGCACTGGCGTGTTTACAACTGTGGCTGCCACTCCTCCTTTACTGTCCTCTTTTAGGTATGTGATTTGAGGCTTTATGTTGGCTCGCGGGAGCAGTTGGAGTATTAAGTTCTGAGCACCTCCTTCTGCCACCTCCTGGTACAGAATCTCTGGGCCTTTCTCTGTTTGAGTGAATTTAGCCTTTTTAGCTTTCATCGTCTCATTAACTTCAATGATTGAGCCATTTGACCGTATGATGTTGGCAGAATAAAGAAAGTCTAATGTTTCTTTAATGTTCTCCACCATTGTTTCTACGTCGTCTTTGTTCTGATGCCTGATCTTGTGAAATGGCATCGATTCAAACAGATGTGCTCTGTTCTTAACATTTGCCCTAGGGTAGTCCTCCACTATTGCACTATTGTCTCCTTCTGGGATATTGGATGTTGTGCTTTGCAAACATAACTGTTCTCTTGCTATGTTTGCTGCAATAAACGGGTTATGTTGGAAGAGATCCAGAGACGTTTTGATTGAGTCTTCAAGTGTTTCTGGCTCTAGGAGGCTTGTAAAGTCTTCATCAAAAATCATGTGTGGTGCGTCTTTATGTTGCTGATCTGCTGAGCCACTGCATCTGATTTGGCTCTCTCCTTTCATCTTATCCAAGATGTTTTCCTGGGACATGTGTTGAATTGATTGTGTTGCTTTTAAAGACTCCTTCTCAAACATCCTTCTGGCGGACTGAACATCTATTTTTATCTCTTTGTCTATAAACTCTATATTAGGATCACCTTGGTTCCCAGGCTCCTCAAGCACAGTTGGTGTTTGGCCTCTTTTTTCAGCTTCCTTCTGTGCCATTTGCAGGTTGGTAGTGTAAGGAGATTCTTTTTTACTCACGGTACAGTTCTCAAATATCAAACATTTTAAGAGGACGTCTCCCTCGTATCCCGTTTCCGCAGCTGCCACCTCGGTCTCTGAGCTCAAAACTGCTGCAAGCTCCTTCTCTACGACTTGATCTAACATTGTTATTTCTGGATGAGTGTGCTTCAGGAGTCTTTTCAGCTCACATTTCCTCCGTCGTTGTTGTAATGTTTCTATGGAGGATTGGCAGAGGCCTATGCCGGTATCCTCTGGGCCTGGCTGATCTCCGGATAAAGCAGGTGGAAAGACATCATCTTTGATTTGTGAGACGTCTTCTGCCATCTTAAGAGAACAAAATAATGTTCTCATCATTAGGTTTTTTTGTCATAGCGGTAATAAGGAAAACCATGCGCCACAAAATGCAGTTGTGGAAGATGTTACCCAAAATCATGCCAGATGCTTCAACATGTCAGGCGTCAGTGGGTTAAGAAAAAAATCCAATGCCAGCTGTAGCACAATCTCACAAAATAATGTGTCCTAGAAAGACTCTTCAATGCAAAACAAAATGTAAATGCCATCATTAAAGAGCACTGTGTCATTTGTGTTTGCTCAAACCAAACCATTATGCTTTTATGGCTAACACAGCACTTTACCTTTGTTAGTTTTGTCCTCTTTTCCAATTCTGATGATTGCCCTTGTGCCTGAATGATAATAATAATAATTACAGTAAGCCATTTTTGCATCACATTTAATGTCAAGTTATTTCAGAAATGTGAAGTGCAATTATGTGCAGGTTTAACAATTTGTTTTTAGCCCATTTTTAGCCCAACAATTTACTCCATTCATGGGACGGCAGTAGCTCAGTGGGTAGAGCAGTCGTCTTTCAACCGGAAGGTAGGTGGTTTGATTCCCGCTCTCCCCACAGCTCAAACTGTCGTTGTGTCCTTGGGCAAGACACTTAACCCACCTTGCCTCCAGTGGTTGTAACACTGGTAATTACTGTAGAACTATGTAAGTCGCTTTGGACAAAAGCGTCAGCTAAATGAATAAATGTAAATGTTTCCCACAGGAAGTTTGTTAGTTAAGGTGGTAGTTACTTGTCGAGGCTACAGATTTTCCAATTACAGATCCATCTCCTTTTCAACACTTGATATATTTAGCCTCAAATTACTTAAAAACCTTCTTCTGGTCTCTGCTTCAACACTAATGCACCACAGTAAAAGGCAATAAGGTGAACCCATTACAAAAACTGAGATTACACAATGTGTATGTCATTACATAAGACAATAGTCAAATGGTAGTGGCCGCCTTAACTAAACAGTGCTTTGGGAAACTGCATTGTTATTACTGTTGTTATTTAAAAAGAATAAATACAAATACAACCCTATGCAGAAACGGAAAGGTACACATAGGTACTATATATGATGTGTCATTTACCAGGCTCTTGTTTGGTTCCTGAGGGGCCACTTTTGACAGATAGAGAGCAGATATGTCCTTGACAGAGACGGGCACTTTCTCTGAGCTGTTTTTAAAGTCTTCAATAGACCTTCTTTTTTCTTCTGCCAGAACAAAGACAAAAAAAGAAGTGTAAGGAGTTTGATTTTCAAAAGAAAAGCTAAAATGTCAAATATTAATTTACATATATATATATACTAAAAAGTTTTTGTGTTTGTTGTAAGGGGTTTTGGTTACAATTTTCGGACACTTCCTAAACAGATCTTTATCAGCTGCCATGCGGTCAGGTTATAAATGTAGCAGATAGAGAGAGACAGACATCTGACTCCACTGACACATACTCTGAGCAAAGGATTGGGAAGTCACTGCACTGAAGAAAAACATGAACATGTGGTTCACAAATTGTTGATAAAATTTTGGAATAAGAGATTGCTGTCATAATAAAAAGGTTGAACTAAACTTAAAGTACTACAGTAACAGTATAACACTGTCATTCTGTGTGACATTAAAGTTCTGGGATTGTTTTCTATTTGACACACACTTTTAAAAAAAATACAAAAGCATTTACTTACTCACTGTTTTTTAGCTTCTAGTCCGGTTTTGTTTGAGTCCCACTGATGTACATAGTTTAATTTCCTGAAGACTTGTGTGTGGTAAAGCAGCCTGTTCCTCTCTCTGCCTCATGCCTGCCCCAATGACAGCTGACCCTTGCACCCTCCTACACTTATTCAGAGCCACTGCATGCCTGCTATTTCTGTCCCATTCTGGAGTGGCCTACTCTGTCCACACCAGGCTGAGTCAATCAAGGCCCCTGCACAGTCACTGGACTCATATTTATCTCACCTCTTTGCATTCATTCACACCGTTTACTGCTTTGCCCTGAGTCAGAGACATGGGTGATGGCTTACCAGGAAGTGGAACCACTCTCTGCTTTTATGAGAATCGCACATTAAGAATCCTCATGTGTTTTTATAGTGCATATGCACATGTCACAATAAAAAGTTGATTATGAGGTTGAAGTAAATATACTGTAGATAAACGCAGAGAACATTTCACCTTTTTGCTAAAAAATATTTATTATACATGCCACTCTTCCATCATATCTTTAGGTTTATTTGCAGACCACACACTTAAAAATCTTGTGCACCTACCGGCTTGTAAAGCTGCAAGAGTTTCATAATCTATTCCTCCGATAGTTTTTCTTCTCTGAATCATTGTTGGACAATTGTTGTGATTGTCCACCTGCACAATTGAAAAAGTATTTTAGAAAGTATTGCTTTAGCTGTTACATGCATTTTTGTAACTATCGTTATTTGAATTACTTTTAGAGTAGAGTCTGTTTGTTTTGCTTTCATTATCACCTCCTTTACTAGAGCATCAGCGGAGACCTTCTGTCCATCTGCAGCGCACGCTCTTTTCTCAGTCTCTCCATTTGACAGAATGTCTGCTGTCATGGGAGTCGACAGGAAGTTTGCTCTTTGGAAAGGGTTCCTTAGTTTGCTTTGGGCACTGGCTTTTGATTCAAACATGGCCTTCAGTGCATCAATGGAGCTGGGGCTGTTGTGAAGGCTGCTCAAAGACTTACTGCGTGTTAAACCTGTCTTGGGAGTGGACTCTTTCCACATGTCATTTCTCTGAATCAAATACTCCCTAAAACCTTTCCTGTTGTCCTTTATCACACTCACATGGGGAGGACATTGAGATATCTAACAGTGGAAAAAGTAATAAAATGTATAAATCACATTTGCCTGTTACAACATTTCTTTAATGCATTTAAACACTTAGCAGCTCAAGACAATTTAAAGTTAACTATTACCTCTATTAGCTCTGGTTTTGCGTCTTCATTGATTCTTGAGGTTTTCTGAACTTGTTGCCTCACTCCCAGTTGATATCTTTCACACACATACAGTAAGCAATATATGTAAACAGACACTTTTCTACATAGTGCTAAAGTGATGTTTACCTGGCTACCAGCTGGGACACAGACGTCTTCTTGTCCCGAAGCCCTGCATCGGTCCAGATGGGCTTGTCACATGTCATGGCCTTCAGTGACTGAGTGCGCTTCAGGCTGCTTTTCCACTCCATGTCCAAACTGTTTCAAAATAATGTTGTGCTTCAACCACTTTAACATGTACTTTACACACAATAAAACTTATTCAAACGCAATTAATAATATTTAATGTGCAGCCAAAAAGGTGTTGCCCTAAGAGTTACGCCAACAGTTCAATAACAAGAATATCAAATAGTGTCATATTCACCAAGTCCGCGTTTATAGTGAAGACAGATGTAAGGATTTGTTCGTATCAATGCTACTGTACAGATGCCAGCGCTGTCTGAATCCTGAGGTGACCGAAACACTTCCGCGGCATCACAAGACAATCACACACTGATCAAAGTCCGTTTTCTTCCTCATTACACCAGACTGTGGCAAACGAGCTATTAAAATCAGAATCTATACAGCACCACTATAAGAGTAAATAATGCCAAATCTGCAGCTGTAATCAGAGTTAGATTCATTGTTTTGTTTTTTTCCAATGTACTAGTAACAGTATTTTTTCATCCACATGTATGTAGATTTAGATGTTAGTTCACAGTTTTATAGCCCAACAGACAATAGAAATTAAAATATTCAAACATATCACATGTAATCGATTCTAGTAATATATGAATTATTCTACACTCCTGACATCTGACACTGGCATACTTAATAAACAGACAACTATAGACAACCTAAGATTGTTAATTCTTTACTCTGACACTTTGAAGCCGGGCAAACAATGTGCACATTCAGTGTAAAAGCTGCAGAAGAGCTGCACACCAGAAGTGCCATGATGGATTAGTGTCTTACTCAGCAGCTCTTCAGGAGCACAGGTGCCCGTTGAGCAGCTGCATGTAATGAGTGGGCTCTACCAATCATTGAAAACTATTCAATATAGAAATCTGAAATATTCTACTTTCTGGGTCTGGTTCTTAGTTCCGTAGAACATTATAAGGTTTACTTTTAACACCAAATAGCAGATCAAACTTGTACTACATTTTTCCATAAAACCTGTTGCGTTTGAAATGGACCCCAGCAGGTGGCTGTGTGTCGTCTGGAGTAGACAACGAGGGGTCCACAAAGACCACAAAGACACTACTCTACTGCCCCCAAATATTAAAGTACATATCTATAGTATATCTTAATGACTTCCAAAAGCTCTTTTTGGATGTGGAATTCTCTGACATTTATTGCATTGTAGAGACATTGCTGATTTTTATAATGACATCACTTAAAGGAAGTTTTGGTAAGATTTCCATCTTGTGGCGAAATAGCCTTACTACATTAATACTACAGAACTGGCTCTATACTGGAGACAAAAAACATTACAGACTAATAGGGACTTAGAGTGACATATTGATATAATTTACAAAACTACAATGTCACTTTTAAAGGTTTAGTGAAACTCCAGGTCCAACTGGATTAAAATAATCTGTATTAACCTCAATAATAAATGTTGATAGTGGATATAAAGGAATGCCACAGTGAGCAAAGGCACATCTGTACCTCTATAATTACAATATAATAAATACAAGACCTCTTCATGTGTTTTACAATGTTAAATCATTATCATTTGGAGTCAATCTAAGCACATTTTATTGGTGCCTCTAATCTGGGTTTCCCCCTCTTTTGCTGCCAAGATTTGTAACAGAACAAGCTTTTGTCAGCGCACACAATTCATATTCACTGTCTTTAGTCCTGCTCTCTGTTAATCATTCTTCAGACAAAGAGAGAGCAACAGCAGCAGCACACACCCCTGGGGCTAAATGAGAGCTCGAGCCTGGCTGTCTCCCCCTCCTCTGCCCCTCCTCTGACTACCCGCCTCATCCCTTGCTTCAAAACCCACTCCTGTGTCTGTCTCAGAGGCACAGCACAGATAAAAGAGAATATGCAATGCACCGCCTTTGACTGCGAACTCGGCAGTGTTATTAGGGGAAGTTTACAGCTCTTGTCTTGGTTTTACACACACATGCTTACACCAGCCGGCTGTTTAGAGGCTAGGTCTGTGGCGAGATGGAGGCAGCTTTAATTGCCACCAGTTAATAGTCACAAGCTTACAAACAGCTACAAAACAGGACTCAAAAATCCTCCACAATCATATCTGTCTATATACCAGCTTTTAAATGTCTACACAGGCATTTATCAAAATGCTCATGCTAAAGTTCACTGTTGTGTCCAGAAGGTGGAGCTAAAGACCATACCAAGCCACTCCAAATGTTTCTCTCCATATTGGGTTATGTGGGAGCAATACACTGAGGCAATTCAAGGCCAAACTAGGATGTGTCTGTGAACCAAAATAACCCAGAACGTAAATCAGACAAGAGAGAGGGCAGACAGTTTTGGAAGATAAGGTCTTTAGCTGCTAATACAGTTTGCTATTCATCTGCATAAGCACTGTGAAATTACTTAATAAGCTGAGCTGTTTTTATCATGGGTAAAAAAATGTTCTGTTTTAAAGACTTTTTCATATAATTTAGACTTTTTCCAAATGTGTTTTTGTAGAGCTACTGCTGATGCTGTGGTCATATTGGTCTGGTGACCCGAGGAACCAGGAGTGTCACAAGTAAAGTGAAGTAAGTGGCACAAGCTAATACTACTGGCCACTCACATGACCTCAAGTCATGGGTTACTTTGAATGGACACTATGCATGCATCCTGACACTCTATGACTCAGTTTTTGTCTGAGTCATGCTAGTGCTGCTACTACCACTGACCAACAAGTCATTTTGGTTCTTGATCTGCATTAAAATCCAAATGTGGTGTGATGTTTTGGATAAAGCAATTACAAAGTGATTTCTCTCTGTAATACAGTGTAAACAAAAAAGTACATACTCAGTGCAGTGTTAAATTAAATGCGCATTACGTGCTTGAGTTCACCTTTGACATACTCAGAAATGTGTTAAAATACAAATCAATCGCACATAACAAATTAAGTTTCTGTTAAGCACTGTTCACATCATTATAATCATCATTACTACAATCTGGCATTAACAGATATATAATTCTGACGTTTATCAATTCCTTTTTTGTTTTGCCACCATTAAACACATTGTAGTGTAAATGAAAATGAAAGCTCTTCTCTTAATTCCAGATTGTAGTAATGTTGATTATAAGCACTGAGCAGTAACTAGGTGGGTAGAGCAGTCATCTTTCAACTGGAAGGTAGTTGGTTCGATTCCCACTCTCCCCACAGTTCATACTGTCGTTGTGTCCTTGGGCAAGACACTTAACCTAATTTGCCTCTAGTGGCTGTAACACTGGTAATTACTGTAGAACAATGTAAGTCGCTTTGGAGATAAACAGTCATTATGAGTCAAAATCTCAGACCAGTGCAAAAAGCACCTATGACTATGACCATGAGTGTCTCTGCAGCTGTCCATGTCGTGTTGTACTCTGTAACTATCCTTTACACAAAATACATGATTTGCTATTGATTTCCAACAATTAATGTAAACACGAGGAGAAATAACAGATTATGGTGTATATATTCTTTAGTTGAGTCACAAAACAAAGAAGCAGAAATCCAGAGGCCTACACTTAAAAATATATACTATACAAAAATATGAACATTTGCTTCCATATTTTATGAACAGAAGCAAGGAAGATTAATGAAATGCAAACAAACGCTAAAATTATCCATCCAGATTACAGTTGATACATCTGAAGATGGCGAGTATTTCAGTGGGATGACTTGGACTGAACAGAATTAAAGCTGCCCCTGACATGCTGCTGGATGGACCGCCTGATTAAATTATTATGTAGTATATATATATATCTTTGTTTAAAAGATGTATGGAGATTTGGTAGGCACAGGTTAGTGTTTTGGAGACAGTGAAATAAAACAAACACAAGTAAGTCTGAAGTAATTTGTTCCTAATGGGGAAGCCCGAAAAGGAATCTTTGTTTCAGTAGGAAAGTGTTTGGTTTCCAGCTCTGAAAATAAAAAGTTTGGGAGCACAACCCACACATGGCAATGATTTGTTGGAACATTGTCCCTCCCTCTTTCCAGAGAAGAACATGAGCACAGTGTGCTGGTATCAATATCCCTGTGTCCTGCATGTTTTTCTGCAGGTGTATGCTCTGTACTGTAAGGGGAACGTGATTTGGTACAGCTGAGTAGGACGGACATTGACATAGACCCTTCCGTTTTGTCCATATGAAGCTGATAAAGCTCCGCCTGTCCTACTGTAGCTGAGCGCAGGCAAGAAGCAAGCCTGCCTGCATGTATCGTTGTGAGTGCACGTTTCACACGTGTGACCACCGTAGAGGCGAGGCGGCTGCAGCTCTAAGCTGCTTTGTGAAGCTTAGGAGGGCAGCCACTCTGTGGCTACTCAGAGGGTTGTGTTTGCTACATGCCTAGAGGGGGTGACGGCATAGCTGAGCACTGGAGCATGGTGCCCAGGGTTTCATATAACAATGCTGGGTCAGGGGCAGCCCACAGAGGCACACAGCTGAACTGTACATGCTCCCCAACACACTCAAACAAAGTGACAACATCAATCACTCCAGAAAACTCAAACCACTTGCCATCTTTGACTAACTCAGCAAGTAACTGACGTTTTAATTAAGTATCTTTTATATTTACATTCTTTGTTGTTTGGGCCCCAGTTTTGATAAAGCTAAAGTACTCTGCAGAAAGCAGATAAAGTGCACTGGCACAGTTTTACAACTCATTTTGAAAGTGATTAATTGTGGTGCAGATGCACTATAGAAAAAAGCAACACACCCACACTGTACCACTGCCTAGAGAGTAAGTCCTGCAGGACTTGGTGTTCACTGCTGTTGATATCACACACACAGTCCCTCCCTCGAGATCCAGTCCATGTCGAGAGCAGGAATATCAGGTTTCCTGTCTGTGTGCACAGCCTGTACTCACAGCTTCACCTTTGTTCTCCTCTGTCAGCACACAGCAGCACTGCATCATCTTTCTGCTGCTCTCACAGGATGCACACTCTGCCACTAGTGGCACCAGGGGTTGCCAGGACACTATTATTTTTGGAACTTAAAACAGACCTTGTCTGGATTTGGGTTATTGGTAGCATAAATGTTAAAGTGAAATGTTTAATTCTCTTGGTCAATGTGGTGTAACTATGTTTTACTCTGTGTGGTTCATTCATGGCTTCATTCTGCAAAAATGTACATTTGTTTTTTCTACTCGTTCTCTGTGAAACCCCAGATGACCCTGCAGTGGCGCCAGTAGAGGCTGGGCACTGGGAGGGAGGAAGGGGAGGAGAGCAGACAGCAGTGAAGCTAACAATATGACAAACATTACAGTACATTTATGAAGCTGAAAGAAAAAACATCATGTAGTACATTCTGTGCATGAGAGAGGACGAACAGTCTGTTCACAATGTGGGTAGCTACCTTTTGGTCTGTAAGGAATGAATTGCTACTGTGTGTACACTGGCTTTATCTAATAAGCTCGCCCTGAAGTCATTTAACTCTCACATGTAACCAGCTGCACCAGGAAGGAGCTCTGTGGTTTGACTGTGGGCCAGTGGAGCCGTGCCTTCTGAAATGTGATCCTGTTTGAGAGACGTCACAGTACAGCTCCTGGAATGTCCTACATAGAGACAGAACAAACTCCACCAGAGGCCAGCTCTAATCTAATCTCTTATCTCTGCCACTGACACTTTGTACCACAATACTGTGAAATACATCATATCTGTAGCACTGTCTGACAGGAGCCAGCTCAGTTGTCAGAAATGTGCCTGTACTAAACAGAATGCTACACGTTTGAACAGTCAACGATAATCCCTTTTTAATAAAGAGCAAATTTAAAAACTTTAACTAAATCATGCATTGATTATGATTATCTATTTCTATATTCTATATATCCCATATTGCACATGTTTTGGTTATACCAGCCCTCTCCACTAGGGGCGGGGTTCTGCTGTTTTCGGTCCTGGCCCTGATTCTACTTTAGGAACATGATGCAACCATGTTCAATATAAGTATACTGTTGCAGCATATGCTTCTCTGATTGCAGTTGTTGCTTTTTATACACTCTGTTAAGGAGATTGCACTAAAATGAGGGTGTCTTTTGAATAAATAGATAATTGCAGAACAGTTAACAGTTACTATTAAAACATTTTACTCCACAGATAAAGACAGAGCTGTGATGTGTGGCATTTAAGTTCTACTGTTGGGATGCACTACTGGATCTGACCTCGAGATATTCACAGCACACACATGCTCCCCTGTTACACAAGGCAATCCCTGGATATGTGCATGTGTTTGTGTGGCAGGGCTGCAAGTACTGCTCACATGTCCAACACAGACAACATGAGCTACTGTAGTTTAAAAATACAGCTGTCCCCGTGCTGTACATTTGTGCAAACTAGAATAACTCTTTACAGTTACTTAGCTGTAGAGTTGTTTATGAGATTAACTACACCTATATTATTCTATGTCCAAACATTTATATTAAAAAAATATTCCACCCTTAACACCAGCATTTAAGGGCCATATGCACATCAGGGCTTTCTCAAGGCTTATTAACAATTATATTTTTATTTTTTTACAGTTGTATCAGGTTGTTAGTGTTCTTTGTCCTCATAGTTCACTGACATGGGGACAAAGAGTGCACACTGTATCTTATTGTAAATGTATTGTCCAATCTACTTTATGTAAAATGCAGCTCCTTGTGTTTAAGTTTGAGTGTGACGAGGGTGGCTGGTAAAGCGCTGACAGTGTGCTGGTTGCTTATGGGGGGTGAGGGTGGGGGCTCTCTCTCTCACAGCCCCACACCGTCCTGTTCCTCCCGAGGCACGAATCTGGCCACTGTAGATATTAATACTCTGCTGTGCCACAGAGCGCGTTCAGCACCGGAGTGAAAATATCTGACAGGGACTATTTATAGACGAGCAGGCGGACAGACGGAATCCACGGCAACATGATCTATCCTATTCTGGAGTCGTGTTCCACAGAAATCACCTCTGTGGAAAAGAGCTGCGAAGCCTGGTGGCCAACAGCACAGTTTGGCCATGGCGGGGAAGAGTTTTTTTTTATAGACAGCTGGTGGTGATTATGGCTGTGGAGTGTATAAAGACGTACACATAAAGCTACTAAAGAAAAACACATTTAATATTCATGCAGGTGTGCACTTCCCATGCCTCTGTGCCATTTCAGACATAGACACGCATGTGAGCCCTGTCCTTTGAATGTATCTGTAAAAAACAATGATGAAACGCCTGAGGAATGTGAGTGTTCATGTGTGTATGGGTGCTTTTAATCAAGTCCACATTTAGATTTTGGACATGAATAAAAGATGAGACACACAGCGTCAGCCTGAGATTGTAATAGTAGTGTCAAAGGCGGGTCAGCGGCTGGATTGACCTTGGTTTGGTTTATGTCATTTTGCAGAAACTGGACACAAACATGCAGGCAGGGACTGATTAATAGAACAGTGCAAGTTGGACGCCTGTTGACCTTTGCTACCCTCCTGATTACGCAAAACTTGAGGGACTTAACAAGCACATGCATTACCTTCAGTACACCCTGATATAAAGTAATACAGGACCACACATTTACATTTTTATACACAATACCCTTCCTTAAAAACTTATATTATTTGTCATTATGGCTGATGATTTGTGTGCTGTGTCATGATGTTTACAAGGTAATACTATTAAAAGAACAAATTATTGACAGGAAACAAGAATGATTAACATATCAGTATGAGAGATGTAGTTAAAATGATAATTATCAAGCCCTTTTTTTATTCATCACTATTAATACAACAGACCTAATTGTAGCTCATTGTCATGTTACATATATGTTTTTAGCTGCTGTTGAATGAACTTTATTTGTTCTCTTGTCTCTTGCAGAGGTTGTCTTGATGCTCCGTGCTCGTGACACATTTCAGTCGCCCCCGTCTAGACTTCTTTATACAGTGTGCGGGTTTGTGTGCGTGAGGGAGTGAGTCAGAAGCCGAGACAGACACTCAAAAGTGCTAAGCAGACGGCCTGGCAGACTGGTCATCTGCTTGTCTCCTTTTCAGACAAGCAAATATTGCCTTTTTTTTTTTTTTGCGACTTACACTGTGTACTTGCAAGTTTGAATCAAGGAGGGAGTCCGCCTCCTGTTATCAGTGAGCGTGAGTTCTGCCTGAGCATGTGGAGCGAGTCACATGTTCGCGCCGTGCTTTCCAAGTCTGTCTGCTCACCTGGTGGTTGCCATGGGAACAGCCAGACAGCGGCAGACTTTGCACCAGCCTCCTCAGGGAACTGTGAGAACAGAGAGGAGGCTTAAGGGCAAGGAATCTCTCTGGGTCTGTTAAAAAGCTTTAGGGGAAAAACTTCTTCAACGTATGCTTTGTAAAGACTTATTTGTTTGTGGGAATTATTGCAAGTGTACAAGTGTTTTAATAAAAAGGACTGCTTGTTCTGCTTTTGTTGAGCCATAAACTTTTAAGACACCTTTTTATCGTTGCCTTTACGTGCATATCCCACAGTGATTGTAGCTGCTGTGTGGTGCAGGGAATTTAGAGAAAGGCACCTATGTTTATGCATACTGGTGTCAAACATTACTAATCGTGTCATGGCAATCGCAGCAGAGCTCATCTGAGATTAAAACAGATTCTTTATAGCTCCTCACTATTTCACTGTCTGATCATTTGCATTCCAAAGAGGGGGAACAGAAAAGCTCAGTTGTCCTTTTTTGCTCTGTCCTAAAGACAACCCGCAGCTGGACAGAGGTTGTCTGCTGCTACTGCACTGAGCACTTGTTCTCGCATTTAGAGTTTTTTTTTTTTCTTTTAATTGTGCCTTCATTTTTTTCTGCTGACGCGTGAATAGCAAGATGTTCCCAGCTTTATCGCTCCAGTTGCACACTTCTCTCATTTGTGTTTTGCCAGCTGCCTGAAGAAAGGGAGGGGGTGATGGGCCGGCACTGGGCTGAGCATGTGTGCTGTGAGTATATGTGGTCGATGATTACTAATCACTAGTGATGGGACCTGCCTTTGAAGTGTTTCTGGAATGGACTTAAGTTAAGATGAGCAAACCTCTAATAAACACAATAAGACATTTTTATTTCAGAAAAGGGGTCCCAAAGTCAATAAAACCTTATAAAGGATCATCTGTGTGTTACTTTCACTCTTCAGAGCTGGTAATACGCACATTTACAGAACAAACATTGACTTAAAATGGCAAAATAAAAGAAGATTGTTCAAATATATTTGAAATGTAGTAAAAGATTGGCTCCATCTTATATTGATTTGAGGTGATATAACCCTGTGTTTATTTTAGAGGTAGTTTACATGATGTTTCGTGCACTATCCTTCACTGTATAAAGTAGTCCACTGTTTGTGTTTGAAACAGATCTAATCTCTACAGCGTCTGTTTGAAGGAGCTGTAGAACCCATAAACAGTGGTGGCTATAAACAGAAATTTGGAGGTGACAGAAAGTAGTGGACATACACACAGACCAAACTGAGACAGGATAGGACACTGTGCTCCTGCCCAAACTGTTCATTCACCAAAACACAAACATGTGAGAGTCTGTGTCTGCCCCACAGGCCGGGAGACACTTACATAAAGCAGCTCCTGCTCTTTTTCAGTGCACTCTCACATGGGGGAGCATGTGAAACTCTGTGGTACTCATTTCTTTCTTTTTTTTTTTTTTTTACCTTTTCCCACCATTTTGTCTATTACTCTGAGTGGACTGCACTATTAAACACTGTCCCCTTTCTGCTCTCAGTTCAGTCCACTGACCTTGTTGTCATAATCTTTCAAAATTCTTGTTAGTATTTCACTCTCTCGTTTCTATCTGTCTGGCCCCTGAACCTTGCCTTGCTTCTGGACCGGGCCCCTCCCCCTCTGTCTTGTGGACGGCGGCTGGAGGTTACTGTGTGACGTGCAGCTGTAGGGCAAAGACTACAAGCAGGAGGAGGGGAAAAGCGCTGACTGCGTCTGAACGGCCACCAGATGACGTCACTTTCAGCATTTCAGCATTGTGTCGGCGCCAGACTCCCATGGCTCTGTGGCAGCAGCAGCACAACACTAGATAACAGAGGCTTCTTACAGAACATCTATCAGTATCAAACACAAAGCTTCATCTTTTGTATGAAAGGAAAATCTTTCAGCAGGGATTTTAGAAGTGTTCACTGAAGGTGCAGGAGGACAGCAGATTCCTGGGTTTACTGGAATCTGAAATCTTAGGACCTTTAACCTTTAATTGGCCTTATTCTAAAAGGTATTGTGTCCGATTAAAGTCATACTTGGAAAGCCAGAAACTCTCCATGTATATTAAAATAAATCCTTAGCTGCAGTTAAATGTTTACTTAGTGTTTCGCTCTGTTTTGAGTAGACTGTAACAAGACAGGAAACTAGGGTTAAAGTGAAAGGCGGTGACATGGGGGAAGCAGCCCAGTCACAACTTGCTGTAAAACCTGGAAAACTTGGTGCCCAGCCTGAACCAGACAAAAGTGGTTTCCACTTAGTAAACTCTGGTCTTGTCTTGTTTCCTATCCTTTTTAAATTGCCCCTGTTTTATTGACCTTTCATATAAATTGTGTTAAAAATGACTTATTATTGAGTTGATGGTTTACATTCACATATTGTGCTGATGTTTGGCTTTCAAACTGAAAATAAAAGTTATATAAACAATTCTTACTTAACTTACATATCATTGGCTTGTTCCATAAAAGTCCTTAAAAGCATGCATGTTATCTCTGTAATCTTGCAAAACTGGTATAAAGTTTCTTCATCTCTGGACCTGAACCTAAACCACAACTGGCTGGTGTGAAACGGAAATGAGGTGCCCATCCTGTCTTGTAACGGCACATCCTCTTTTACTATCAGAAGAATGTGGCCTCACCACATGATCCCGCCTGCTGTTTGTGGGGAACAGTTCCCTCATTTGTTTCCTATCAGAACACATATTCTGGGCGTTCATCCCAGTCAACACAACGCCCTTGGTTCAGCCAGATGCAGTGAGAGGCACATTCCCGCGTCCTTTACTTCCCTGCTCCTCCGCTGCACTGTGCCATGCCTGGCCTGCTCACTGGAGCTCCCAGGCAAACGGCGCAGTACTCACTGAACTAGACGGATTATCTTTGTCGAGGGAAGAGATCAAGACAGATTATCACATAACAGTCTTCACCATCAGTATTTCACTGCCTCCAGGGAACCAAACAAAAGTCTCTACTTGTACAGATGATTATCGGCAAAATGCCATGGTTAGCTCATTTAGACAATTTTAGGAGGAAGTTTCAACTAAAGGGTTTATCACGGGAACACTATTTAGCTGTTGTAGAGCAAGATCTTCTCCAGAGCTGTCTAATGAACTTTACACACACAACACTGATCATCTCATTTATGCTTGTCAGGTGTACATCACTGGAACAGAACAAAACTGTGAATAGTTAAATAAAAGTGTCAATTAGAACCATTTTTGGCTCGTTAACCAGTGCAAATCTGTGATTCCAACACCTCTGAGCACTCTGCACTTCTGGGACTTATTGTACACAGTTTGTATTCCTATTTGTGTGAGTGTGTGTGTGTGTGTGCCCGTGCATGTGTGTGTGTGTGTGTGTGCGTGCGTGCGGGTTTGTGTTTGTTGGTGTAAGGCAGCTCAAACCTCAAGAGGTTTAACCTCAGTCTAGGCTAGACCTGGGATTATGATCATGTCTTAGTCTAGGAGCCAGGGCTTGAGTTAAGTGGTGTAATGAAAAATGGCTCCCACTTACTGCTGTTTAAATGAACGATACTGTGTCTAAATAAAGTGCTGTCCCATGGCTTTGGAGCAATGATAAGTGGAGATTACCACAATTCTTGGGTTTTGGCAGTTGTGCTCTACAGTAGATTTATGTCCGTTGAATTAATCATTGGCCTTTTCAGCAGTAGATTATCTTTGGATGGTTGCCACTCAGTCAGGGTTATACTGTATGTATCTGCATTGTGGCATTTAGAGGTCATTCCGGCTATAAAGAAATGACCTTACATTACTTTGTTTACTTTTCTCAACTAAGTTCTTTGAAAAGGCTGGTTTGTTTTTGTATGTGATCCTGAAGAGGTAGTCGTTTAAGGACAAAAAGCAGTGGGGTGTTGTCAGATCTATGGTTTATTAGGGAAAAAGGGGATCATACATTCATTGTTAATAGTCATGGTCTTGGTCACATGGTTACCATAGCAACCATGACATCTATGCAGACATAGTGATGCATGAATATGCTTTCTGAGGGGTACCCGGTTGCTAAGCGACGTGAACTTAGGAAACCCATGGGGCAAATAGCCAAAGTCTTGGAACCAGGGCCTCATCAGTGAAACAGGATTATTTTTCCTTATTAATCTGAATACACTGCTTTTGATAAAGCAAGGCTGAGGTAAGAAGGCTGTGTACAACAGTAAATACTGAGACTGAAAACATGACATCCAACAGTATAGTCTAAGGTTACATTGTTCTCCCTTCACAGGGTTGTGTCAAGAGAAACACATGCTAATAGTTATTTAAAATACAGGTGATAATATATTATTATTTTATAATTTTGGCTGATTAACTATCTAAATTGTTCAATAAATATGGATATCATCTGCCCATTGAGTGTGTTTAGATGCCAAAGTGATGCTGTTTTCTTAGAACATGAGTGCCAGCCTGTGTGACTTGTGGACCACCTGTAACTAGCCCACAGTCAGAGTGGGCACAGAAAGAAGGATTCATGACCACCAAATAAGTTTGAACATGTCAGAGGAACCATAGTGTGACTCAGAGTGAGCTCACCTCAATGGGAGAGGGATGTAGAGCTGCTCTTGTCTTTATTTCTGCCGGAGCATGAGTCACACGGTACAGGAAATGGTAGCGTTATGAATGAAGTCAGTCCGGAACCTTTATGAACCTAATAAGAAAAGGGGACCACAGTGATGCATTTGTGATGATTAAAGCATTAGTCATTTCAATCAACAGGCACCCAGTCAATTAAAAATCAATTGCAAATATGAGCATTATGGAAGCTGCTTATTTGTGATAAAATTATTGAGTCTATTTTAGTATTGTCATGCTTTGTGACATCAAGCTCTTAGTACATAGAGTGTATTTGATCCTGAAATTATCTCGTGATCTTTTGCTTGGTTACTGGGGAGTGAGCTATTTGTATTTTGTATTTGTACTTTGGATGAAGCTGGCACATGGCAGCATGTGCTAGTCCCCATATGTGGTAATGGGCAAATAAATAGAAGTTAAAAAAAGAATCAAGCTCTGTCCCTGTGCCTTTTAGAGACACTTATGTCATCCTTTTAGCCATGGGTAAAACTATTTATAGCAAGTGTTGCCTTTTATATCAGAGTGAGCAACAGTAGCCTCTATCCTCCCATGACAAACCAGCACTTGTAGAATGTATTTGTTCATACACAAAGCAGGCCAGAGAATATGTGTGGGGTATATTGTTTTTGTGCTTTTTTACTCAAGAATGCATCACAGTCAAAAAGAAATTCATCCCACTTTCTCCAAAGCTTTAAAAAAAAGCCCCAGAGTTCTTATTAGATGAAAGGTTTTGTAACACCTGCTTGTGTTTTCCAGAGCACGGTCAGCTTGTTTTTGCTCTGAAACCTGATAGGCCCCCGGGATACACCGCTCAGTCCTTACCACCCAGGGACTTCTCAGGAACAGAGGGCTGCATCTGCCGAACAAACAGCATGTCGCCCTCACTGTCTTCCTACCACCCTGCCAACTGCCCTTTCTGCTGGTTACCATGACAGCGCAGGGAAAACTTCTGGAACCAAAACACGGCTCCTGCTCAACAACAATTATTTTGAGCTTTTTGGTTCCAAAATGTGTAAAATCAAGTTGTTTTTAAAATATGTTTTGATTATTCGTCCTGCATAACGAATAGTTTTCTCACTTTGCTGTCTATATAAGCTTTCTTTTATTCTCCGAAACGCCAGGTGGGACCATAAGGTGGAAGGCTTTAACCTATAATAACCCACAGATGCTTCAGCTGCTTCTCAGCAATTGTTGGAACCCCACTTCGGTGCTTTCACCTGCAATAGTGCCGCCCCCCCAGTCGCCAAACCCCCACCCCCCGACACCCTCTGAGTGCACTGTTGCACAATACTGCCTGGCTAGAGTGTCAGTCACCATGGTGATAGAATATGCACTGACAAATATTGTTGGGGGATTATTCAAGGTTTTTTTGCACGCTGCTTAGCTTAGTCTTGGTAAAAGACTTGACACAGATTGACCCCAGAGCCTGTAAGTCTTGCCAAATATAGGACAACATGGATCAAGAAGGATTTCATTTCAGATCAAAAGTCAAGTTGAGCAAGTGTTGTGTCTGTTGTTACAGCTTGAGATGAGAATTGGAGTGTAGTGCCCAGCAGAGATGAAGATGGCAGCTACTGTATGTGAAGTTTGAATACAGACAGTAACGGCACATTTTGGTTTGGCACAATTTAGTATGAGTTTTCTTCTGCGCTGTGTGCAGGAGATCAGCATCTACTACATAAGTACTAAGTAGAATTAAAAAACGAGTAGAGAGTGAAAGTATCAATACTTTCACTTTCTACTCTTTTTTTTTTGCTTATGGTTTATTGTCTTCCCTCTGAGTGTTAAATATTAAGAGCGGCACTTTTCTGTATTGTATGGACTCTTGTTTAGCTTCTTATTATCTGTCGCCCAGTCAACAAATAGCAGTGTTTAGCTACACCTTTTCGACACCGTGTACCCCATAGTTGGAGCCAGTTACAGGGTTACAGTACTCTTCTTGTGGACACTTTGTACCTCTTTTGAAAATGGAAACAGATCCACGTTGAGCCAACCCATACTATACTGCTCCAGTATGTCACCTTTTCTCAGCCCCAGTGACAGTGTGGGACTAATGTAGGCCCAACCTGAGACAGCTAGTGCGCTGTCTTTGCAACTGTCTGTCTTCCACTGCCTCTCAGTGTCATGACTCATGCCGAGCCTCTGTACGCCTGTATTTACACACACACATCCATGACTCCATGATTTCTGGTCGTGACTCAGCCTCAGCAACACGCCTCCTCCATAACTCTGTGGGATCAGCAAGTGCTTTTGTCATCAACATTTCACACCAAATGTATTCGGAGTGGCGTCTGTGTCACTTCCCTTAATTTTAGACACAGAATCCATTCATAATCTGTATTTGTAGCCTGTTATATGTTTTGCATTTATGTATAAGTAGAGACTCATTATTTGTAAAGGATTGCTGCTTCATTAATTCTCATTATTTGTGTAGAAACAGTTCTCCAGACAAATAAGTAAGTTTTGTTATGAAGTAAATACTCTCGTAAATGTATTACATGAACAAATCATGACTTGGAAACTTATGGCTTTAACACACAACGACAACTTTTATTTTGCAAAATGTATAAGAAAGAAGGTTTCGCTGTAGAATAGAAAAAGATGGAGGTTAAAAACAGTGAAAATATCACATTTTAGAGAACATATTACCTTAATATAACGTACGAGTTTATGTATAAAGTCATTCTGATTCTGTTGCAATAAGTTTTCACGTCTGCATTTATAGGTTCTGTAAATGTGCCTTTTTGTTTTTATTAATAAGCACAGATTGAGTACCTAATGTTTTTAAATTGTCATTTTTTCAGATGTTTTCTCTGTGCCTTGTTTTGAATGAGCTGTTTTGATTGTGCTTCTTGACTTTACCAGCACATTATTTTATAGTTTGTTCATTTCTCACTTTGCTTTAAACAAAGGACTTCAGTAAAGAGGCTTGAGAAACAGCGAGTACTGAATACTGGTATTTAGTATTTTCTTGTATATTCTGATCCAGCTTCTGTCTTAACCGGAGGTCTATACGCAGTGTTTGTGTTCTATTATTATGTATCTTTTGTGAGAGCAGACGAAAACACTGTCGATTTTGCCCTGCTGTTCAGCCAATCAGCACAATTTTTATTCCTTGTGTTCGCCTCGGGCTTGAGTCAGATGTTCTTTTGTATGACCAATTTGAACACAATGTTTTAACAAGAACTGCTCGGCAACAAAAACACCTCGGACAGAGTGGACCGAACAAAGTGTTATACACACAAGGATCCTCATCACGGAAACTCAGACAGTACATTTTATTGAACTACAAGTCTATCAGGTGAGCCATGTTTGGCGGCAGGTTGAACAGATTGTTACGTGGCTGGGGCTCAGAGGTCAGTGCACAGTTGGCTGGCGATACTAGGCTACAGCTGTATGTGACGTACAACTCTACACTACGCACACACTTGGATCAGGGTTGTCTAGTTAATGAATGTCAAAAGCAGCCCTTCTAACGGCTCTACTCGTCGTTTTATTTGGGGCTTCTGAGCTTTTTAGGCCGGTTTATCTTAAAGCATACACAGTTGGTTGATCGTCAGCAGCTGTTACTCCCAGATTACTGTATTTACTGATGAAAGCAAAAGGGACAGATCTGGCACATTTTCATGTTGCTGGATATGACTCACAGGAAGCAAAGACTATTTTTACTTCAAATGCTTTAGTTTAGAGTGACTTGTAAGATGTTGCCACTGAAGTCAGTTCTGCATGGAGTATTCATTTTTTTGGTTTAAAGCAATAACCACTTTTTTTAATTGACTGATACATTCTTAATGACATAATAATTCTTCTAGTGCACTGGAGGAGGTAAAACAACGTTTCAATGACGTACGATTTTTCTCAGCATCTCTACAGTAAATCAGTCCTCCCGGGGCTGAAGTAAAATATTAGTGTGCCATTACCCAAATGCTGCTGTTCCCCCAATGAGGCATGAGCAGCGGAGATCCCATTTTTATGAAGAGCAGCTACTACAGCCCATCCCTACTGTTGCAAATAAAATAAGTTTATGGTCGCCGGTAGATGGGCTCATCAAATATGGTCTGCGTGTATTATTCATAAGATAACTGCTCGTGAAAGCTATTGCAGTCCTGTGGTCCATAAATCTGTGCAGACTGTCTGAATGCTGATGACTGCGTTGACCATTTTTTTCCAGCTGTATTTGCAGAATATTATGTTGGACGCCACACTCAGATGTGTTCCTTGAGTTTGTGTGTGTAATGGCTCTTGTTGCTGTGATGGGATTCCCACAAGCACACACAAAGGCTTCATTCAGTGCCTGCCCTTGTCCTGGTCTCAGCCGCGCAGCTCCTCTCAGGGAGCTTTTAGGCTCCCCTTACTCGCTATTTCCCAATTAGCTGATCACAGAGAGACAGGTCAAAGGTCACATTTTAGGGCAAAGGCTATTCGTCTCTGCCATTCTATCTCTTCAATTACCTCTATCACTCTGGAAAGAGCTTGGTTTCCTAAGTTGATTATTTGACGGGGAACAACTGGCTTCCATTAGATTTACTGTCCATAAAGACGACAAATACTTCACTTGTGAAACACTAATGAGCCATTTTCCTTCTAATCTTTTTGATCATTGTTAACAGTGTCTCACAAGAGCAGAAGTTGGGCTCTTTAAACTACTCGTCCAAATTCAATTCACTAATCCATTTCTGGCCCCACACATATTGCTTTGACCAGTAACTGTTTCGACATTGAGAGCTTCAGAGCAGCACTCTTTTTGGAAACTTGTTGATAAACTGTGATTAGCTGGAGGCATGCTGCGATGTACAGACAGCCTGGGCGAGCTCTCTGTGTCAGTCACTCTGTCTCCCTGGAGCATGTCTGGTATGCAAACAAAGAGGTGCCACACAACTGGAGGAATATGCTCATCATGACCTCTCCTTAAGCCTGTGCTATGTGTGAATCACACACAAGAATGTGCACCTACACCCAGAGGGAAAACACAACAAACTGTATATTACACAGTGGTTCCCAGCAGATGGACTTCCCATGTTGCCATGGCAACCAACACATGACAAATATTCCCATTCTGGCAAATCTTATAAATGTTGCCTGTAAATTTGAGAGGCTACGTGTGCTCTGGTACAACTAAGTAGATTTTACCAAATTCTTTTTAAATAGGTATTTATGACTCCCATTTGAGGAACATTTTTTAACATTTAATATTTGTAATTATTTGTTTGAATGAAGAAACCTTGACCTTTATAAGGTTATAAAACACCATCTCTTTGAACCACTTAAGATAACATACAGTACTTCCAACAAACACAAGATAAAATTAATGTTTTGCCTATTCTTTCAAGGCCAGGATGGTGTTTTGATTTACTTTTGGACGACGAGGTGGAGAAAATCAATGCGCTCCGGTGATCAAACTTGGGCTGCTCAGCTTTATGCAGGTGAGCCACGGGGAACTTAGGATGGACATGTTTCTACCATCTCTGAGAAACAATGCTTAAGTAGTATTAGAATCTTATATTTGTAACACAATTTCTTGTTACAGTCTAATTCTTTTTTTTGTTTTATCATATAGCGTCAAGGAATTTATTCCTCTATGTTTTCAGGCATGCTGCACCTGAACCCTCTCCTCTATACCCACAAGGAGCACGAAGACGAAGCAGCAACACTAATGCTGCACAGATGTTCATCAGCTCATGAATCGGGATGAACTCTTCCCTGCATGGTGACTCTTTCATTAGGGCTTTTGGTGCATTAAAGCGATGCTTGCTGTGGTATAAAAATCACATGATAAAAAGATAAACAGTTGTGACCTATATGTTCAATGCCCCCTCAACAGAAGGTCAAGGTGGGAGTTATGACATCAAGGGCACAATAGGCTGGAAAAACACAAAAATATAAGCAGAGTTCCTGTGACTAAGCCAGCGACACACATGGGGATAACAGATTTCTGAAGAATCAAGGGAGATTCAGATTAGCCTCAATAGAAATGGCTGGTTTCTTGCTTTAATGTATGCAGTGTTTTAGATTAAAGATCAGGTGAGGTGGGTGCCTTTATCTGTCCGGACAGGAGTTTGAAACCTGCAATACCACATTATTAGCATTTGTCACTGGGGGATATGATTTATCAAAGCATACAGCAATCACTGAGGGGGGAGAGATGAAACCTTAATCATCCAGGGGCTAGAAGGACATATGGCTGGCTGATTAGACCAGCATTCACCTGCTGACTGAGATCCATATCCTGAATTAAGATGCCTCGGTCTCAGCAGGGATGACATCCGGAGCTGCTAAATATGACCATTAGACATGCTTCTCCTTTGCAAGATCAGAATCACGTTTTTGTAATTCACGGTCAAATGACGGAGGCAGATATACTTCAATCGCAGCTGAGGTGTACAGTGTCAAAGAAGCTCCAGGATGTTTGCATGTTTGAGACGGCACTGTGTTGTGTTTGTGTAAGTAGGCCGCGCCGTGTGGGCCACTAGACCTAATCCTGTGAGTTGGGAGTGAGTAGCTGTCTTATCCAGAGCCATTTGATTGCATTAACTGAGGTCATTTGCTGAAGTGACCCATAAAGTAGCTCAGCCCTGACTTACTTTCTAATGTAAGAGCATTCTCAATCTTTTCACCAAAGCTTTAGAGTATGGCTTCATATATTCTCAGTATTGTTGTAATGGCCATAAAAAGTTTGCATTGTTTATTGTTTAAATACATCGTAGATGAAATTACCAGATAACTGATGATAATGAGTTGGCCTACTGTGTTATACAGTATGTGATTGTGCAATATAAAGCTACATCATCTATGCATGCAGTACTGTATTCCACTAATTCCTTAAAGCTCATTGGATTGTAACAGCTTTTCTAATATTACTAGAGATAATACCAAAGTGTTTGTCTGTACTGCAAATGGAGAGATTACTGACACTTTTAGGATGTCAGAGAACACGCAATAACTCTTTTTTTTAATAATCTTATTTAATTTTTTTTATGTTACAAAAGTTTTTTTCTAGTCAGTCAAATTCTGATCTTTTTCCTAACATTGACCCTTCCTCGGCAGGGCTTCACATCGGGAGTTACATTCCCTTAAGAGGACATGCCATCACTACTTATTACACACACAGGGAAAGGCAGGGGGAAATAAGTAGGCCACGCTAGCATTATCTGTTTTCCATGCTGTGAATTTGGTTTGGAGCAAAGCCGACAAGGGCGGCGTGTCCGGTGGGGGTAGTGACATGTCTTAATGTACACTGTGCTGAAGAATGACACGAATTATTAAAAAAAACGCCATGCACAAGTGCCTGTGATCCGCTGACCTGCTCATCTTTAACAGTAAAAGCAGTTCATTCAAGTTATGAGTTGTTTTATTTGTCAAGTTCTCTCTAATTTTCTGACGGGCTTTATGATGTTTGATGTTTTTGAAGTGTGGCTGGGGGATGCCTTCAGTAGCAGCAGGGCACTGATGTTCAGGTATTATGGGAGCTGTCCAAGACAAGAATCAATCAGCAGATGGTCCACTGACTTCCCCATATGTCATTAGGCTTTTTAGTAGAGGCTTTCTGAAGATCTCTCATTTAGTGCTTATTAAACTGTCCGGGGCTCAGTGTATTAGAGTGGCACAGATTTGTCCCACTATACGCTGCACTGTATGCATACCTTCTGCAAAAACCTCAAATCTGATGCAAACAAAGAAGATGTGAGCACAAAAATATTCTCTGATGGATTGTAGTTAAAATGCCTTTAAAATGAAAAATATTTGCAAAATATTAAAATGTTTAATGCTGTTTGATAATCCTGCTAAGCTTTTTTAAATCCATCCGTATGGACTTGGATTAAGTGTTCAACTGAAGATCCACCTGGCAGTTATTACATGTTAAAGGAGAATAAGCCTAATTGGGTGAAGAAGTCCACTCATGGGTCCTGGGTGAGCAGTCTTCCTGCTGGCAGTTTCTAGACCACCCGTAAAGAGTGCTGTGGCTTCTCTGTATCTCTCTCCACCTCCTTTCCCAGGCAGCCTTCCATTATTTAACAGGCACCAGCTCAGACACTGCAGCTGAATGATACTTTTGTTGCTTTGTGCTGCTCAACCTAGGACTAGCAGTTACTTTGTTCAACCCTATACAAACCTTGCAAGTACAGACTTTTGCACCAAAGTATGGCTTCCCGCCAGTGAGCAGGACAAGGGTATTGAGCAATGAGGCTGTGTCTGTGTGGGTCAGTCTGACTCGGGTCCATCACAACCAGAGCAACAAAGTGCTGTCTTACAGACTCAGTGTACAATATTCACTCATTATGTGTTGCTGCAGCTTCGCACTACAGCATCTGAAATCCTCTCACATTCCTTGTTTCCAGGGACAGTTTCAAAAAAATAATACATTCTCTTTTTTTGTTAAAACATTGATACAATAGTGCATTCATCAGGCTACACTCAGTGCTAATTTCCCTGTAGGCAGTGTGCTCCATTTCGCTCTCTGTGTCTCTGTGTCTGCTTTTAAAAAGCCAAGCCCCCCCTCCCCTTTTCCCCCCAACCCTTCAGACCCCCCTCCTCAATCTCAACTTCCTCCTGTTCAGCAAAATGCTGATATGTGCGTAAGACTGCTTATTTTTCTCATCCATTACCAGATTAATTAAAGTGTGGCTCTTGCCAATGCCCAGACGGATCCTCAATACTTCAAATGAGCTTAATCACCATGAACTCCCTAATCTCCTGCTATTTTAAAGAATTGGAACATACTGATGACTGGACTATCCCAATTTTCTACCAGAAAGCTTTATCTGGACAACTCTGTGCAAGGGTCTAGTTCCGCTTTGGCTCCATCAAGCAATGCGCTGTATTTCATGTGGAATAGAGCTTTTGCTGGGCCTTTCCATTTGGATATGGTGCTTAAAGATTTCACTATGTTGTGTGACATGTTATGTTCACTGTACATGTGGCTATGCTTGTGTTCTGGGTAGATAGTGCACGCTAAGACGTGTGTGGTGTGTGTGCACACACTGAGGCAGGCGTTCTTGTAGCTCTTTGTTGTCCACATGTCATGATGGATTTGGTCATTGGCGGCAGTGAGCAAGACTGACACGAGAGCATGCAGCATGCCTCGAGGAAAACACAAGCTCAGCCTATTGTGCTGATTTCACAGCAGTGCAACATCCCACTGTAATATGTCCCAGACTCATTGAGGAAGAATGCAGATTTAATGACAGTACATTGCTTTCATTTTATTAGCCTATAGGTGCTATGACATTTATTCATCTTGAGGTGTTTTATCTAATTGTTTACCGTTGTGTGTTGTTTTAGAATTCCCATGGCCAAATAATCCAAATGGCTGCTTATTTAAATGCATACCATGCCTCCAGGCCAAATTATCAACCAATTCCACATAGAGACATAAATGCTTAATATCTGAGAACATAAAATTAAAAAAAAAATAAATATTTAATGGATCATAGAAGAGCTGTATTTTGCAATTGTTGAAAAATGTATTGGAAGTTGATGGCGTAACTTTCACCCAGGTGGCTTCATATCTGGGAAATGGCGGTCACTACCTTCTGTGCCAAGGGGCCTCAGCGTCCTGATCAGAAGTCTACTACTACTGAGTCCACTGAGAGCTGCAATTCGTCTCCATGTTCCCAAATCAGCCAGCTCATATTTGCATAAAGATATCAAAATGAATTCGGAGCCGTCGCAGGGCTCAGGGTGCTTCGTTGCAGTATGCGTCTATCTGCCTCATTTTTCCCCTGTTACACCTGTTTGTCTTCCTTCATGCCTTGAGTTCACATTTTAAACATTCAAGGTCCCTCAAGTGCTTTTTTTCTGGGGGTATGCATGAAGAAGAGCACAAAAATAAAGTTGTTAAAAGTGGAAAGTAGCCTTATTCATCAGCAAGGACAAAACTATTGATGCCATCCATCTCTGACAATTGAAAAGCCCCCAGAATAAATCATTCATCCCACTGTCAGCTAAGATAACGTGCAAACATGCATGCACAAGGCTCCTAATGGATCCTCGATGGGGGATATAACCAGGAATCGACCCGTCCTCGCAGTGGTGGAGGATGGAAGGGTACAGTGTGTGGGCATGTCTGTAGTGCGGATGTGTGCTGTGGAGAGTGGCCTTGTCTTTAGTTTGTGCACGCCTGACCGTGTTCAAGCCTTAGGGCCAGTGCGGCAGAAAGACTGGGGTCACATTCTGCTGCCGCCGGGTGATAGCCCACTGCATGGCCCCTGTCGTGCAGCAGAAACCCTCAAGGCTCAGTCAGGGGGACAGGAGTATGTGTCCTAACTACCCCCAGCCCCAACCCAAGCACCATCTGCTACCCCACTACCCAGTCACACAGGATGGAAGGAGCAGCTGGGGGAGCTGCAGGGAAAGAAGGACTAAAGTAGCCTCAGTTTACTCTATCTACAAATGAATGTCTATTTCTATGCAGGATATGTTGAACATAATGTGCCCAAACCTGTGCCATATTGGACTTTAGAGGCTGATTAACACAATGTGGAAAAAGTAATGGGCTGTGAGACTCCTGCTGAGATCAGGATAGAATTACAGAGGAAGAGCCAGCTCCATGTAATCCTGCTTTCACCATACAGCCAGTGCACTGGTCCTTTACAACCGCCACCAGGGGAGACACTGATGATTGTTCATTAGCAAACTCAGTAGGAGCTAGCACTCGTTCTGGAGATCCCGGATTAGGTTGTGCTATCGCCTGCAGGAGGACCTTACACTCATCTCGTAGTGAAAACAGATACACAGCATCAACGTAATGCTGAGATATGATTGTGAAAGGAAACCAGCATTTCTTTTGTTTGTAAACAGAAGAATATTTATTTTATGGGCCACAAGCACAGTTGGTTCATCTTTTCTTTGCACAGTGGTATATGTGTGAATGTGCATGGCTCATAAGAAGAGCCTAAAGTCATTAATGTTAATGTGTGTGTGCATCCCACACTATTCCCTACGCGCCTCTATATATAGGGCTGTAATGATAGCCAGCTCGGGGAGATGAGAGCAGTGAATTAATAAGCCTTGGTAGAGGATCTCTGTGCCGTCTCCAGACAATGCTGAGGCTCTCTGAGGAAAAGCAGCGCAGATGAGACGTTAAGAGAATTTTTTATCATCTCTTTTTCTGCTTTTCCACTGAAAACTGGAAAATGAAATGATTTCTGGTGGAGGCACAAATTGTTTCATTTTAGCCGGAAATTCATTCCTGTCTACCAGTTGCCTTGAAAATCTGATGCAAAATCTGATTTATTGACGAGCCCTGGTAGAAGGATATGAGCTCTTAATAATGACAGGCTTCTAGGGTTAAATTAGAAGCAGAGAAATATTGTTACTAATTATATTTAAATGTAAGATCTCTTTAGCAATGCATAAACAAAAGTTAACAATTACTGTTTAAAGTAAATGTAGAACAAGTAGGGTAAGTGTGAAAGTAAACCCTTTTACACTAATCAGTCTGGAGAACATGACAGCAGCCTTGGATAAACTGAAGTTATAAATGTTGTTCTTTATGACCTGGTATGCCCCTTCAGTGTCTGTGTGTGTATGTGCACATGTGTGTGTGTGTGTGTGTGTATGACGCTAGGACAGGACCCCTCCCCGTGGTTCCACTCCTGTGATGCTAAGCCAGATGAGCCCACGTCCAGGCAGAGGGTTGAGCTGAGGATAAGATGCCCTAGTTGCTAGGAGTGATTTACTGTCTCTGTCTCCCCTGAGACCATGGGCATGTGTGTGAGCAGCAAGGACACGCTCTGTGCTTCTCACAGCTTTATGACAAGCTGTGTATCGCTGTCACAGGGGCCACTGTCCAACTTCTAATTATCCTGCAACTCAGGCTATAATGTGTGTTGCACATTAGCAACATATGGTTTTTAAATTTGGGCAAGAGGCTGCTTATTAACAATGAGGATGACATCAGTTGATTTTGTAGCTATGCAGCATGCATTTTGGTAGGTGCTTTCGACAAAGAGGCAATGCCAGTCTACAGAAAATTAAAAAAAATTACCAGAGTAAAATAAGAGTAAAGTAAGAGACCTATAGTTTTTGCATTTAGCATTCTAAGGTAAGGTAGAAATATTGAGCATTCTTGAGAATTCTTATAAAGTACACACCATGAGATCAAATACTTACAAGTTTGTTCTCACTTTGTATTTAATAATATAATATAATAATATAATGTATATAATATAATATTTAATAATATACAAAAAAGACCTGAATACCTGAAAGTGTAATCTTTATTTGCAAAAGCAGAGGGATTAGGTCTCCTATGTTACTGACTGAAGATTTCATTGCGTTAATACCAGTTAGAATATAGAACCTTACAACACGGAAACAGGGGAACAAATACAACTAAACAAATAAAAAAGTTTGTGTGAGTATTCTGTCAATTTTACACTGTAAGTCTAAACTGGATTTCCAGAGGTCACGACCCCTGCCCTGCTATATTGAGTCAATGATTTTGTGACACAGTCCCTTAATCCAGACAAAATAGAATGCTGTTGTTGTTGTTTTTTGCCAGTGCCTCTCTCGGCATCTGTTCACTGTCATTAACATTCATCTGGGCAAAGTCACATTCAGACGCTAATCAATTGATCAATATTTGCTCCTGTGTTGCATTTACTGCAAAGTAACTCTAACCATTTATAATGTAGCTGGCTGCTGCGTTTGCTAATATCTGCAGCTTGTCCTCAAAGGTCCTGCCTCGACACCGAAATGAGCAGCGAGGCTTTGTTTGATGGACATTTGGGGTTTTGGCTCACTGTAGAGATTATATGAGCTGCGTGTGCCCTGGAGGATGCCAAGGGACAGAACAAGCAG
Source organism: Neodontobutis hainanensis (assembly GCA_024349245.1). Classification (NCBI taxonomy): domain Eukaryota; kingdom Metazoa; phylum Chordata; class Actinopteri; order Gobiiformes; family Odontobutidae; genus Neodontobutis; species Neodontobutis hainanensis. Next base: position 2,647,381 of record JALDNG010000010.1, read on the forward strand.
TCCTCACCTGTTTGCTTTGAGTTGACCATCTGTTGGAAGGACAAGCTTTAAGGTGGTCACTCAAAATGACACATCAGCCTTGAGCTAAAGGATGAAATGTAAAAGCATCAGAATCAATGTATTTGTGCAGAATATGCATAAATCACAGAATAACCCACACTACTAGTGCAAGTAGAAAATGAAGAGTAAGATATAAAAAATGCAGAATAACATTTGAAACGTCTATATAGGAAATGAAGCAGATGCATGTTTTGGATGGTGAGAGGAAACCAAAGAGACATAGTTTAAAGACTAATCATTACACGTATTTATTTATTGCTTTGTTTTATAATAATTGATTCTGTCTCTTGCAGTGGCCAGACTACAGTAGCAACGTCAGAGTAACACAGGAACAGCACCAGCAGACCCAAACCTGCCACGTAGGCCATCCTGGAAGGTATTTAATCCTCATTCTTCTTTTCCTGCAAGACTCTTTTTATATCAGGCCTCCCACCAACTGCAGCCGCACCAGCTCTTAGTTTTTCAAAGGGACCGTAATGATTTTAATATGAAAGCTGCTAAGTACCCCCCAATAATCACTTTGATGCAGTGGAGGATACTGCACACACACACACACACACACACACACACACACACACACACACACACACACACTGCATTTCAGCTTTTCACCCCTGCCTTTCATCATTCTTTTCATCATCCCAGCTCCTTTTGACTAACACTGGATCCTGATATGCCATGTAATTTACAACCTTTTATAATTCGCAATCTCAGTTAATCCCCGTCTTTGACTTTGCCGATATTTTTTAAACAACATGACCATTCTAGCTGAATGGCCCTTTTTACATTTGATATCTGGAAGAGAGGATGCTCTTGTCTTCAAATAATAAAAAATAATCAAGGTCAGTTATTGGTGTTTGCAGACGATTTAATGCAAGTTTAGATTATTGTAAAAGGTAAATATGTTAGAATGTACATACTGCATTTGTTATTGTCCAGTGAGCTGTTAGTGGCAAAAGAAGAGTCACCCAGTTTAGAAGTTTGCTTAGTTCATGTCTGGTTTCTGCAGAAAGTAGGACAAGGTTTGTCTTTAGCCACAGACTCGAAATGGAGCAAAAGTGGCAGTGACAGAGTTGGAACCACATTGTGTTGAAAAAACCCTTTATTAAACCAGCAGTGGGCTAAGGATAAAGAGGCCATTGCTGTTGTTGTGATTTCTCCACTTATACTTGGTGTTTGACTTTTGTTTGATTTATAATTAAAACTAATAGTACAGTTACATTTAAAGAAGTTAACCTTTGCTACCCCATTGTATGTGCAGCATTGTATTCTTCTATATTTATATTTCAGGTTTATTGGTGAAGAACGTATGTGGGTAAAAGCCCAGCGCTTGCTCCTGAGTTATATTTAGCAGTGCTGTGTAAGTAGTGCACAGCTTGTGTTTGTTCCAACCATGTGCATGTGTCGAACACTCCCGCTGCCACTCAACTCCAGTACCACAACGACAGAGAGAGAAACCAAGTAGTGCAAATGAGTCTTTGTTGACTTATTTATCACCTCTTGTGTGCTACCTTGGTATCTCTATGTGCCTTTTGGCAGTTGCACTGCCTTGTGGTTTATTTATACCACATCTCATCATTTATTAAAAACTCAGTCAGTGGGGCAGGCAAAAGAGCATTAGGGAGTGAAGTCGACAGGCTGCTCAGGAATCATCCTTCCCTCATGCCAACTTCTTCTGCCCCTCTGCCAAATGACAGAGGAGCACAAAGACAAAGACAAATTGGTCCAGAGAGTCTCTAAGAGTCTCTCTAAGAGTCTACAGAAAAGGATTTACTATGCATTTTACATGGCTCACATTCAACTGGAGTCAGGACTTTGTCATTTAATTCTCAATGGCTTTAGTCCACTCTGAAAAAAACAAAAAACACCCGGGTTGTTGGAGAAGTTTTACCAGCAACTCTCTCAACCTTGAGTGAAAAAATCTCAATAGCCAAATGTCATCAGCTTTTGCAGAACCATGTAAGAAAATAATTCTTCTAATCCAATGACGTGGCCCTATGCATTCCTTTTCAAGACTTCCTATTGTCCAAAGGAGCAAGAGACAAACAAAGCACAATAAAAATTCTTAAAATGGCTCAAACTTTAATGAGAAAGGGCAGCCCCTGCAGTAACCTCTGTCAGGAATGTCACTGGAGTGTAAGGCGCTGCAGGATCAACGGCGGGAAAAGCGGGACCACCCAAAGATGCCAGTCATCCTGCGAATCCGAGGGAAAACCTTGAGCTGCAGCTGTGAGAAAGGAAGTGGATAGAGTCTAGTGGCACATCAGTGGCAGCACAGTTTAACCAAGAGCTTTTTTATTTTTCAATCCCAAACTCCATACACCAGTAATTTAAGTCTGTTACTGTTCTATCTCTGTAGCTTTAGGAAGAAAGTCACATATTTATTATTGGTGCCTCCATCTGAAATGTTGAGATCAATAGAACTGTTGAGAACATGTTGGCATATTAATAATAATTGAAATTGTCTCTCTTGAAAAAAAAAAGTGATTCAAAGCTCTTTAGAAACCAAAGGACTGCCTTCCACTAGTATCTCTTTGCGGAGTCATGTTTTTCAAACCTCTGCTGTGGAAAGTTGGTGATTGTTGTGGGTGGAAACGTGCTCATAGCCTCTTTGATTGTGTCAGTAAAGCTGTGCAGCCCTGTGACCTTTGGCCGTCTGCACACTTACAGCACTTGGCTCACCTTTTAAGGCACACTTTTACAGACTACTGCTGTGTGCAATCAGCTGTCTCCCAACCAACTTCAAGATAAGACTTACAGCAACGAGAGATAAGCAAATAATACGTCTTTGGATGGACTGTGAGACCAAAAATTTGAGTAGTTTAAAAACTCTTTTGTCTCAATGGTATATTAAGATCAGGTGAAAGGTGATGTCACTGAAGAGTTCATTAAAATAACTGCAGCTCACATAGTCATTGTGTGTGTGGAGGCCCTTGTTTTGTCCTAATGTATGGATGTTCAGGGGTCCTCTGGCTTTGATCTGCCTGAATAGAGGCTTCAAAGGCTGCAGGGCTTACTGAGGGAGAGAGAGAAGGAGGGGGGTGTAAACTAAATTGGGAATAGCCTTACCATGGGGGAAATTGTTTAACACACAGTAGTCGTTGTAGATCTGCCACCATGTGCTTAAACTGCCACACTAACATTTCAATAATCACCAGTTAGTATGGCTAAGGTAGTTATTAGGAGCTTACATTTGAATGGAGTCGCGCACTGGGAATGAGCCGGGTTGAGCGGCGTTGTCTTTGCCAAGTGGGAGCCAGGGTCAAGGTCCCATTCCTCTCCCTGTAATAACTGTCTGTGTCATATTTACATTTAAATTGTAGGAGGTGTTTTCTTGGGTCATAAAGAAAACCTGCATAAACTGCTAACTGTATCCAAGAACAACATATTCACTAACAATAGGCTCTTATCAAAGACAAACCAGCTATCGCTGGTCGATGTGGCGAAACAGAACAGTTTGAATTGATACGTTACATCCTGTACATGGCACATGCAGAGAAAGGGCTTACTTGTGATTGTTATATCAGCGTTTTTTTGCTCATGTAGTGTTTTGTTTTAAGAATTTATTTATATTTGAAGAGCTACAATTGATAAAAAATATTATTCAGTGAAACCAATAAGAAGCCAGAATAAATTAGATAAAAATATACATTTCTGAAAGGTTCCTACACTGTTTAAGCTAATTTTACTTCTTAGCACCGTGCCACATTGAGCTAATTTAGGCTTCTTAATGAACACCCAGAGCTAAAATAAAAAATGAAACCCAAGCTAAATATCATTTAAATATTTACTTTAGAATTTCTTACCAACATTACTGAAAACAGATTTTAAGTTATGCAATATTGTATTTTAGCACTTTATTATATTATAAGTGATAAGTTTAAATGAATATATTCCTAGGTTTATAATGAATTCAAAAGTGAGGCTGTCTTTTACATGCATGTAAGCCATATTGAGGGATGGCAGCGATAAAAGCCCTCACTGGAAAAAGCATATTATGATAGTTTTGTAGTAAAGTATTTTTGTAGTAACAGTAATACACACTAGTAATATCTTGCTTGAAGAACTGATGTTGAAAGCCAGAATTGTTAAAAGTTAAGGTAAAATCACACACTCCATGGCGCCATATGTCAGGTATTTTATTACATGACAACAGCTGCTTTTTTTGTTTAACCTGGTGGGACCGGCTGTCCTGGGACCTGTTCGTTCGGGCTTTGACACAGGGTTTGTTTCAGACAGCTTCTAAAACCCTGTATAGTGTTGGCCGGTCTGACTCCCCTTCCTGATATCCTGTCTGGTTGGCTCACCACAGTTCTTGCTACTTTGGGCATATTATTTTCAAAAAAGTTAAACTAAATCACCAATAAAATAATGTTTACCCTCCATGCCTTTGTCTCCTGTGTCCTTCATAAATATGGTTTACCCTTGGGTCGTAAGATATTTAAAACACTGGTTTATTTTTAGAACTCCACTCAATTGGCTAAATCTAATGAAGTACCTGAGAGTGTTGTAGTATACATCCGGACATCCCATACAGGGACACCTTTATTTTTTCTGGTCCAGTAATGTTTACTCCAAGCTGCTTTACGATCACTTTCCTAATATCCACTGCTGTTCTGTTCGTGTGGCAGACCAGAGTCACTGCTGGGACATGTGATGTGTGATCTTGACTGAGCAGCTGTCAGCAGATACGATCTGGACATCAGGCGGTGTTAGAGTGGTGCCTCCTGCTCTGAAGACCTCTGCTTCCTTTTCTGTGGCTGTCTGCCAAGTTACCTAGTAGCAGGCAGCGGGAAAACAAAACAGATCTCTTTCCGTCTGCTCGGTTCCTAACTTCTTTGAAGTTTCCACGGCATCAGCAGTTTTTGGAAAAAAAATACGTGGGAGTGCTGGTCGGGAAACCCCACCCTCCCCTTGTCGTGTTGTTGACTTCTCACTAATTTTTAAGGGTTTGGTCTGGCTTTTTCCAGCTCTTGGTTTTCAGTCTCATTTGAACACACTGACATCATACATTCCTTTTGGGAAACTCACCTCCTGAAGCAGACAAACTAAGTTGTGTGAGTGAGTGTAATGTAAACCATGTAATTATCAGTTTTCATCAAACACGGCTCTGATGGTGACACACACAGTCGGAACAGTCGAAAATAGAGATGCCATTCAGCTCCTTTATCGTTTTGGCTTGCTGCTAAAACATAAAGTGATTACGTGTCTGTTAGAGATTTTCTGTCTTTCTTCAAGCGTTTTGAGGGGACAGTGTGTTCTGACGCGTCTGTTGTATGACTTTGATATCACAGCTGAAATAGCCCGACTAATGCCAGCAATAACTTGGGGAAGATTTAAAGGATAACAGTGGGAAAGCCATCCAGTGTGTGTCTTCTGCCAGAGGGACGGAGCTGTAGAATAACAGGTTTTAGATTAGGGAGGAAATATTTTCTGCTCTCACTCACTGTTAGGACAGCTCACAGGAATTTTACAGCAGGAAACATATCAAAATATTTAATGAGGGCAAGATTTACTTCAAGCGGTGACGGCAGATGCTTTTCAAACTAGAAGAAGAACTAAATTTTTTTTCTTTACCCATAGCTGCGCAATATCAGGAAAACATGTGACTTATCTTCATTGCTGTCATTTTTTTCTTATGCATGGTAAAAGTCTCATAACTTCCTGCAGTGTTAGATAATAGTTACTGTGAGTGTTAACCTAGATTGTTTGTGTGAATTTTACTAACCTGTTCCAAATGTCCACAGTGTGTGAGGAATACCCAGCTACACATTTGAAATTCAAATTTCACAGCTACAGCAGACAGAAACTCCTAAACAGTGTGATCCACTCGCAGGGACTTTCCACAGACTTGTTTTTCACATGTAAATGAGGCCGGAACTTCCTATTTTCAAAGTTTACATTTGTCCCTTAAATCAATGAAAAATTCTTGTAATTTTACTATTGTCTTTGTTTGACATGCAAGGTTTTAATTATCAGCTGCACATTCACAGCAGCACACAGGGGATTTCTGTTTTAGCTCTGACCCTGCAGCTGGACCAGGTAATGTGAAGTTGAGTGCCAGGTGCTTTTTGGAGAAACTCACAAACTCTGCAGTGTACACGCCAAAATGTCAGTCTCTGTCAAATTTAATCTACATCTTAATTCTGTGTTTTTTCTCATATCAGCTCTCTCAGACAGAGATCGTTTCTGTTTAACAGATTACATGGTGAAAATAGGGGTTTATTTTTAACATAATTTCTTCTTGCAGCGGTATGTTGCCAGCAGCATATGTGGGAGTTGAGCTAGTGTCACTTCGCTATAATCATTAATAAGCCAGTTTAAAATAACACACAGAGTCGAAAAACCCCAATTAAAATGCAAAGGGCTGTCACTGTGCACTAAATCTATCACGCTAATCACAATCCTGTGAATAACAAACTCCTACTCAACTTTCCCTTGACAACTGCCTCTGTTTACCTCTGTCTTTTACTCCCAGCACCTGTGGTAGCATGTTTATCACTTTCATTACTGACTTGAACATGTCTGCTGCAGCTCTGTGTGTGTATTCAAAGAATTTCAAATGAGCCCCTCCATTCATCCATCCCCCTCGCTGCGAGCCTCTCCCAAGGCTGATCTGATGCAGACCACATGCAGAGCTTGTGCATGACGGTATTGACTTTACATTCAGCCTGCTTACACTCCCAGGACTTCCCTCGGAGATGGTAAAATAGAGCTGGAAACATTCTTTAGCCTCTTTTTAAGAGTGTAGGAATGCATTCTTTTGGTTCACTTTTATGTTGAACTGATGTGTAACATATAAACTAAATTAAAAATGTAGCATGATGCGTTTGATATTAATCCCCAGTTGCTGATTTCCAAACATGCTTTAGAAATGATGTCAATATGTGTGAGAATGGTGATGTCATCTGAGAGAGTGAATAAAAAGGGTCGGCGCTTGCAGGAGAGTGTCGCCAAAAGAAGGCTGTCTAGGAGCCAGAGCATTAGCATAGAGGCTAGACAGGTCCACTTTCAATCCTAATCATTCGAGCTGTCATCTGCGAGCTGCCTGCCTGCCTGCCTTCCACCGCTTGTTGCTCTGCGCTCCTGCCACGGCTCACTCTCAAAATAACTCCAAAAATAATCATTCAAAGTAATGGCTGTATTCCATGAAGATATTTACCCCGCAGAGCTCATCTCAGTGCCTGGCTGTAATTGGGGTGTGACCTAAATATCTGACTGGAGCTGCTCTTGACTACAACTCTGCAGCCTTATTGACCTACATATGAGGAGCATCGGTAGAGCTTTGTGAGAATCAATACAACGGCTGTGTCCTTGCTCTGAACTCAGGGCTCCTCCTTTCAATCAGATAAATCCAGTTGCTGTTATTATCAGGCCGCTAACATCATCAGTTCTTAAGAACTGCTCATTTGGGTTATTTTTTTACTCACCTGTTGTCCTGATGATTAAACAAAAGCAAATGATTTAATCTATACTTTTAACTTGATTTGCAGCTGCCTCTTTATGTTTACTACTCCACTCTCCTGAATACACACTCAAGTTACTGCATCTACATTGTTCTCCAACGCCAGGTGTGTAGGCTTCACTATCATTCAAAGGAGCTGCGTGTTTCAGAACGGCTACAACAAACCTCTCAAGTTCACTTTTGACCTACTTAAGCCTTTTACAGCCGACACCTGTTTTCTCACTTTCAGCCACTGTAGTGAATCAGCAGCATCATAGGCTTTGGAGATTTATGCAGCACACTTTGGTGGCCCAGCTCTTGTTTATTATCTTTGGTGCAGGGAGTAAAGTGACTCTGCACATAGATAACATCTAACATACCTCAGATAGTATTAGTGACTGACAACACAACGCAGACAGAGCGGCTAATGGAGCGGCTGCATCTGAGCAGCATGCTAATTATTTTTTATGTAAAATGCTTTAATGACTGTTGACACAATTTGACACAACATAAAATGCCTTAATGAATCAAGTTTTGCCTAACGCGCTACTTTGTCATTTATTAATACATAATAAAAACACAGCATATTCCCACATTTATGTATTCATTAAGTGGCTAATCTTTCAGGCAAAAAGGATTTCATACTAAACTTTTGATAGCACATTGAAAATGCTTCTATTTCTGAAATGGCGGGATTTATGTCTCTTTAAAATGAACTAGTAAAAGACTTTATCTCCGCAGACAAGGCTCAAATTAAAACAAAGACAGACAAAGGCTGGTTTCAAAATTCATTAGGGCTATTCCCTGTGGTTTTGTAATTGATCATGACAGATCCACCTCCTGTTGATGACAGCCTCTTTCCCTGCTGTGAGCCCTCAGTGAGAGGGATTGATTTAGGACTTCCTCCGCACTCTCCTCCTCAGCCCTGGCAACAACAATAAACCCGGCAGTGGCCTGATGTCCCTGTGCTCCCAGCCCTCAGGGGTAACCAGGCTCGCTTTGCTTTACATGCGCTCTGTAATTAGGAGCTTCCTCTGGGTCTGTTAATATCCATGGATCAGGAGTTGTTTTGTGGAGATGGTCAGAGATGGTGCACAAAGACACGGCTGAGATAAATGTTTGTCTTACAGTGAGCGGTGGACACAGTTTCTCTCAGAGTCTTAATTACAGGCTTGTGTGTGCTTGCATTGTTTTTTGTGGATGAGATTCAAGGTCAGGCTAATTAGAGGTGTGGTATCTCCTGACTGTCTTAGTGTTGGTCTATGTGTGGTCAGTCATGTAAACATTTTGGCCACATTCTCACCTGTCTAAAAGGTGATCCAGAATGATTTTTTCATGTCAGTGGGAACCACATGGAATCAGGTGTAAGTGTGAACGGGCAAATCAGAATTGATGGGACTTCTTTACGAGGCTTCTTTAACTTTATATCAACAATGTCATATGGTAATCAACGGACAGACAAATATGATTTTCTTTCCCTCGGGTGCTTTCCTGCAGTGTGAACATAGCTTTTTATTTTTTATCTCTGTGGGTCTATCACGTTAAATCTAATGCACTGTTTGTAGTATTTTTTATTGTACTTATTCATATATTCATTGTGCTATAGGTATATATTAACTGAGAGGCCATTTGAATGTTTGCGATTGTACATAAATGCAGCCTCTTCCACTGTGAGCCGTGGATGGATCTGCTTGAGTCTGATGCCTCCTGCTGCTTGGGGAATTCTCGTTATTGATTTGGTATAGATCATATAATGCAGTGTAAATCAATACTTGTAGCTGCACACACAAGACTTTACAATACCATTCACTGCTAAGAAGCACATAACGCGATTAACAGTGAACTGGTGAAGCCTCCATTTATTTGCCTTGGAGAGTAATACGTCTCATTTGGTATAATTGAAATTAATCAGTTAGTGTCACTAATTGTTTCATTCCCATTTCCTGCTCATCCCTTTCCCTCCACTCTTGTGTAACATCCCTCGTGTAGGCGGCGTGATTGTTTACACGTGATTGTCCGAGCTCATTCACTGTTCGGAAGTGGCTTGTTCTCCAGCAGCCAGCATCGAGGCAGGAAATTGAGAGCAGAATCGGTGCCAGAGGGTGTGTGTGTTTTAGAGCAAAGGGTGTTTTGTGGAGACAGCTAGTTGGATTGTGGATCCCGTTGCCTGCTCGGCGCCATGAGGCCCACGCACAGGAAGCTTCCCCTGCTAAATACAGCTGACCCCTTCTCCCTCCCCTCGCCCCCTCCTTCTGCACAGGTCTGCAGCAGAAAGAACAGGGAAAGTGCTCCTCTGCTAATCCACTGTACTAATATCTTCATTACAGCCGCCGTCCCTCTCCAGCAGTTGCCCCCTTTAATGAGTGTACCGCTTTGTTGGACTTGCCGTTTAAGGGTTGCATATAAACGGCATGACCGTGATCTGACCTCACAGCTCACTGCTCAGTAATCACACAGACACAAGGCTACATATCAGGACCCCTTGACCTTCTGTGAAATAAACCCTGTAAAAACCCCAGACAAGGGTGGTGGGCTGCTGGAAACAGGACTCTTTACAAACTCCCTCTTCTTTCATGAGCTACGCCCTTTCTCTGCCGGATCACTAGCACAACTTGCTAATCAGCTTTTAACGCTGAGGAGCTGAAATTAAGCCCCAGGCATATTTACGCAGCAACACCTTGGTTAATAATATCCTCACTGTCCACAGTTGGTTATTCTTCTCATTTTAGCAGTAGAACAGACCGGGAAAGTAATGGTAATCTCAGCAGACGTCTGTCTAACTGGCTGCATGTCAATCTCTTTTTGACTTTGGATCAATAAAAACACTGCATCAGCACCAAGCAGACACTTGGAGTCATTGGGTGGAATGAAATTTGGGATTAAGTATTGGACAAATAGAAGCTTTTGGGAGATTATGTGCCTCAAACAATGACAATTGAATCTTATCTTTAGCAAACATAGTGAATAATGTGTATGTGATTATTTTTATTTCTGTATTTTTATTTTTATTGTGCCCAAATATTCACAATAAGAATGGAAAATCCTTGAAAATTTCAAAGAAGATCACAGGTAATAATATTTTCCAATACCATACTCATATTTGTGTCATATTTTCTTTCACATATGACAATGTTAATACTGCCTCCTCTAAGAACTGACATTTGGAACACAAATGTAATCTAAGATTTACCCGGAATAATTTGTATTATTTATTGCCATCTAAACTTCCTTACTTTAGACAGATTTACAATATTTTCTTTTTAAAATCACTTCTAGCTCTGAAACTCTGGCCTGACTCTTGATAGTTCTGTCACCCAAAAGACAACTCAACATTAATTCATAGTATTTAAACCAATATCACATTACCACATTAAAGAACCAGTGTAGAGCAAATGGGCTGGCGCTGGAGACAGTACTTGACCTCTTTTAAGATGCAGTATATTACGCTGGGCCCAGCAGGATGTGTGGGGCTTGTAGCTGGCAGACTGGAGTGAGATCAATACACTCTGCAAGAGGCAGCACATGAAGAAGATAAGCAGAGAAGAATTTGAGACGAGATGGCAAAAGATGACGACAAAGCATTAAAGACTGGAAGCAAGGGAATTAAGAAGATTTTTTTCTGCAGAGACATAATTTGAAGGATGGACCACTTGGTTATTCATACGTCTAGAGCTAATGGGGACATAAGTGACGTGCTGCACAAGCAATAGACACTTGATCATCTTGATAATCTTGGATCAAACAGATAGTTTGAAGAGCCTCTGATGCTGTTGTGTCAAAATGACTGGAGCAGTCTGATCAGAGCTCAGGGAGAGTTCGCCGACTGAACTCAGCCGCAAGAAGCTTGTGTTAATGTGATTAGGGCTTTTTGAGCCATCGCAGGCTACAGACGACCACTTATGAAACCTCCTCCAGTGAAGAGCGCGCACCAGGACTGGGATAATGAGAGAATTTATGATTGTTTGTTAGTGGTGACTGGACTGTTTCATGCATTGTTAAATAATATAATTGTATAATTACAATTAATTTCAGGACTACTGGTGTCAAGGCAAGACATTCCCAGTGTTTTTTTATCCCTGACTTTCACTCTCAAAAATAAATCCTTCTAATGTTGACAGCTAATGACATCCACTAACAAAGTTAACACCAGTTAACTTTATCTACACAATAATAGGCTGAGATTTAGGTAGTCTGACAATAATACAGTATTGATTTAACCTAATACGTACCATTTGAACCAGTAAAGTGAAATGTATTTAATCATAAGCTGCTACTCTTGAGTAGGGAGATGTCCCCAATAATTGGTGCATTGAGTGAATTTCCCACTGGGCTTCGGGTATAATTGACCAGTTGCGCAGCAGTGAAGCACTGATAGCCAAACATGGTCGGTCCAAGCTCAGCTGTTTAAGGTGCTGCTGTGTATTAATGGAGCTTTGGAGTGCTCCTGAGCTCTGCGGACTCCTTATCCTCATCACTGTTGTGTAAAGAGAGCAGGCCTAATCCTATCTGGCCAACAAATCCTCCTCTGGGGCCTAGACTGTGTGGAAACAGGCAAACTAGTGCACAGGCGCCGGACTGGCCCTCTCTGTGTCTTTTGTACACACACGCAGCTGCACATGCATGGACACACACGCCGCTGGAGAGCTGCCAATGCCACTACATTCACAGGTGAGAGCAGTAGTTTACACTAAACAAAGAAAGAGGTTGGCAGGATAGTTTCCTGGTCACGATCGCTGTGGAAAGTGTTTGTATGTCATAGGGAAAGTATGAAATCAAACAGGCTAGAGAAGGTTAATGTTTCATCCCAGCCTGCAATTCCCAGCTTTGAATAAAGAGTTGAGTGATATAATGTGTGCCCTTTCGAGTCCCTGCTTTTACTGTAAGACCACTAGATTATTACACAGCGGTCTGAGAAAACCTGAGCAAATGAAAACAGTAATCTCCCCTCGTGTCGCGCTCAGGAGCCACAGAGAACAGTTCTTTAATTGTTGCTTTGCCTCTACTGCCCTTTGCCAACCAGCTACATTATCCCTAAATGACAAGCACAGTGTGTTATTTTGAGCCATCCGCAAAACTGCAGCCGTCACCAGGACTGTGCATTAAAACACACACAAATGATAGTCTGCCAGGTCAGCTACACAAATCATTCACTAGAAATAAGCAGTGTGTGTCCAGTGTGTCTTTATGTTGGGACTGAATTATCTCCACATTTGAACAAATAGAGGGTAAAATTTGATTGAAAATTGCAGGTTATTTTTGTGGACAGATTCAGAGCATTGCATTTATTCAGCTGTTTTATGTTAACTTTCTAAAGATGACTCATTTGCTTCTATTGTATAGCTCATGTTGCTGCTAAGTACAGACTATCGATTTTAAATACCACATTTGTTTATAACCTTCTGAAGCTGCAGTAGTTTGAGTTTTGATTCTCTAAGGCTGTTGTAGTTTGAGTTTTGATTCTCTGAGGCTGTTGTAGTTTGAGTTTTGATTCTCTGAGGCTGTTGTAGTTTGAGTTTTGATTCTCTGAGGCTGTTGTAGTTTGAGTTTTGAATTTATGAAGCTGCAGTAGTTTGAGTTTTGATTCTCTGATGCTGCAGTAGTTTGAGTTTTGAATTTATGAAGCTGCAGTAGTTTGAGTTTTGATTCTCTAAGGCTGTTATTCTCTAAGGCTGTTGTAGTTTGAGTTTTGATTCTCTAAGGCTGTTGTAGTTTGAGTTTTGATTCTCTAAAGCTGTTGTAGTTTGAGTTTTGAATTTCTGAAGCTGCAGTAGTTTGAGTTTTGATTCTCTAAGGCTGTTGTAGTTTGAGTTTTGATTCTCTAAGGCTGTTGTAGTTTGAGTTTTGATTCTCTAAGGCTGTTGTAATTTGAGTTTTGAATTTCTGAAGCTGCAGTAGTTTGAGTTTTGATTCTCTGAAGCTGCAGTAGTTTGAGTTTTGATTCTCTAAAGCTGTTGTAGTTTGAGTTTTGAATTTCTGAAGCTGCAGTAGTTTGAGTTTTGATTCTCTAAAGCTGTTGTAGTTTGAGTTTTGCTTCTCTGAAGCTGCAGTAGTTTGAGTTTTGAGCATCCGAAACTTCTGTGGTTTGCCGTAGTTAAGTATTTGATTTCTTTAAAGCCGCTGTGGAACTTAAGAAGCAGAGAGGCATAGTGATAATATTTTTTTGTCAAGGGCAACACGTGAATCCTGTGAGAAAAGAGGGGGCAAATGTGTAAAATATAAAATAACTGTTAATGAGAAAATACTGTCAAAAGAAGTCTTGGAAATGTCCATTAGGAACCTGGATTTGATTTGTGTTTTTAGCAATTTCTTCTTCTATAATAAATTAGCGTTTCTATCAGTGGCCTGATTTCAGTGGGATTAGCTGCCTGCTTTCTTCTTCACGCAATCCTTTAGCAAATCTATCTCGGCTCTGCAGATCTCATAAATTGTGGCTAAAGAGGGTAGACAAACACAGTGGTGAGGGGCTCAGCCCATTTAAGTCTTTGTCATTTTCAGGCAGGGCCCTCCACCAGACATCTACTTCTCAATTCAGTTTCAGGGAATCCTGGGGTTAGTTAGAGGGGAAGAGACACACCCTGGTTTCTTTATGCAGCTTGTACACTTCATTAGGGTTTTGTTGCCCTTAACAATAGACACCAGTCCCTGTCGCTGATAGTTTTATCTCTGGGTGGTTAAACAAGCGCCACAATCCGCCCTGGTGGGCCATCAGACTGCTGCATTTGGAGAAAATATAGCTTCCTTCATCCTGTATGCTGTGCGAGACTGATGAGTCAGGTTAAGAACAGGAAAAACATGAGTAATAGTTCAAAAAGGAAAGAGCAAAAAGGGCTAGATCGCTGGAGGGAAAGAGAACGATACCTTATGTGAATATTATGAATGAGGGATTAGCAGTAAGTAGGAAAATACACTTGTCAAGATACATTATGACAAAAAACAAACACTGACTCAAAAACAATAGAGTGGGTACAGAGAAAAACAGAGCTGGCTGATCCTGTTTGTTTCTTCAAAAGGACCATTGGAAAAGCAATGTGGCAAACAGGAAAACAGAGTGAGTGGAAAGGATACTAATCTAGATCTAATCCCCTCAGCATCTGTCACTGATGCATTAATCAGACAGAAAGGAAACATGTTATTCTCTAATGCCTCCTCTTATCTACAGCCGTGTTGCTGAATTCTGCACCGGGCAAGGGTCACTAGTACGTTTTGTTGTCCCCTTTTACAAACAGCTAGTAAACACATTTACTACATCTTTCAGCTTCGTGTTCACAGATTAAACAGGCTGCAGTCATCATGACACTCAAAACGAAGGCTAAATGTCAAACTTATAGATTATAGAGATGTACAGAGTGGTATATTTAATGCTCACGGGGCTTTTGAAAGGCTCTTAAATTCACTCAAGCATTAGTTACATCCACAGAGAGATTCCTGCATATGTCAGGGAAAGAGTAGAGCTTAAACTTGTATGTATGTGCTAATGAGCCTTTGACAGTGCTGAGGTGTGAAATTAATCTGGATCTTGTGTTGTTTCCTGAGCACGTCTGCAAACACAGCCCAGATCTTGTCAAAATTGAAGTCATACAGGCTATATACAAATGTGTGGTGTGGCTGAAGACACACACGAGACGTTAGTTTTCAATTTGTCAGCCGTTATGTTCTCTGTCAGTGAACAAACACTTGTCATGAGCTGTATTTGAGTCGTCAGCCTAAAGGAGCTGATGCATTAGTTCAGGGCTGATTGGCTGTGTGTATTGATACAGAGGTGGACTTTTGTTTACAGTGATTAACAGCACCTAAAGGTGTCTGTGCAAATGCTTGCGCACTACGTCATTAATTATCATCAAACACACGCTGCCTCTTGGTGTCCCTGAGCCCCATCATCAAGATAGGGGCTTTTGTTTGGCCAATCCCAGCGGAGCTTTCACTGTGCAATGAGCACCTAGTGAAACCAGCCTTAGGACACTGGCTGCTGCTCTGTGATGTCATGTTAGCACCAAGGTGATCAAAGTTGCCACAATCATGGAATCTGCCGTAATGTCTGGGCAAAAGCACTCCTTCCTATCACACAAACACAATTTACAGCACAGTGCTTTGCTCTGATTGGATCGTTGTGTTTGTAATCTATAGCATGAAGGATAAGACACAGTATTTATTGTCCTGATTATCTGACAGAGGGTGGCTTTATTTGCATATACCTCAGCGCACAACGGATTTTAGACAAAAACTAATCTGTTTCATCACGATAAACACATTGATTATGCAATAAGGCATAATTAGGATAATGATTCAGCCAGGCTCACATGACAGTTAAGGGCTGTGCAAAAAGAAACAAATGGCCCCTTTAGTGCAGGCCTCTTCATCTTCATCCCTGCTTATCTATATTAGTCTCGTTAGATCAGGCGCCTCTTTTATTGAATGTATGATAGTTCAATATGATACAAACAAATATTACATGAATCACAATCATCAACAAAACATAAACTTTCCTTGATTCGTGGTGTTTAAAATTTAAAAGGGATAATTGGTTATTGCTGCTACACTGTTTTATATTGGAAATAGTATAAAACATTGGTGCTTCTCTGACATCTCTCTCTTGATATATTCTCTCATTCAAGACTAAAATCCTAAATGCCCTGATGTATTTCTATAGGACTTTGCAGGCGTATATGTCAGGAACCCACCTTGCCGACCTTCATCTTCATATACAAATATTGCTCATTACGTGGGGGTTTATGTGCTCGATATAGTCATTGACCCTCAGCCTGCCTCTAGCTCCTGCCTTTCCTCCTCTCATACCCTGTGGATGCCCAGTTACCACCGGGGCCGTAAATTATACCGGTCAGGCTGGGATTAGGTACGAGAGGGGGCTGTCACATGGCACTGCTGATGAATGTGTCTTCATATGCTAGACAACTCTGCATTTTACTATCCCTCCTCTTGCACTATCAATCAATCCAATTTCCAAGTTTTATGTTTGCCCTGCAACACAACACATGCAACACATTTGAATCCTGCCGAGACTGAATTATTAAAGCTAGTGTTTTGACTTCATATAGTAAATAGTATTGTTTTGCAGGAATTCAGTGTTGTCTTGCTATGTTCAATTTTTGCAGTGAATGTTTGGGGTAAGAGGAGCCTGTAAGTCTTAATATAGAAGATGACCTCAGTGATGTCCTCTCCTCGGCTCCTACTATAGACGGACTGTGCACACATGGACTCGTGCTCAAGGCAGCCGATAGAAATAGAATTGCTGTAGGGATTTCTTCGGCAAATGACCTGGAAAACACTGCCTGCTTGACTTGTGGGGCTTATATGTGTATCGCCTGCGTGTCTTAACACTGATATCTAATTGCACAAGACACCAAAGTCAAAGTCTGTTGAAATCGGATGATGCTTTTGGGTTACAAATTTTTTTTTAGCGCAACTGTAATGCCTCAAATATCAGGTCTATGAGGAACAATTTCACTCCATGATTGCTCTGTTGGTTTGACTCCAAACTAGCATTCCTTCCTCTGCCAAAACATTTAAGACATAATTACACATACTTTTATGAATAGTGTGTGTGTGTGCGTGTGTGTATGTGTGTGTGTGTGTGTGTGTGTGTGTGTGTGTGTGTGTGTGTGTGTGTGTGTGTGTGTGTGTGTGCGTGTGCGTGAGTGTGTTGGGTGAAGTCAGCGTGTGGGGTCTTTGTGTCCAGCAGTGAGGGACCTGCTTCAGTGATTAATGGGGTTCCTGTGAGGAGCTCCACGAGGCGCCGTATACAATTGCCGGGCCAGACTGCAACCCTGCCAGGCTTGTCCTTCACATGAGCACAAGAGAAAGGGAAGGAGGGAGGGAACAGGGGCAGAGGGGAAAATATTCCCTCGCTGTCTTCTCTCTTCTGCAGCCATCCTTCTTTTCCCTCCTGAATGCACTTTTCCAACTAGTCCCACTCTCTACTCTGTACTAAATTGTCTCTTTATGTTCCCAGTTTAACTTTCCTCTAAAATCTGATAAAACACACACAACAAGGACAGATAAATAATGTTTGGGGACAACATCTTCGAACCCCAATCTGTGGTTGAGAGTGAGGAGCCTGCTGTGAAGCCCCCTTCCCCCTCCTGATTTTCCTGCGGTTCGGGTATGCGGCCCCTCTTCTCAGTGTTAAACAAGCCTTTTAAATAGGCTTTAACCTGGGCCCACCCTCAATGGGGCCATTGTGGGAACGGATGTGTGGACAGTAGTGCTCGGTAAACACTGCTACTTGTCCTTTTCTCACATTCAGGAGTCCACTCTGAGCTCGAGGTTTGTGTGTTTGTGAGAAAATGAAAGAGGAAATTATGGTGTTATATGTGTCAGGAAAGAAATTTGTGAATTAGCTTGACTAGCACATAATGTTAAATCATACAAACAATTAATCGTAATTTGTCAGTCAATCCATTAAAAAAGGCTATCCAGGGGTCAATTACCAGCAAAACCCCACCTAATCATCGTTTCTGTTAAGCTTGAACCACTGTGGTCTTATTTAGTTAACCCACGTCACTCTGAGGGTGGCTGTCATTATCTCCCCTCTCTCAGGGTTTCTAATTGGACCTCACTGTGGTCGGCCTGGCACCTGCAGTCGGCCTCCGTGTCACTGTAGCCGTGGTAACAGCACCGTGGTACACCCCCCCTGCACCCCCCATTGCAGTTCCCTCCATTAGCCGCAGTGTATGCCCCCCCCTCCCCAAACCGATGAGATATGCCACTCATTAGCTGTTGGGTTATGTGACGGCAGCTCAGATTTACTTAAGTACAGTACATAGTTGCTTTGATGAAGTGGACGCACACATGAGTGACTCAGGCTGCATATTTACATAAACACAGATGACTGCATTACATAACCAGAATAAGTTAATTTGCCCGCTGTTACATGATTCACACAGGCCCGTGCTTGTTTTTGGGGGCTTGACATCAATGAGTTATTTGTTAATGTTTTAGTCCACTTTACTTTGCATTCCTTTCAAAAATGAAGACACGCATTCGCAGTTATCTGAAAAGCCACTGGGCACAGTTTGAGATTATTAGCAAATCCAAAAATGTCCTATTATGGCTCTTAGTGGCAAGACCGCATTTGCCGAGACCGAGTCAGGACAGAGACCAGATTGTATTAAGATCAAGACGGGGCCAAGACATTAAGGGACTAAAACCAGTCCAAGAAACCATCAGCTTTTTCATATAGTCTTGATTTTAAATCCTGAGTGAAAGACAAGACCAGGACCTTTAGAAACTGATCTTGAGTACTACAACACCAGCACTTTGTTTATTGCATTGTTCTTTCTCAAGTGACATTTTTGGAAACTGTTGCCACTTTCCCGTCAAATACCTTCTTCCGACACTGGTATCAGCTTTTCTGGAAGTTATGTTCTTTCCCCAACTACACCTTTGTCAACACTATGACATACTGTATGCTTTGAACCTGTTAGCCAGTCAGTGAGAACAAAAAAGGAGGAAGTGCTCCGTTTGTGAGGGGAAACACGGCGGTGTGTGGTTTCCGTTCGCTTCTGTCAATGAGAGTGTGACGTGACTTCCATTACAAGTAGAACTGGTATCCCTTTTTGTTTGGCAGTGTTAGTAAATACTCTTTGTTTCAGTAAAGTAGGTCATTAGAATATTGATAATGTGAATGCATAGGGTGCAATATGACTGTGATTGTTGTTCGTTGCATTTATCAGAAACGTTGTTAGGCACATTCACACAGTACAGAGTATGTGTGACTTATTTGTTATCAGATTTCTGTCTGTGTCAGAGGAGTCACTTGCAGCTAGTGTTTCCTGTGCAGCCTGAGCTGCTCTGTTTTATGAAAACACGTGTATAGCATGTAAACATTTCTGTCAGGAAGTGCTGCGGTCGAAGGAAAATAAGCTGATGAGGGCTTTTGTTGTTTTGCTGTCTGGCTCTAAACACAGCTAATATCTCTGTGTGCTGTCCACCATAACATCTTTTCCAACTGTTATGTTGCCATAAAGCACAGGTATTGATTTCTTCACCATGCAGGGAGCCGTCAGGAGCGGTAAATTCTTAAAGACGGGTGTCCTCACAACAGCACTGCCTGTGTGTTGACAGTAGTTTTGAGGACATTGTGACGATAGCTTAGAGGTTGCACAATGATCACAGGCTCTCTGGATGAGCAGTGATGAAGTGGCCCGTGCCAAGGCCAATTGCAGGGTCCTCCGTAGAAGTATGGGTTAGCTCACTCATCTGAATGATGGGCCTCGCTGTCGCTGAGTGATGTGATTGGATTGGGCGATATGCTGCAAACAGAAGACCCTCTCAATAATACCAATGTCACTCATTGTCATCCCTTCAAGAAGCAGTTTTCACTTTCTCTCTCATGACGTCGCCGTGAACATCAGAGAAGCAACGGCACAGAGAGAACACTGTATCAGGGTCTCACTCCAATAACAGATTCAGCCTATTAATATTCTGAGGTGCCACCGCCATCTGTCTCCTGTCAGGCTTTCAAAACTGGAGAATAACCTAGACTTACTGACTATGCCTACTGAGTGTGCCTAAAAAAGGATTAGGCACTCTTTTTCAAAAGATGTATAGGTATTCATTGTTTTATCACATTTTCTTTACATAACTGTACTATAAGCAACTAAGAGTCAAGAGAGGTTTGAAGGTTTGAAGTTTGTGAAGAATCCTTCCTCTGTAAATAATGTTGACAGCTGTTTTCAAGAAAAGCTATTGGCTGCTGGCTTCACACATTGAGTAGACAGACATTTGCAAAATACTGTGTTTTTTGTGCCCGGAAAACTTTACATTACAGTAGATTTGTGAGAGCCATTGTATCAGTTCTATCTTATAAAATAGCATAAATTTCATGTTATGTGAGATATTGTGTCCACATTACCATTTTTCAACAGCACTGGTAACCTTGTGTTTCCAAACTTGGATAAATCAACGGCTTGAGTCGAACCATGAGCTCACCGGACTCTTGTGACCAATGATAAGGCAGCACAAAAAGGAAGAGGCGGGTCATTGATGCTATTGTCTTTCCCTAATGCTAAAATATGTCTCTTTAAATCAGCCGCACTCTGGTTATGGCAAATGAATCGTTGCTATGATTGGGTAAAACAAATCTTGTGGTGGGCGGATACTAGTCTGTGTTTCATCCAATCATCACAAGTTTCCGACAGAAGGCACCTCCCTTTTGCAAATGCTTTCAACGGGAGCCTTCCCAGATGATTCTGTAAAACAGACTATGTTCTGTGAGCAGTTCTATTTGGCAGAGTCAGTTTACAACACTGGTGCTCAACAGTACTATGGACAATTGTCATTCATGCGTTCTTCACTTAATGGTCACCTGTTCCATGTAACCAAAAAGTGTCATGTGTCATACATATAACTATATAGATTGTGTTATGTTAAGGCAATTGAACATCATGAGATACAAAGTAAAATGCAATTCAGTGACACAGTAATTATGAGCTACAGCATTGTTTTTTATATAAAGAGTAAAAGCTGCTGCGGTGCGCTTGATTCTTCTGATAGACTATCATCCAATCAATAATATTATGTCACAGGGATGTCTATAACACATCACAACAATGAATAAAACATAGACCTAATGCCCTGGGAGAGACAATCCAGAATGCATTAGGCAGACAGCTGTGGGACGTTGCCAAGTAAACAAAGCATGAATTGGCAGTCTTTCTTGCCCTAAAGCTTTAAGACACATAGCACAGAGTAGCAATAAGAGACATGCTGTATGACTGTATGCAGAGAGGGCAGGGAAACATAGCGCTTGTTTGTTGCTCAATGAATGGAAGCACTGAAGAAATCTTCTCTTGTTGTAGCAGCAACAAAGGAAACAGCAGCCCAAGTTGTTGAATTCACCAGCCGTGCCTGTCTCAGAGCTGAACAGTGATATGTGGAGAGGAGCTCTTAAACCCATAGATCAGAAAGATGGGGATAGATTATACACAGACTATGCTACAAAAAAGCTTTTCATGTGAAGTGTGTGAGCTAGAAATGAAAAGGTAAACATGTCTCATTCCCTAATGTTCTTAGAAAACCATTTTCTTTGTAATATATTCTCATAAACTGAAGGGAGAAAAAAAAGTGACCTCTCCTGATGATGTCATATCATTACACACAGATTCTTTAGTCTCCAAGTAAACCGGCTCCTCTGAGTGCTGATTGGCTGTGCACAGTGAGGGGGAGGTGTGTGTGTGTGTTTTTCTTTCTTTTCCCTCTTGCTTCTGGATTAATCCCTGTGCCCAGTGAGCTTATCTCAGCCTTGTCTTTTTCATTCTCTCATTGTATCAAAACAATAATTATACAGCTCATATCCATTTGAAGGTTCAGTGGGACCAGTATGGGCTGTGTTATTTCCAGATGTGTAAAGTATTGCATTTAGTTTAAAGCAATACATTTTTTGTGGGGGTTCATAATCTTGTACATTTGATCGAATTCAGGGTAAATAGGTCTGTAATTAAACAGACATGAATGCTATAGAGTATTCAGTCAGTAAAGTGAGGTGCAGACTTTTACTTATCACTTAGCCTTTTTACATAACACTTTTGTGGAAGTGTTCAGACATCCCATCTCCTGCAGCCCCTGTGGTCTTGGCTGTGATGAACTCTGCATTGCACCGATTGCCCTCTGCAGTGAAACACAATGCCATGTCTGGGGCTACAGGTGACCAGCTGTATGCCTGTGTTCCTCTCCTCTGGGACAGCTGGAGCCATCAATCAGACCCCCCACCCCCCCTACCCCATGAGCACTGTTGTGTCCTTCTGCCCCAAACTGACCACAACAACAACAACAACAGTCTCTTCTGCGCTCTTCTGGGAGACACACTTCTACAAACACTTAATGCTGTGAATTTTAGGTAGTTTATTTCAGGCTCTCTTGAGAAGCCCTTTAAATCTCAGCTGACAACTTCTGTGCCGCAAACTCGCCTTTAAATCATGTGTGCTTATTGATGGCTTCGGCGTCTTTGTCAACTAGTGTCAACTTAGGAGTAGTTTTATGATGTCTCTGATGACCATAAATTGATACTTTTTTGAGCCCCTCCACACGTGTAGTGCACAGGGCTTTTTTTTACCCCCCTCCGCAGATGGAAAGCATTGAAGCCCATTATTGTGCTCTTGGAGGGGCGTCTTCCACCATGAACTCTTTGGCACACTTTTAAAGAGAGTGGCCCTAATGTATTCAGGCCTGATTCAGTGGCTTTGGCATTAGAGTGACCATCCCCCCATCCTGAACACGCTCACACACAGCTACTTTTCTAAGAAGCGAGGGTAAACATGTGTGAGGTGCACTGTTCTCTGGAACTTTTCCTTGTTTATCAAAAAGGGAATTGATGGGCCTGACGGGGAACTTCAAAGAGCAGCATAAAAAGCCCAGTCCCACAGCCAAGACATTTCCTGTTTTGTTTCGAGAGAACTTTCATAAAGGACAGTTCATCAAAGACCAAAAAAACAAACCTCTGAATTTACAATGAATTTTTATGATGTACAGATTTTCCCGTCGCATAATGTGAGTCTGTGGAAAGCACATAGTTGAACCTGCGCCGCCGGTCTGCTGTTTGCCAACACATCGACTATAATTAGACTTTACTCTGAAGCAAACCACACAGGCAGCAGAAGCACCGCTGTCTCCAGGCTCTTGTGGAACTTGTCAAACAGAGGTCTAATTGTTAATGTCGGCGATTGTTACGTGTGTCGTAGTGAGGAGAGCAGAAATTCCTGTGTAATAACTGTGACTGTGGCCGCTCATGTGACTCCCCAGAGCAGTGGATGGCTCATTGTTGGTCTTTAAAAAAAAAAAGTTGCAGGCCGACAGGGAGGCTAATTGGGTGGAGTCTGTCTGGACATAGTGACTCCCCAGTCATCTAACGGGAGCATTAGCGCGACGACGCACAACCCCTTCTTTATTACACACCTTGTACACGTGTAAACACAAACTGTCACCCAAGCTGTAGCATTACACTCCGATAAGACACAGTATGTGCAGATTCCTCCTCAAAACACATTAGTTATTTACAGTGACATAACATCTGATTTACCATTATTTATTTAAAATCTGTTTAATCTGTTATGAGGTGTGTGTAAGAGAAAGCAGTACATGTTTTTTATGTTGAAGGATTTAAATGTCTTGCGTAATTATCAAACAAGAAGTGACATGAAAGTATGTGGAAAAGTCATATTTCTAGGTTACTACTTATCTCATATTGACCTATTGCGTATCTTTGACTTAATCGTTACAGCAAATGTGTCAGAACTTTTGGAAATAAGTTTAACTGGAAAAAAAATAAGCTTTCTAGTACTTACACCAACACCAATGCACACAATTAGTGTTTTTGTGATCCTTTTGTTAATATTTATGTGTGGCAATCAGTTCTGTTGGAACCAAAATTCCTTTACATAGAAAGTTCATGTTGACATAATCAAGTGCAAATTAGTGCTTTTAATCCACTCATGAAAGATAACTTAATGGGAAAACAGGGTTGCTAGGTGGCCACTAGAAGCGGTAATGGGACTATTTCTGCAGTCATTAAGTTGAGTGTGCTTGTAGTGGCTCCTGAGAAAAACGCCTTAAATGGGACCCTCAAGCCAAAACAGTCTGGTGAGAAAAGGCTCCCCCTTTTTGGCGAGGGGGACAATTAGCAGAGTTTTTGCGTACACAGCTTTAGGAGACGTCTCCCCAAATATGCTAAAAGTCAAGTGCCTGTATTGACATTGGGAGGGCAGTGCTGGGGGTTCCAGCTGTGAGGGAGCACCGGCCGCCCTCAACTCTTCTTGTAAATACCTGAGCTTTGAGGAACTCATTAATTAGAGTAGATTAGATTAGATTCAACTTTGTTGTCATTACACATGTACAAGTACAATGCAACAAACTGCAGTTTAGTTCTAACCAGAAGTGCAATAACAGCAAGAATGGGTCCCATCAGTAGTTTCTATGAAACTCTATAGCTTCAGAGTTTTTGCATTTTATATTTGGTTGAAAA
The DNA here is from genome assembly GCA_024349245.1 of Neodontobutis hainanensis. Taxonomy (NCBI): domain Eukaryota; kingdom Metazoa; phylum Chordata; class Actinopteri; order Gobiiformes; family Odontobutidae; genus Neodontobutis; species Neodontobutis hainanensis. The sequence continues at coordinate 2,671,860 of JALDNG010000010.1, forward strand.
AAAATGGAGTGCACTGGTGTTTGTCCCTTTTCTATCTTTGAGTTCAGTTAAACCTTTTGGAGCTCACAGGTCATACTGACTTTGCAATATTGAACATAGCTATTGCATATTACTATTATACGTCCCTACCCCTTAGTAAAGAAGTATTGGCTCAATACCTTAAACACTTGTTCGACCAAATCTTCAGATGAGTAATGTAAAGGAACAATAATATTAATAACAGCTGGCTAGTTTCTGTTTGGACCGGCATATTTGCTTGGATCTAACTTTGGAATAAATAATGAGATACCAGATTTTTGTGTCTATGGCCGAGCAATGAAACAATGACTGAACACTGTATTAGGATGTTTTAAAACAGAGATTACTGTTATTTCTTCTGTGATAGATACCTACTTGACTGGATAATAATACAGTGAATGGTGCTGAGTTTGAGTGATCAATCACTGCTTTAGATAGATACTTCAATAGATACTTAGATACTTTAATATGTATAACACTTAATTAGCAACTTCTGATGCAGGCTACTTAGAAAAAAAGAGTATCTCCCCAGAAGATTACTGTGAGAACAACCCCTCACAAGTCGATACTTTGACTTGTTGATATGTATTTATAAAAACCATCAGATCTTAGAGCCAGACACACATTAACTCACTTTTTCACACACACACTTGTCTTTTTGCCCTATGAAATCTCCACGAACCCATCTCTGACTTCTTGCTGCTTGTTTCCCCTGAAATCAGTCAAGTGAGTCAGAGTTTCATAAGCAAGCTTAGTCAGTTTTTTTTTTCTTTCACTGGAAATAGCCTACGTCACCAGGCAGCGTTATAGGTCTGTCTCTGGTCACATTTGTATACAGAATCATACTTTACAGTCCTGAGTTTAGGAATAGTTCTTAGGAATATTGACTCTCGGCTTTTGCTGTTTATTTGCTTGAAAAAAAAAACAAGTGTACTATCTGTACGCTAATCCTGTAATGGTTTCTCTGATTGGCTGGTGGGACAAATTCCCACAGGGGTCACCAGACGTATAGGCTAATAGGTTGTGAATGACATTATTTTATTAAAACAGGCTTTACTGTGACTAGCTGACCACTGACAAGTGTTTAATCGTGCAGGTAGTACGGGTACAGTAACATAGGAGGACGGGCAGGAAGCGGCGTGGGCAGTCTCCTTGTGTCACCGCCTGCGTCAGACACAGACGCCAGGAGGGAGTTTTCCACTGACGAAAAAGGCTGCGCTTCTCGGCAGACTGCTACAGACAAGGGAAGCGCTTCAGCTGCTACGGAGCCCCGTGCGGCACACAGGCACACAGACAATAGCGGAGCAGCCGTGTGTGCGGGCAGCAAACGCGTTACAACCGCGCCGTTTGGATTACCATTCTCCTGTCCGGTCGGCTGTTCATCGGACGAGGTTTTGTCCCTAATGGTGAAAGGATACTGGATTTGGTGGTGAGTACAAAACACAACGGAGAGTTCGCGTTTGGCTTATTGAACGAGCGTAATGTCTGTGCTTAACCTCGGCAAAGGAGGGAGCAAATAGTTTCCCCAGAGACATTTAAACCCAGCGGCGTGCTAGATACAGAAGGAATTTTAACAAATACTTTGGTGACAGGGAAACAGCGAGGTGATAGCGAGATTTAAGCCAGACTGGAACCCGCTTCAGCCACACATTGACTGATCAGGTGCCGATTACATTCGTGGAGCATATGTGGCTTTAATGTAAACTTCTCTTGAGCTGGTATAAGACGTGTGGCACTCTGTTTTTGCTGTTGGTGCGTTTACGCGAACTCTTGATGAGGTTGTCTTTGTGTTTTGTGGAGCCGTGTGTGGAGTTGCTCCTCGGCGGTGTTGGTGCGCCTCTTGTAACTAGAGCGACTCCTGAAGGCACTACATCTGAGTACAGCTGATAGCAGCGCTGTCATTACAATTAGCATTAATCACGAGGAATGATCAGGTCAACAGGGGAACGCCGTCAACAGCACCGTTACCACCGGGACGCGTTTCCCGCGAGCTTTTACGCGGGATTTAAACAGTTTACTTTGTGCACAGAGGAATTTAGCCAGGTGCCATTGGTAATGTAGAGCTTTCATTGTTTGAACAGATGTCTTCCATGTTAACATGTTGATCATTCTTTGTCATATATTTAACGCACGTCACTGTGTTCATCTGCTGCAGGTTTATTATACAAGGTGTGTGTGTGTGTGTGTGTGTGTGTGTGTGTGTGTGTGTGTGTGTGTGTGTGTGTGTGTGTGTGTGTGTGTGTGTGTGTGTGTGTGTGTGTGTGTGTGAGTGTGTGAGTGTGTGAGTGTGTGTGTGTGTGTTTTCGATAGAGCCACTGAGTCAATGTAATCGTCTCTAGCGCGACCTCACCCGGATCATTTTTGGAAGCATGTTTTTCTGGAATTAGGCTACAGAGCTCACTGATCCTTTGTTCACAGGCAGTGCTCCTTCTGCTTAATGCTTCTCATTTCTCAGGAAATTCCATTCATATTACTTATCTTTTCCATGGATCATTCCTTTTAGTTCATTTTTTACACATTTTAGGAAATTTAATCAGATTTCCAATTGTTTTAACTTTGCTGAAGTCAAGATGACATATTTGGAGTCATCTCCAGCCCATGCCTTCTGACTATCTGGACCTATCATATGATCCTTTACACAACTGTCAGAGCCGGCATACCTAATCTAGATGGCCACTTCCTGTCCACTGCCTGTTCCACCACGCTCCTTCCACCACAGGACAAGATGGGTTCAAGCGAGGTAGTCTCTTAAATTTCAGTCACGCCAAAAGGATGGCCCCCTCGTTTTTGTGCCCACAGGGAAGTGAAGTCCACACAGGCTTTGGAGGCTACCATCTGTTTTCTGCTCCAACAGCATTCCATGCAGCAAGTATCCCAGACTGGAGCATGACCCTTGAACTCACAGCAACCTCCACCCTTCCTCCTCCAAAAATCTTTATCAAAGTGTTTTTTTAAATTCTTCTTTATATAAAAAAAAAGTCCTGTTTTCATTTTCTACAAACCACATGGGAAAATACTCATCTGAATGTTTCCTACACCTTATATTTTGGCTTAGTTTTAGTTTTGAAGCCTGTTTGTCTGTTTAATACAAACACCAACTCCTGTGGACCAATGAGGTTTCTTCTGCGTAACAGATGAGTGACAGTTGAGGGCAAATGAGGTACACGTGCAAGCTAATACCCTGTCAGGTGTGGCTTAGAGAGGTAGCATTTGCTTTCTTTGGGCTGCCTAATGGGAGTATAGGACTTTCCAGTGGTTAGCTGTAGAGAACACATCTGGGTTAGATAGAGCCTGTGTTCTTCTCCCACTATTACAGCCCGGGAGCCTGTGCCAGAAAGGAATTCCTGCGGCCTGGAGACATGACATTATTTATTTGTTTTGTACAATCCTCCCTGCTCCTTCCCACTACCTCTGCTTTTTGGAATCACGGTTTGAATCGGAGGAACAGAATGTTTTTGTGGCACCGTCACACTGAGCCCTCAGCTTCAGTGTGAACAACAGGCTCATAGAGAGAAACAGACTGGCAGCTTTGTTCCAGCAGGTGGAGTGCTTCTGAGGAACAGCTGACTTCAGAGTTTCCTCAGCTGGAATTCAGCCTGCACTTCCTTGATGGCCCTGATCAATTACTCTCGTCTTGTCAGTGACAGGCCTGTGGAAGTGAGAGGAGAGATACCTTTTCAAGCCCAGAGGGATGGTGGACCTGCCTGTCCTGACATGCTTGTACACACACACACACACACACACACACACACACACAGGAACTCCCAGGCTCATCATTATCACATTTTATGAGCACTCAACTCAGGCAGCCAGTCACTCTGAACGCTGCTCAGGGTTTTTGTCACCGTGCCATGTAAATGCTCCCAGCTGGCAAAGATTAGTGCAACTTGTCGCTCCCACGCACACTGTTATCAGCTGCAAAGGGGGCTGGACAGCAAAGGAACAAAGTCAGTGGTGACTTGGCAGGTTAGGAGTGTGGCTCAACGGTTAGGGGCAGTTAAGAAATGCTAATGCTGATCTGCATTTACATTTTTTTGTTTTTTGTTTTTTGTTTGTGTTAACCAATTTTATCTGTTTTTGAAATGGCAATGAATACGAATACGTAATTATGTAACTTAAAGTACATGATTTGTATAGAAAAGTAAATATTGCAGTATGATGGTACAGAAATTTTAGTACATCAATTGTGATGCATAGCATAATAAGACCTTTTTATAATAAGTCAATTTTGGGATTTTTTCCTCTTGATGGTCAATAATATCAGGGCTTATTAAGGACTAGAAGAGCCGTCTGCTGATGAAATAGAAATAAACTCAGATTCTGCAGTCGTATTACCAGCCTGTAGCTGCATGTATCAAGTTAATCTCATTTCAATGGCATAGTTATACATTTGACTTGAGCTGAGTAGTGCTTCTAGTGACAAATCTCCTTGCCAGTGATTTATCTTCCCAACTCGGTGACAACTGGCTGGGGAGCACCTCGGCGGATGCGTCCTTTATCTGCCTGCCTGTGTGCGGTTGATGGAATGACAGCAATGCATAATTTAGTGTGCGTTGAAAACATGCGCTCCCTCTCTGGCTCGGCTGTCCGATCATATCCTTTCTCCATTTAGAGCAGACGTTCACAGGCAGCGCTGTTCTTCAAGAGGCGCCTCTGAATTCCTCTCTTTTATCTTTCCTTTTCCGCCCTTTTGCAAATGACTCATTGCATGATTGTTGTCTTTTCCCCGTCCCTTGCTCCATCCTGCTCTCTTGGCCTTGTTCTGTGGGTGCAGCGGCTGAGCAGCTCCAGATTGACTACGAGCCGTCCCCATGCCAGGATTAACCTCTCGCCATTGTTTCTGCCCGTTGAACAGGATTAACAAATCAATGTGTCAGGTAGACCGTAGTCAAGAGACAATGACCCAGTTCTGACACCACTGCCCCCCCCCACCTTGTTCTCCCCCTTCTGCCTCACTGCAGCTTTTAATTAAAAAGACTTTGCTTAGCTGGCTCTATGTACTCCCCTGAGGATGCCCCACAGCTTTGTTTTCATTTTTACACTAAATTAAGGGTGGGAGTCATGGCAAAAATGTGAGGTGAACCCATGTGTGTATTCTCAACATGCTTGCACATTGAATGGCAGTTTAAACATACATGTTTAAAAATCCAACAGATGCTGCACCCAGGTGTTACTAAAAAGCAACACAAGATAACCTGCAAAAAAATAAAAAATAAAAAAAAATTGGAGATTATTTGATGCTCTGAGGAGTCTGGAATCTGCTTTCCCTCACTGCGATGCAAGGAGGCTTTTTGTTTGTTGCTATGAAGCAGCCTGACCTATTGCAAGGTGATTCATTCATCATACAGTATCTGCAGCGGGGGACAACAATATCTGACTGCTGCAGGAACAATAACCCTCCAATACATGTGCGTTGCCTGCACTGAGGTGACAGCCTCTGCCCTTGACTCTCACTTCTCCTCTGTCCTCGTCAAAGGGAGCCCTGCTTTTGCATAATTGCTCCCTGTTGCGTGTAGGAAATGACCCCTATCCTTGCATATAACTGCAGCCCACCTGCCCCCCTCTCACTTTCTTCTGCTGACATTGCATACACACTGATAAGACAAACCTTGCATGTAGATCGCGCACTTTCCTCTAAAGGCATTGGAGGATTTGTAGTTATTGCATATCCAGGATTTACCTTTGCTACCAAGCAGATTGGCAGCTTTGTGTTTGGGTGTCTGAACCATAGCTGTTACTTCTAACAAGCTACACAGTTAAATTTAGTAAAATCAAAACCACTCTTTAATTATCTAGCCTTAAAAGAAAGAATGCAGAAGTGTTTTAACTGTTGGCAACTGTTTTATAAAATTATAGGTGTTTTTAGAAAGCAAATATTTGAACAAACATTTCTAAAAATAAACTTTAAAATAGCACACTATGCCCACGCTGCAGCAGCTGCAAGTGATTTGGCTGTGAATGTGAAGTCCGTAAACAGTCTGATGGTGAAATGATCTCTTCATGGGCAAAGTAAAAGCTGCACTACTTTCCCATTCCACATCATTGTAGGGAGTGTCTACGCTGGCCCGGAGCCCAGCTATGTCTTCCTCCTTTCCCCTCCTTTTCCTTCCTCCAACAACTTCAGTGTTCTTCCAGCCCTCCTTGTTAAAGTTATCCTGAGGCCATCACCTCCCCAAGAAGAAAATTGTCTGTCTTGTCTGTCTGTAAAAAAAAAAAAAAAAAAAAAAAAAAAAAAAAATTCCATGCAGAATAAACAGTCTTTTTTACTCTGTTAATTTTTCATGGCAGTGGTTTGTGCTCTCTTTTCCCAGAACAAGCCCAGTTGATTTGGTTTGAGAAAATAATTCATGGGCTATAATAAGATTTAAAGATATGAGCCAGGCTTTAACTGGTGATTGTCTTTTTCCTCCTGTCTCTGTCTGTCGCTCAAAGGATTGATTGTTCATATCGCTGAGGCAGCAGCCGCTCTCGTGGGAGCTCTGACAGAATGTGTACAGGACCTGCATAGGAAAACATCTCGGCTATGCACCGCTGTACATATTTACAACAAGGGTGTTAAACGGGACACACTGCTAATGGCACTAGCCTAAAGAGAATGATTGCCAGCTCTCTACCTGGTGTGTTGTCTAATCAATGCGTGTGCTGAGCTGATGGGATTTGCAAGAGGGTGGGTCCGGTAATTGTTGACTTATGTGAATAGGGCTGATTGATCGCTTCCTGTGCCATGGTTTGCTGCCTCTCTCAGCTGAGTGCAGCACGATATGTGAGGTGCACACTCTTAGATGTCCCCGACTTTATTGCACTGCATTGGGTTAAAAGCCTTAGTGTGACCCCTGCAGCATGTTAAGTGTAGTTTTTAGAACCACAGCATTCAATAAGATGTGATTAATTAGCTAATCCCTATCTTTTCTCCCACAGATTTGTCACACCAACGCCATGAGTGGGCTTCTCAAGAGGAAGTTTGAGGAGGTGGATGAGGACCCATGTTACTCTTCGGCGTCCCCCTCTTCTCTGTCCTCGGCCTGCTCGGGCTGGGACTCGGAGGGGGAGAGCTGCTACTCAGACACTCTGGATTCCACTCCCAGCAACCCCAGCTCCCCAGCAACAAACTTCAACAGTGAGTGTCCTCCTCTTGCTTCCACAATAGATCATAGAGGGCGCCCTTTTATTCTGCCTTGTCTTAACTGCTCCATGGAGGCTCCGATAACAAACATATAATGAAAATGAGAGAGAGGTTAAGGAATTCGGGCAGCTGGCGGCTCATCAAGCACTTCACAGAAATGATTTCAGACTTGTGCAATGAATACTCTCTTTGATCTTGTGCCCTAAAGCTGCAAAATGGCTAATTGTATTATACAGCAGCTGCTCACCTTGCCTTTGTTTCTACCTCCTTCTCAGACTCACCTTGCCCTTAAGGGACAGGTCAAGCCTTTTTGTGTTATTCCAGTCTGGGTTTTGCTGTTGGCCTTTTGGGACAGTCAGGTAAAGGAAGGATCATAGGGAAGCGGGATAAACAATTGTGAGGTTTCCAGGATGGTGGGGCACAGAGCCAGGAAGAGATGTGTGGCAGGGGGCCAAAGCTGGGAACACACAGAGCTTTGTCTGAGGTCCGGGCTTACACCCAACACAGGTGCTGAAAGAGGCTGGCTGAGTAGGACAATCAAGAAAAGAAGGCATCTCAGATTTTGTATGCCATTATAATCCGCTGTTTGTTTTGGACAGAGAACTGTTTGGCATTGTTAGATATGGAGGAAAAACAGCCAGCAAATCTCATCTTATCCCATTTCAAGGCAGTAAAGAAGGTATCATTTGTCTCCTGCGGCTGTCATTAGCCTCAGTGGATTTGATGGATGTTTGCTGAAAGGGGCAGTTTGTGTATTAGATCTACTGCAGATTTGAAAACATAAGAAGGCTTTTGTATTCTGCTTTTACCTGTATTAAAGGTGAAAGTCTGTTGAGATTCATTTGGAGGCAAACTATTATGGGTGTGGCAAAAATTGTTAGAAAACCACTTACTAAAAGCACTGTCCAAAACATGTAGACTGTAGATGCACCCAACACTGTATCTGGCAAGTTAAGCAAAGAAGAAACTGGTCTGTATGTTGGGACAGAAATAGTGATGATTATACCTGGGCATGGGAAGTGAAATTTGTATTAAACCTTGAATATGTGTAGGTATTATGGTTTTATTGTACGTGTCTGGAGTACAGTGAAATGGGTTGTTGTTGTGGGTCCTGAATGGTTTTAGCAGATAATGGACATTTTACTGGGGTATACAGTACGTGGAGATTTTCAGCAGACATGAGAGCAGACTGGGCATTTTTCTTATCCCTGTCCTGGGACACTCCCGCCCCACAAGCTTTCTGAGAGTTTACGCTCTAGTTTGTGATCTTGACAGCTCTGCTTCCTACTCTGTGTCGGCTGCTGAGGAGAAATTCCTGGGCTGGGTGCTTTGTGCTGCACAGTAGGACCAGTAACAAGGCTGAATGGGTTCTCTCAGGTTGGGTTTCATTTTACAGGATGTAAGTGTGTTGTACTTCTGGTAGCTGTGTGTTTTAATTGGGTACATGATAAGACTTGGTTCAGGACCAGGGCAATGAATCAGAGGGGTGTCCTTTTACAGTCATCTCAGCAGTGTATGCACAAACTCACAGTGCTTAAGCACAGTGTGCAACACACTCTAGTGGCTCAACTGAGTAATTCTATATAAATTAAAAGGTTTTCCTAAGGTGCTGTAATCTGACAGTTCCCCTAATGTGTCCTTTTTCTTCTACAGCAACGTCCATTCTTAAAAAAACAAAGAAAGCAAGACGAGGCAATGTGACCTTTGACCAGGTCACAGTGTTCTTCTTTCCTCGGTGCCAAGGCTTCACCAGCGTTCCCAGTCGAGGAGGATGCACTTTGGGAATGACGCCACGGCACAGTGCACTCCGCACTTACACGCTCGCTGAGTTTGCTGTAGAGCAGAAACTCCTGCGCCGAGAGAAACTCCTCAACAGGCTTCGAGAAGAGAAACTAGAGGCTCTCAAACAAAAGGTATGCAAAGATGCAATCAATATAAAGTTACATTAATACTAATCAAGTGCTTAATAACACAGTTTTAATTGCTTTTTCTAGCTGACTAAGAACGGGACACAGGAGAACGAAGAGGCAGAGAGGCTAACTGTGGATGATATCCCTGAGCAGGACATTGACCTTAGTGGAACAAACCTAGAGGAAGGTTCATTCCTGCAGCCATACACCTCAAAACTGCGCTATGCTCTGCTCAAAGCGGCTGGGGTTAAGAAGATTGACAAGGAGGAGAAGAGGCAGCTGCACGAGCTGAGGCTCTCCAGGGAAAACTGTGGCTGTGACTGTCAGGGCTTCTGTGAACCAGAGACATGTAGCTGCAGCCTTGCAGGCATTAAGTGTCAGGTGAGGACATTTATTGGTTAATGAGTGGGTAGAAATACAGTACAGATGCATGTTTTATACAAATCAAACAATGTTTGCTTAACAAATAATTAACAACTTTGTGTTTGTTTCAGATGGACCATTCTTCTTTCCCATGCGGCTGCACTAAAGATGGCTGTGGAAACACAGAGGGTCGCATTGAGTTCAACTCCACCAGGGTCCAGACTCACTACATTCACACTATCATGAAGCTGGAGCTAGAAAAGAGGCTGGAGGAGCAGTCCAGCTCAGAGGAGGACAAGCGGACTGAGGCTAACCCCTTACAGACCACCCAGTCCAGTCACACAAACAAACTCCTGGGCTTAGACATGAAAGCTGACCACTCCCCCTTACCCACAGCGCCCTCGTTCTCTTTCAGCTCGGAGCTGGCAGCAGCCGGAGAGAACAGCTGTAGCAGTGATATGACGGATTTATCAGACTCTTCAGGTCAGAGTGAGGACTCTGAGGCAGGGGAGAGGCAGTGTGACCAATGCTCCCAGCTGGACATGAATGAGAAAGGCTTGAGCCGCATCCTGAGCTTCACTGATACAGAGAGCTGCTCGAAGTGCAAGAGTAACAGTAAAGACACATGCTACTCAGACTGGCAGCAAGAGCAGCAGCCGTCTACTGAGGCGTTTGGTAGCTTTAGCATTGCAGACTTCGCAGATGAAAATGACAATGTAGACAATGCATTCCTGGACTCTGAACAGACAGACAATCGAGCAACAGCCATTTCAGAACTAATAGATGAGAATGCCAACCAGGGAAATGCTCTTTTCCACAGCAGCAGCAGCGTGCCACACACGCCGTCCCCCACCGTCGACCGCTCGGCCAGTTACAACATGGACCTAAGCCTCTCCTCCGAGTCCGACCTGGAGTTCTTCGATGGCTTTCCCTGCCTGGGGCCCAGCTCGCTCTACAACTCTCTGAAGGAGTATGAACACATGGACAACTTTTTTCAGTTTCAGTTGCCTAGTTACCCCATCCTCCCCACGGCTAGTGACCCCGGGACCTGCCTACTCGAGTCACTTATTGGACTTTCAGAGTCCGTCCCAGAGCCCCCTGCCACATTTACAGACAATCAGATGTTGGAGGAAGCCATGAAATTGTCTGTGATGGAGTATGTAAAGGTTTAACAAAAAAGCAAAGAAAAATATTTGTATGGGGTGAACTGTACCTGCACATACAGTAAGATATCTGATGTCGAAGAAGTTTGATTTTGGAGGAAGCTGTGATTCCCTTTTGCCTAAAATGTTCAAATTGCCTTCAAAATGTTAGTAAAGCATATGGGATTATTGCTGTGGGAGATGGCAGCTAGTGGTGAAAAAATAATTAATTTGAAAATGCCCTTGGAAACCAATGATGGCTCAAAAATCCTAAGAAAGCTCTTTGAACCAAACCAAGTGTATGCTACAAAGGAGTAAACTCTTAGCAGGGCCAGGTCAGGAATCTCTACGCAGCTGAATGTGCACCTCAGGGATATATTTTTTAAAGCTTTCTAGCTTTTGGAGGCAATGTACGGTGACCATTGCTGTGATGGCCTTCATATAAAACCTGAGTCAAATCACAACATAGTCCTATTTGTGTCCTCCTATCAGGCTCAGTGCTTACGCCCAGAGAACTTTAGAAGAAGGGTCTTTGCTGTGTTTGAGCAGACCTTTTCTCCATATGCTCTCTGTAATGGGTCTTGTATGGTACAAAAATCCCTCAGAAAGATCTTCGATCAGCACTTTATCTGTGAAAATACTTACGTATGAATAGGCATTGTTTTGGTTGTATGGGGTCGATTCAACAGTTCACTGCTAAATTATTTGTAAGCTGGGTATCTAGAAATAACACTCGTACCATAAAAGCTGTAGCTGTTTTGTTTTTAGAATCCTTGAATTAAATTATTTCCTTTTATGATTTAACTTTTATTTATTTTAGATAAAGCCTACATTCATTCAGCAAGCACTGTGGTTTAATATTCACCTCAAAGTGCAATCCTTTCCTTCTTTTTCCATATCACATTAATGCATTGTTATGGGAAACGGGACCATGAGTCCATCAAAGTATTTAATATCTATTCTCTTATTCATTTAACATTTTGGTAACTTATTATGTCATTATTTCAATAGTTATTTAATTTAAGTCTTTTGGCAATAAAAATAGGCTGTTGTGAAGTTTACTGGATGTGCCTGCTTATCAGGGAGCCATGCCTGCCAGCGGCTTGTGCACAGTGCTTCCATTTAAGCTTAGGGACTGAAAACTGTGGACTTTCCCTAATCACTGAAGCTAAATTATGGGTCTATTAAATGGCTGCCTATAATGTAACCATAGAAAAAGTACACTAATATTTTGTAACTAATTTATGTAGGTGGACAAAGGAATTCTAATTACTGGCAAATGTAATATTTTATTAAAAAACAAATGAATAATTTTCAATTTGGAACAACCTTTGTAATATATGAATTATAGAGAAATTTATGTATGAAGGTTATTGCTCTAGCATTCTGAAGTATTTTTCCACAGGTATGTTAGAAATGCCACTAAAACTGAGTGAATTGCAAAGATCAATTTGATTGTACTCTGAAGTTTTTGGAAGTCTGTGACTTGGGTTACAATATTATAAATTACACAAAGATTTTTTTGTGGGTAAAAATTGCATATATTATACAATTTTTATCAGATACAAAAAGGTTGAAAAGAATGCGTGGCCTCGTTAGGACCGTGTGAAAGGTGATTCTTGTGTCGAGGTTGTGAACTGTTAAGGGACACTAGAGTCAATGTACATATCTCACCCTTTTACAGCTGTTTTACAGCCTTCTGGACCCTTTAGAACTTATGCATGCAGGTCCTGTTTGTTAAAACTTGTTCTGATTAATTGTATACTTTGAAAAGTGCAGAGTGCACAATGGAAATGTATTATTCGCTTTTTGCCTTTTTGATTACTTTGAAATCCATTGGATACATGTTGTTTTGCCATAAAGAGGGCACTGACTTTTGTTTCTCTTGTACAAAACATCGTTTCTCATGAAGAATATGGCAACAGTGAGTGTTATCAATGTAATGTATTACAGTACAGCTTTTTAAAAATTTCAAACAATGTGTCTTACTTTTTTGCCTTTTGTGTTGTACATATTTCTGCTTGAATGGCCCTGCAGAGCAAACAAAGCTGCTTTATTTTTTACATATTCACACTTTACCCTGCTGTTCAAAACATTTTCTTTCATCTAAGCCATTTTGACAGCCTGTCCCTCCAAATAATAATAAAAAAAAACATTTTCTAAAATGCTAGTGTCTGCATTTGTCTTTGTCATATGCAACATTGCACTGATAGAAGACACACGAGGCAGATATTCTGTGTCCTATGTAAATTTTATGTGACCATACACATCTAGCCTGACATTCCTCATTTTTGGTCTCCATAGCTAAAACACAAACACTGTAGAGTATGTGATGTCACTCAGTAGTCTCCCGACTACAGAACTATGAGCCCAGACTGGAAATGCTTGGCCTGGGATTCAGATTTTTAATACAAGTATTAACCATGTTTGTGCTTATTATAATCCCAGTCTCTTTGGTGGCCTGCACCCTGCTCTACATCCTCTGGAACTTTATGTCTTCTGAAGTTACAGCATAGAGTCAAAGATCATAACTGTAACTACTCTACTTTGAGACAATTACCATTGTGACCCTCAGCGCTGTCTGCATTTCTGGAGTGTTAGTAACCAAACTCCTATAAACTAGTTTCTCAGGTACATAATGTAATTCTGAGATTCCTAAGAGAGCTGAGTTCCAGTAATAAGTGAACTTCAAAGAAGTCCATTCAGATCTGGGTTAAACATGAAGCGTTGTCGCCACCCTTTGGCTGAAAAAATAACTACATCTCACATCATTTGAAGAAGACAAATTATTCAATATGTTTCAAATGTATTTATTTAGTTGGTTCAGAGAAACCACAGTTCCAGTTATTGATTAACCACCTGAAAAACAAAAGAAAATATAAAAATGGGGTGGATCTTTCTCTTTAACACATGACCATGTTCTAAACTCACTGAATAGATCCAGTCCTCAAAGTAAGACACTCTGGTGAAGACAGTGGGCTTGGACACCTGGTTGCACATGCCAATTGGACCATAACTGACTACACCGTGAACCCTCCACTCTCCGTCAGTGAAACAGTTTAGCGGGCCACCTGAGTCGCCCTGGAACACAACAGCAGGGTGCAGTGTGAGACGACAAGCGACATGCCATTACTTTAACTGGCACATGTAGCTTTTTCTTCACCAGACAGCATGACATGGCATCTCTCAGGACATTTTCATATTCATGACATTCACCCCTACAGACTGGCAATCATACACACATTGAAGAAGGCTTTCACTAGAACAGTGTTTTCAAACATTTGCTGTATTGTCTGTCTTTGACATTTCCTCTCTGGTACAGTTGAGTCCTGTTCCATTGTGTAGGAAACACCCTGTACATGTACCTGGCATCCTGAGATGAACCCGTCTCCTCCGGCACAGACCATGCTCTCCAGAGCATTGCTACCCCACCAGTCAGGCTGAGAACATATTGAGTGCTCCACCACACTGATGGGTGCCTCCTGCAAGATGTCAGGGACGCTCCCTCCAACTGCAAACATGTGTACACTTTAGACATCATTTGTGTCTATTGTTGGTTGTGTTTGTTAATCAGTTTTAACTCACAGTCTGTGAGGCCCCAACCAGTGACAAAACACTCAAAGTTATGAGGCAATGTCTGGCCTGGGTAGGGCAGATTGGCAATTTTTACATAACCGTTGTCATACACAGGATCAACCAGCCTCATGATAGTAATGTCATTTCTATTACAGAAACACAACAATGAGCTTTAAAAATGAGACACATTATTCTCAGGTTCACTATGTGTGATGGAGTCGGGACTTTACCCTAAGCCGAGTTGTCCGTTCCAGGAAGGGTGGACAAATATGCTTTCCACGCGACGAAACTGCTCACTGCCGTCATTCTTGTACAGGTTATACTCACCCATCACTGCTCGATACTGATGAGGATCTAAGCTGAAAGAACAATAATTAAAGTATAATATACAATTAAAAGATTTCACTGATTTTACTCTAACTAAAACGCAGTAATACAAAATGTTATGGCCAACCTGAGGATACAGTGGGCTGCAGTCATAATATGGAAAGAATCAATGAGAGTGCCACCGCAGATGTGGTAGAACGAACCATCGTTGTATGAATCCAGCTGCAGAGACACCTAGGAGAAAAACAGACACTGAACATAAAAACATCTCAATACTAAATATCTCAAAACACACCTGCCATTTCCAGCTATTGGGTTTAGCATCATGGCCTCCTATCACTCGTTCATTATGCACGCTGTGGTCGAATGGAGTCTCTGCACTGAGGAGTGCTTTAAAACAAACATAAAAACAGATAGAACAACAGTGTAATAAAAATGTATATGGATGTTCTGACAAGCTTACCAACACAGGACACAAAAGCCACAAGCCAAATCATTGTGAAGAACCGAAGACCGACTCTAATTTGTGTCAAACTATTTATACCAGCTGGAGAGTGGGAGAACTTCACAAAGTTTGATGCAACTAAAGTGTGCTGCCAATATCTGCAATCCATGTGGATGAAAGCCCATCAGTGACAAGGAAACATGCCCTAAAAATGTTTTTCACACATCCATGGTTACTTCTGATGTAAACATATATATCAAGATGTCTTAAAGTCATTAATCTACACATTTCTGATTATTTTATAATTGTAAAGACAACATAATAAGGACTTACTTACACACTTTAACCTGTTATCACCAGTGGGAAAAGGGCACATGTTGTCACTTGAGTACCAAAGTCAACAAAGCCACCTGTAAAAGGCTTGAGTGAAAGAGAACATTCCCAACAGCTCCTATCACTTCCGTGTCCCCGTGTGACCCTGGTGCCATTGTCAATAGTCATCTTCTTGAACTCAAATCGATGTGATCATGCTTGACACTCTTTTGGCAGAGACGGAGCTCGATGTTTCTGGCATCTGCATTTATTACTCAGGTCTTACAGCCGTGCCTTTGACAACTAGCTTTGTTCTGCTACAGCTAGCCTCCGCCAGCTGCAGTTGTGATGCCTGCTAACTACCCCTGTCTAACTACCCCGGGGCATCTCCTGCTGGTGTTGTTATAACAGTGTACGGCTATGGGGCTATCGCACAGCTCGTTCTTGCCGGATGGGGGAACCAACAGCGGCTACCACGTCCATGGGGTAAGTTTAAAAGCAGCTGACAATATAGCTCCTGACTCGGGTCACGTGTAACGCCCTTCGGCTGTTTTTGAAAGAGCCATAAATATGTTTTTACAGCGTTATAATTAACTTTTAAAACGGGTTATGGTCTGACTGTTGTGTGTGATATTAACCTCTACTTTACTAAGGACGGGGCTACTTTTTGAGTAGATTTCTGTTGATGATGCGGAACTCGTGGCCGCTACGTTAATGGTGTCCGGTGATGATGAGGTGGCATTTGGAGAAAACCCATCTTAAAATGAGCGCTGCTTACATTCTGTGGCCACTGTATTTGTCACCAAACAATACTCCTTAAATAATACATGTGTAATAATTCATTTTCAGTTGTTATGGGCAGGGTCCGGATTTGAGGATCCGTCTTAGCTGCACGCGCAATCCCTGGTTACGACGCACAGGGGCGACATGGTACTCTCTCTGCGTTAATGCGATTAAACCTGTATTGTGAACTTGTTCTTTCAGGTGCAGCAGGATTCACCTGCTCTAAAGGCCGGTCTTGAGCCTTTCTTTGACTTTATTCTGTCTATAGGCAACACCCGACTGGTGAGTGGGTTTACAGAGTGCATCAATCTCATCTTATTCTCTGCCATGTTTAGTAACAAGAGTCTTTTGCAAATCCTCAAAAGTTGCTTTAACTACATTGGGGGAAAGTATAGAGCAATCTAACTACACTTACCTTTTGTTTTATGTCTTTGTTTAGAATAAAGAAAGTGACTTGCTCAAAGACCTTCTAAAAGCCAATGTGGAGAAAGCAGTCAGACTCGAAGTGTACAACTCCAAAACCCAGCGGGTGAGAGAACTGGAGGTGGTACCCAGTAACATGTGGGGCGGTCAGGGCCTACTGGGTGCGAGTGTCCGCTTCTGCAGCTTTGAAGGAGCCAACGAGAATGTGTGGCACGTCTTGGTAAGACTTTAACATTTGAGGAGGTTTTGTGATATATTTAGTTTACCCATTGTATTGCTGCAGTCACTGTGTGTACAGGCAGATCTTTTGGACATGTGTCAGATCAATAACCTTGTGCGTCTGTAGGATGTGGAAAAGAATTCACCTGCAGCCTTGGCTGGCCTTATTGCCTACGATGACTTCATTGTGGGAGCTGACCAGGTGTTGCAAGATGTGAGCTTTCATGTCACTTGTATTTATTCAGTAATCATAAGCAGTATAACAATGTGTGTAATGTTAAATAACTGTGCGTGTGTTATTTATTTTTGTGTAGTCTGAGGATTTCTTCTCTTTAATTGAAGCCAATGAGGGGAAACCTCTGAAGCTGCTGGTGTACAACACACAAATGGACCAATGCAGAGAAGTCATGGTGACTCCAAATGGAGCATGGGGAGGAGATGGGAGGTACTTTTTTTTCTCTTTATGCCATCACGACATTGACATTTGTTACATTTTCTCACACCTTTTGTTGTTTTCAGTTTAGGCTGTGGTATTGGCTACGGCTATTTGCACAGGATCCCAACTCGTCTAATTCAGCCAAAGTCCCAGGATGAGAACAATATGCAAATAACCACCACAGGCAACAATCAGGAGTCAGTGTCACATGACCACACAGAGGTAGCTGCTTGTAAAAATACATGGTGGCAAAAATTGTGTCTCTTTTCTAAAAGTAAAATGCAATATTTTTTTTCAGCGGCCTTCTCAAGTCAGCAAAATAGATCTAAATCAAATCAAAGAAGCTGTACAAGACTTGAGTCTACCTCCTCCTACAGAGCATAATATAAACTCTGGTAAGTGCATTCATTTATTTTAACTACAGAGTCTGTTGTATTTATTTACACGGTGTAAATCTTTTTTTTTCATTGGCAGACATGTCCAGCATACCTGAAGAGACGACCCCAGACGTGTCGGACGTGAACATGACCAGTAACAAGGGGCACAGCTCAATGTTTGCAAATTATGGAGATGATTCCTGTGATCAGTTAAGCCTTGGTAAGTGCCTCTGTTTTTGAGTTATTTAAGTTAGTGGTGATGGGTTTATATGCAAGCTCAGTTAGTTATTTTGGTTTATTTTGGTCCAACTTCAAAATAATAAATAATAATAATAATGGATTGGTTTTATATAGCGCGTTTTCAAGGCTCTCAAAGCACTTTACAGAGTCCATTATTCATTCACTCCACAGTCACACACTGGTGGTGGAGATGTGGAAGCCATTTTGAGCCTACAGACTCTCCAACCTCCAAACAGTCTCACACGTTCATACACATTCGTACACATTCGTACACCAGAGCTGTGGCACTGGAGGCAAGGTGGGTTTAGTGTCTTGCCCAAGGACACAACAACAGTATGAACTGTGGGGAGAGCGGGAATCGAACAATTTAATAATGGTGTAAACAATATTATGCTTATGCTGATAGTGCCAATCCTTTTTACATTAATTTTTTTTTACTGACACAACACCAACACACCAAAGATATCATGTGTACATAAAGAGTTTTTGATCGGAGCAAATTAGAGCTGTGTCATCTGCAAAAAAAGACACAATTTAATTGAGTAAACACATTACAAATATCATTAATATACAATAAAAATAGGTTTGGTTCAGGGACTGATCTTTGAGGAACCCCACAAGTGACCTTCTGTAGTTGTGACTTGTCGTAGGCACTACGCCCCTGATGCCATATCTTTCAAGTTTATTTTTAACAATATTTTGTGATTGATGTTGTTGAATGCTTTCTTCAAGTCTATAAAAAGAAAATCTATTTTTCTATTGCAGAAGTTAGTTTG
Organism: Neodontobutis hainanensis; assembly: GCA_024349245.1. Taxonomy (NCBI): domain Eukaryota; kingdom Metazoa; phylum Chordata; class Actinopteri; order Gobiiformes; family Odontobutidae; genus Neodontobutis; species Neodontobutis hainanensis. Next base: position 2,690,330 of record JALDNG010000010.1, read on the forward strand.
TACCGGCTCTCTTAAAGCCATTTCTGTGGATTGATTTGGAAGCCATATTGATGATTGTTTAATTTTTAATATTTTTTTTAATAAAACTTCTGTCTTATTTCAAAGAGCTTTTCTAGTATTTTTGAATATTGTGGAAGGAGAGAGATTGGTCTATAGTTTGAAAGTGAAAGACTGTCACCATTTTTGTAGATGCGGATAACTTATGCTTTTTTCCTGTTCAATATTTGAAATATTGAGCTAATATTTGATTTGATTATGTCAACATTCACCTCTACTTTAATGATTAGCAATATTGTTTGGCTTGATTATAGTTTAAAATTTATTTGTGAAGTATTTCGGATTTTCACTGTTTCCTTTGACACATAAATTCTCTACAAAAATAAAGATGCCAATGATTTTAATACATTATAATGAATCTGTAGACTGTGTTGTGGAGGGCAGAGAGGTAGATGTTTAACAAACCATCAGTAAAATAGTAAAATCTTAAATTAAAAAAATCATTCAATTCATGAGCAATTGTCTTCTTTTTGATTTCCTGTAGATAATTCCTCATCTGACCAAAGGGCTTCATCTCCAGAGAAAGAGGAACAATCAGACGTCGCGCAAACTGAGCAAGTCATCGATGTGGACAGCAGCACTGCTCTGAGCACAGAGGGCCTTGTTGATCTCGCTGGATTTGAAGTCACCAAAGAGATGCTGAGTGACAAAAGTATCCCCGAGGTGAAAGATTCTCAGTCTCTGAGCTCTGATCCCAGTGCAAAGGACTTGAATGCAGCAGCTTCAGACAATTAATAAGTCTGCGTAATACTGATAAAAATAGAGCACACTACACTTACGTTTTCCTTGAAACTTGATGTTGCTACTATATTTATTATTTTTTTTTATGCAGGTCTCATTGCTGCACATCCAGAAAGCCATTATGTAAACAGCCGTTCAATGGATAATGCAAATTGAATGTACATTATTATGAGGAACAAGTATGAGGCATTAGTATAATACTGTTTTAACATTCTAGTTTGCACTAAAAAGCCAAAGGTGAGAAATATTTTATTTTGCTGCTTCTGTCAGCTTTAAGCTAATTGAAAGACAGCTTTAAGGCAAGTAAAACACTGTCCAGAAGAATATTTAAGCTTTTGGTTTATGTTTTTATGTTAAGGCTGGGGGTTTATGCCTTTTTATTGAATGTGGTTTTACTGTGAGTGCAATGTTAAAGAAGTTTGTTTTAAATCTCAGGCATGTTCCTTAATAGCCTCATATCAGCCTCTTTGCCTTAAGTTAATGTAAATCTTCTACTTTTTATTTTTTGAGGCATCACTAATTTGCTGAAAATAATCACTAAAGATTTATTTATTTATTTTTTTGAATATTTTGATTTGATTTAAACTGATAATAATCTTACCTATGAATGACAATATAGTTGGACCACTGCTCAGGATTAATCTGCTATATATGTATAATAGTACAATAAATATCTTCTTTCTGTACTACTTGTGTGGTGAAAAACGCTGGGAAACATCGTTAGTTATTTGTGCATCAGGCATTCACGCTTTGAGACAGCAGATGTCAGCAAACACCTCATTTTAACTTCAAAAAGGTCTTCATGTCAGCTGCCCCCTGTAGCTCTCAGATTTAGCAGCACATTACATCATATTTTTATCAATGAAAAAAAACATTGTGTGTTCATATCTTGCCTATATTATACCCTCTGTGTGCCACACAGAGACGGTGGATTTATTTTCACTTCATTTCAAACGCATCAGTCATACACAGAAATGTCAGAAGCCTCTTAGTGTCAGTTCATTTGTGGGCATGTGCATAGAAAAACATACTGCTGGACCATGCCCACACTGCGAGTATGTAGAATTAATTAAACATCAGAATATCTAAAAATGATCAGGCCTGTTTCCACTATACACAGAATCCAAATCGAAATCTGAAAAAATAAATAAAAGTATAAATAAATAAAACTAACAGAAAAGATAGAGTGAGAAGATGTAGCCTAACAGAAGACGAATATGCCTCAATTATTTACCAGGGCACTCCTCAGCCGAGGGGGGGATGGGCGTCGAGGGAAGGCAGCAGGGCTGTGGGGGGAAGAAACATGAGAGGGAAAGGGATTTGACTGATCCAGATGAGAGTGAGTGATGCTTTTAAAGAGGCTTTCTATTGACACACCTCAGATATAAGAACTGTTTTCCAAAGATAAAAATTCAGTAGCTCCCACTTGTCGTACACCAATATAAAGAATGTATTTTGTGTGTCAAATACGGGTCTTTATCCTACTGTTTCAAAGTTTAACACGTGACTTCATGGTAATAATTATCATTTTTACATCCTTTGTGTTAGTTTCCATTAGAAAGAATAACCCGTTGGAGGTGGTGGTGTAAGGCGTGAGCCAGCCGCTGGAAGTCAGTAGGATGAAAGAGGTAAAGTGGAGAAGGAAGGGAGGTCCACATCTGGAGCAACACGCCTTTACTTTCCTCTTTTCCAACCACTACTTCGAAGGACAGAGTGACGCAGCTGAACCCACTTGTCAGCTTTGCTTTCACTCAACCCTCGAGAGAGAGGCTTGTCTCTGATGGAGCCCAGGCACCAGCAGCAGGGCGACCAGGGCCTCAGCCTGGCACTGCGGCATAACAAACTGTGAAACTTAACTACAGTCAGAAAAAGGCAGATTGGCAGCGTGAAATTTGTGCAGGACAGGTAAAACATGTGCTTCAGCTGCAGCAGTTAAAACACTGTTGCAAGCAGGTAAGATGTTCAACAGCAATCACAGTCACTAACTTTCTGTGTGCTTTTTAGCATTTAGCATTGCCTTTTGCAGTTAAAGGGGTGGTTTTGACATGTGTGTTTTCAGTAGGCTAAATATGGTAGGTACGTGTAACGTGTCACACACAGCCACAGTACATTTCTAAGTCTGTAGCTGTTTTCCCATAACTTTATACAGGCTCTCCAGATGCTAGAGTTTATTTTAAAAAATTATATTTTATTGATTAGACTTTTACTTACTTTTAGTGTTCATCAGTAAGTCAAGTAAAAGTACACCTTTAACCAAAACTCCTACATAGAGCAGTGTCTTAGTGTAAACAGTCAAATCAAACACTGTGATTACATTGGTTAAAGAAGAAGGCGTCTGGACATAGTTTTGAAAGTAGAAGACTAAATTTTTCATACTAAATGATGACCTGGATGACAGAGAGTGTCCACAACATGTTTCTGTCAGATATAACTTCAGCAAATAGGCTGACTCATTTTTATGTGTGGGTTCTAATCCCATACACATTAATAGGCTACTATTTTCTCTCATGTTTTTCTCACCTTCCCACCCCAATCACAGATTTCTCAGTGTGATGCTGCCTATATTTGGAAGTGCAGTGGCTGGGAGCTGTGTTTGCACGCAGGCATCAAGCGGTGTTCTCCACGGTAGGCCTAACAGATACTGGGAATAATCTCGGTAAGTGCCATGTGTGTAAGACCACCAATGTACAGGCCATAATTACATTCATAACAGCATCACGCCGAGAGGCCTGAAAACATTACAAAGTTGTTTTCATCCTGTGTAGTTGCCTCCAGCTGGGAGTGGGGCATTGTAATGTGGAAGGGTATTGTATCAGTTTGTTAATGTGTAGCTCTGTGCAAAAAAGGCAAACCACAAACAAACTAACACATCTCTGGCTCTTAATGACTAAACATAGATTGACAAAACCTCATTTAATAATTATTTTACCACATAATGCATTTTAACGTTCTGATCATTTCTTTTACTTAAATGTTAACAGATAAGTTTCAATTTTATCATAATGTGAAGACAATTTTCTCTTTTCTTGTAGGACAAGGTTCTTGGCAAATCAAAAGCTGAAATTAAGAGCATGGATAGTAACTTCTGTTGGGTGGGCAGTCTAGAGTTTAGGTCATCAGGAAACTGGTCCATCCTATTGATTTATATTAGTACCTTTACAACAGACATAAGCAGTTCCACCCCTCCCTCTCGTGAGAATAGTCTGGTCCACTTTCCTGCCCCTGTCCCAGTCACCCTCAAGCTGCTCCGCGCTGACAAAGGGCCGAAGGGAGGTATGTGTCTTTACCCATGATTGAAGTAAGTTAAATCACTTAGTAGCTCAAATTCAACATCCCATAACCATCACCAGTCTGAGACAGACCACTATTTATGAGTGTACAGGCATTATAGACATTTATACAGGGGTTAGCTAACTTAACTCTTTGAATTTTCACTACAGTTGTCACTGTACACACTTACAGTGACAAATTACTATTGACAATGGGCTACTGTTGGAGTGCATCATCATTTATAGCTAACTACATAAACATCCTTACACCTAAAAGGGTGTATGTATGTACCTGCGGACAGTAGCACAGCTGCTCAGAGGAAAAGAGAGACATCCGTGCACACAGACCCCAGGGGAGTTTAGAGGTTTGAGTAAAGCAACTCAAAAACAAAAGAGTATCAAGTAAAAAATGTTTGAAGCTAGAGATTTTGTCCAGTGAGCAGAAAAAAGGATTCTGCAAAGTTATGTGGCTCATGACGCATCAGGCTACAGCTTTATTCATTTACAGAATAGTGTATGTAGGTCACCATTATAACCTGTGTTCAGATGCTTCTAGAGGCATTGGCTGTATATAAAATACACTGATACTGTTATATGTTCTTTGACAGGAGGCATTTTTCACATTCAAGGTCCCCAGAAACCTATGATGAGCAGGTTTTCATAAAGTCTTGATTCCTAATGTGTGTTTTAAGCTCTAGTGTGTTCTAGTGTGTTACTAGATTACTGTAGTGTTTTAAAAGGAGTAAACGTGGGTGAGTAATTATTGAAAACAAGATCAGAACTCTAATGGTTACATATTAAAAATCAGATTTGATTAATTTTTACTTTCCGGAGTGAGAGGAGTGAGGAGGACAGAGAGGGACACAGACAGAGGACAGAGTCAGAGCAGAGGTGCGTCTAGGTGCACGTTTGCCTCCTCCATTTGTACTCATTTGCTGCTGACAAAAGAAGGAAAAAAGACAGAGCGAATGGGATGCAGCAGTCAATGAGAGGGTGAAGTGAGGGCGTCCTGCTTTATTTCCAACACTAATTGCCATTCAGCCGGGGCGAGTAGCTGGCCACACACGACAGCACATACTGCTCGGCTGTCAGGATGGCCCCGCTGATGTCAGGTCTGTAACCATCTGCCACTGAGACTCCCACTCTCCAAACTAAAATAGAGCTGAATGTACACCCATATGAGAATTTAGGTTTCTGGGTTACTTCATTATAATCAATGTTACATTTAAGTCCCTGAGTGAGTAATTAATCACTCTTGTGTCCTAGGTCATGTTCACACATATCTCTATATTTGGTGATCATTTCCGTCTCACTTTAATGTGTGACAGTGAGGAATCCCCTTTGCTCTGGTGAGAAGCAGCAGATGAGACAGAAAAGGGAAAGAGGTTGACTATATCTCCAACCCACGACTCAGCACATTCCCTGCTGTTTATCTGTGTCCGTGACATATTTGCTGTGACATCGCCAGCACTACCAGGCTTTGGTTTTGACCCGAAAGGGGAGCTGTCTCCTAGACTTTTCTTCATTTCCCAGTTAAACATCAGCCTACAGGGTGTGCATGCGTCGCTTTTGGTCCGCCTACTCAGTCGACATTAATAAACATTCACCTACTCGCACCACAGCATACTATTCAATAATGTAGCAAGAGAGAACAACAAGCACATTTGTAGGATTTGGCTGAATGTCAGGAATATGATTTTAAAATGTTTTGAAAATGTCAAAGATAATAGTTTAACAGTGTAGCTTCAGAAAGATTCTGTCCTACAGTGTATTAGCATGCTATAAACTAAGAAAACAGAAAATGAGCTATAGCAGAAAATTGTAGCGAATAAGAAGAGCTTTTTTTTGATGGATTTGTTTCCTGAAAATGAGTCAATCGATAAAACTCAGTCGCATAATTTTTCATTCACGTCCACAAACAGCTCAGCCACTTATTTCCAAATAAACCCCCTTCAATCAGCTCTGGTGGTGCTTCCATATGTGTGTGTTCACCACCTGTCTGACAGCGGGCGTGTCACTCAGCTTGTGTCTTAGCCTTAGTGGAGCCTGTAAAGCAGTACATTGCCTTGTAGCCACAGAGGTGCGTTTGGTGCAGAGACATGAACCGTCAGCTTTTTTATTTTAATTTTATTTTTAGCAACATGGAGGAAGCATCACATGGCGCCTGGGAGAAAGATTAGATTCAATGCTGGCTTCAGTTGAAAAATGTAGATGCTGCAGAGCTATCAGAGGTGTGCAGATGGATGGGCAATTTCCTGGTAAATGTTTTGTGAATCTTATTAGTTAAATGCCTGGAATAACTTAAAAACATGACAAAAATAATGATTAGACCGCACTGCAATCTAACACACGACATCTCAGTATATATTTCTTTCAAGATGTGTTTTTCATCATTTGTTTTCTTAGGAGAGGCATGCATAATAACTCAGACTTACATGGTGGTGTACTTTGCATTTCAGGCAGACCGACTATAAAAAGAAGGTCTTCCTGTTTCATGACCATGAGGCTATTGAATATTTATGATGCAGTATTTTTTAAGGTAAGAAGTTGCATATGAATTTGGAGCTACGGATTCACATTGTTTATTTGTCACTGTGTCCCTCTAATGCACTGATTATGTAATTTGTGACTGAATAATTACAGAATGTATCAAAAAGTGAAAACACATCCAAGCAGTGTCACAATAGTAAGGAAAAAAGAGGGTAGACTATGAAGTATAATAATACTAATAGTAAGCTGATATGTGGGATTATTTAGTTGAAATGTTTTCTATGTAGTTATACAAAATATATTAAACTGCATTGGAGAACTATTATTTTTTACTAAATGTGACTTTCAGTATATCTTATTAATGCCATGGGTATGTATTGAGTGTATTCAGTAAAAGCCCCAACATCCCATACACTTAAATCAACTTTAACATGTCCTAAATATATAGAGGTAGCTCTAGGTTGTTTTAGGTGTTCAGCTACACCTGCTGGGAATGCAGAATATAACAAAAAACAAAAAAGATTCATGCATTACTAATGTTATCTGAGCGGCTGCTGCTGAGTGATGGTTAAGTAAACACTTAAAGGCCAAGCCAGTATGTCCTGTGGTACACTTATGTTTAAAATTTCAACAGTGTAATAAAACTCAGATAGGCCAAACAGGGGAGTGAAAATTAATAAGTGCCATGGCAAAGCAGTGAAAACAAAAGGTAAACTGAAAGAAAGCCAGTTAAAATGGTGCAAGGTAATGCATTGCATGTGCACTAAAGTAAAAATAAGCCTGTTATCAGGTTAGACCAGGGACATACTGTGCAACAAGAGCTGAGCTGCACAAACACACTGCCTCCTCTTGAGATTCACTTTTTTGTAATTACTTTGCAGAGAACGGCGTGAGGATGGCTGATGTGCTTTTCCCCTGCTGTGTGAAAGCCTTACGTTCTGTTTCTCCTGCCTTAAGTGGTCTGGCTTCTGTCAAGGGTTTTCTAATACAACCATCACCCCCATTACTAATGCTCCCATGATTACAGGGGGAAATTTGTTATGCAATTCATTAAATTGCTATTAGTATATTTCGTGAACAGCAATCAGTCAAAGGCATAAACAGTCTATTGTAATTCTTGTGATCGTATGAAGAGACATGGTCGGCATTGCAAGATAATTTAGCATTTGCCTCAGCCCGCGAGGACGATTCGAGGTGGAGATGTCAGTGTTTTGGTGCAGAGCCGACACCTCGATGTGAAACAACGGCTTTATTTACCTAGTGAGAGGCAAACAAAGACCGGCAGGTGGTTCGGGCCCCTGCCGCCACCTCTGACTGCTATTACAGTGATAAATGGAGATCAGAACGCCCAGGTGACTCACGCGGGGCCGGCCCATCACTTATCAGTTTGTGAGTCATCAGCAAACTGGTCCAGGAAAAACAGAGCGCAGGGTGGACATGCAAGCATCTGGACGTGCGTCTGTGACTGCGTAGGAGGCTTTTTAAAACGCTGATGACAAATTTCAGCTATCTAATGTCCTCTGACTAAGTGACAGTGGTTCTTTCTGCTTTCCAGCTTATCCTACAGACGCATTGAACGAGTGACACAAACATGTGCCTGAAATATGTGCGTCCCCTTACATTATGTATTCTGGTTGTGTTTCAAAGGAATGTGATAACAACATCTTTCATGGTGTCTTTACTGTTTTAAGACGAAGAGTCTAATCAGTCTGCCTGAGGGTTAATAAGACCTTCTACTGTATCTAGCAAAAGGAAACTTTATTGATTGGATTAAGTGCTGCTTAACCCTTAAAATTAAAACTGCCATCAACACTAAAACAATGTTCATGAAGACCCTTTATGCCAAAAAAAAAACATATTAACACAATCCCTCTCCACATAAACAAATTATCTATTCATTGTCTCTGCGTGTCGCTATGGCAACAGGGAAATTACCATGAAGTGCTTAATAACAGGGTGCTTTTTAAAAAAAATTCAAACTGACCATTTTATGTGCCTCGTCTGTGCCTTTGTTTCAGCTCACGTTGAGTCCACATTGTGCCCAGCAGCTACAATGTGCTGAATCTGCCCTCTGTTCTTAAAGGCCACTATGGGGTGAGTGAATGTAAAGGTGCTCCTGTAGGTGCTTGTGTGTGGAGAGTCACGTTCAAAGCCCTTTCTCTCTGTGTAAGCCCATAACCCTGGATGCAGGAGCTCGTCACATAGGCGTGACTAGAGCATTGTGCCCTGCAGTTAGCCAGCTGCCAACCGCCTATCCTCCTCTCCCATCCTTTAGATTGCTATTTCCCAGCCGCACATTGTCATGACGTGACATTTCCGACAATACGCAATCCCAGTGAGAGCTGTGAAAGGGGGCTGTTAGCTCAGGAAAATGTTATCATTGCAAGTATTTGTATTATGCTTCTGCTAGACTGTTTGATGAAGCAGCGGTTAAGTCTACACAATGCTGTGATAGAAATAGAGTAGATTATCAAAAAGCAGCTTTGCTCTCTGTGTTTTTAATCTGACAGACAGAAAGCAGAATCCCTTTTATCTACTGTCTGAAATAGCACACATTTCTTCTGTTGGCTCAAATGTAATCAATATATATGATACAATAAGACAGATTATCTTAAATAATGTAGAGTAAACCTCATGTTTTTGACCACACTGGCCACTGCACCAGGACTTACCTCAAAGAGCTAATCATGCTCCAGTCAGGATCAATCAGTGGATCCAAAAGGCTAAGCAGGATCCATTGGTGTCCCAGTAATGGCCTCTAGCAGAATGCTGTGGTCTTTCTGCTGCTTTTGTGGCCATAGTTTTGGGGCAAGATAAATGTGTAGAGTCAAGGCTGATGTAGTTAAAAATTGTACTGGAGCAGATGAATGAAAACTCAAAGGGAATATGCCTCCATTTTGTCTGAAGATTATTATGTGTTAGCCCACATCTGAGACTTTCAGTCAAGCGTCAAAAAAACTGACATTTCTTGTGCTAATAACATATGTGCTGCAAGTAGACAACTTTGCAAACAGATACTTATAAAACACAGCACAAAGCAAGTGCAAGTCCAAATCAACCTAATGTCTGGATGTAATGATGTCTAAAGGAGGTGCGTTGAAGTAATTGTCCACATGATTGGATTAGTTTTTTTATGATAATGTTGCTCTCAGACGGCCATCAGGGGCTTTCATCTGCAGCCTATATTCAACATGGGCAGGGGAGCCTTTTATCTTGGCTGCTGATTTAATAAAAAAAAAGGACTGTGACGTTAGCCGGCCGCCACACACATCCACAACACAGACACCGCAGAAAAATAATCCTTATCTCTGGTCTGTGCCATGAAGAAATGAGAGCAGCAAACATTAACAGAGTAATATGATGCTGAAAAATGTCATCCACAAACCCTCTTTTCAACGCCTGTCCCATCTCTCCCTTTTTTGATTTTGAGTATTAGTCACAAAGCAAAGACATTCCAGTGTTTGTTTGCAATATTAAAAAAGCAAACAAAGAACTGTTTTGTCCAAAATACAAACTAAGGTTTAGCCAAAAGCTTATTGTCAGAAACAGTTCTTAGGTTTCTGACCTAATAATAATTGCTTTGCTGAGGAACACTAGCCTCTAAGCGGCTTAGTCCTTAGATTGTGATTCACTACATTAAACCAGCACATGAGTCAGCCGCTTTTAAATTCTCATCTCTTTTTCCATTATCACACTCAGTGCTATCTCCGCTTTCATCCACAAAGATCTAAAAACAGGATAAATAAAAGGTTGTACCAGTTTTCTCTATTTCTTTATTCTTCTTTCTCCTTCTGTTATTTTGTGACAGTGTAGACTGGCCAAATGTGTGTTTGTCAATGCTCAAACATACAAAGACTTTTGTCAATGTTTAATATTTGATTAAGGCCAACCTGCTTCTATGCAGCAAATATTGAAATGCTCTCTGGAAATACAGAGGTTTTACTTTGGAGTCTGAGTCTTCTTCCCTTTCAGATCTTTTTGTATTTATTGTTTGTTCACATTGCTCACACAAAGCACTTTAAAATACGGTATATAGCCTTAACCCTTGTGGACCCAGGCCATTCGAGCCTGAATCAATATTTGGTTTACTGCATTCATCTTATAAACCACTTCAGCTCTGCTCAAAACAACCAAATGTCCAATAATTTTCAGAATATTAACCCTTTAAATGCCCATTTGATTAAATAATGTCATAATAATGTATTGGAAAGAGTGGTGCGTTGCTGGGGATTAGAGTCTTGGATATGTCAGAAAGTAGCAACAACATTGATTTCATTGCTTTAGTATTTTTTATGTGGTGTCAGATTTAGGGTCCCTAGAGGGTTATAAATCTAACATTTCTGTGTTGTGTTTTTTTTTAAATAAATGGCAACATCATGTAATCAAATAGGCATTTAAAGGGTTAAAATTCTAAAAATGATTGAAGGTAGTTTTGCGCAGAGCTGAAAAGATTTAATAGATGTATGCAGAAAATATATATATATATATATTTTTACCAAAATAAACTAACAATAGACAAAAACAGGTGGTACCAAAATAAATTCTGCCCTATTCTTTATAATGGAGACTCCGCCTGACCATTTCATACTAAAATCTTAATAGTTTTGATTTGTTTCACATTAGAACAACTATATTTGGTGCAGGTAATGTTGACATGTGTGGCTGTAATTCCAAATAGTGTTTGAGATCTAAAGGGATATAAATCCATATATATATATATATATATATATATATATATATATATATATATATATATATATATATTTTAGGCGGAGATGTTTTTGGGGTTATTTTGCTGTTTTCAATCTTGATTTATTCTGAAACTGTACCATTGCACATTCAAATCTCACAAGTGCCCCCTTCCTTTTGACACCAGAATTATTGAAATACACCTTGTAGTTACAGAGATATAGTCAATATACTGTGGACATGTCCTTTTTGAGCAGACACACCAAAAAACAGGCTTAAAGGTTAAGGGTGAAGATAATTGGCCAAAAAGTTAATCTTGATTCTAGCATAAAATCGTGGGAATAAACCCTCTTTCATAGAAGCAGCGCTGGAGTAGACCGTCCTCTCACCAAATTGTCCAGTATTTAACACTTCAGCGGAACAGACTCTTAACACTTAGTTAGCCAGGCCAGCCAGACCATTTCCCTTTGTGTTGTGAAACTGGCCTGGTGTCTCTTTAAATGAATCATAATCATTTATTTAAATGATGTTTGCTATATGCATTGCTGTGTTTCTCAGATTTGTTGTGTGTTTTTTCCATTTGCATTGATCCAGAGGCAGTTTATTCCCTGTATGTTGGTATTGCCCCCTGTTCTCTAATTAAGTCGACTCGATTTAGCCCTGAGGCAGGTTTTTCCCTCGGTACTGCCCCTGGGAATCCAACTCAAACCCACAGAGACCGGACTAATTCTTTGTATAGAACAGAAAATAAATGAGGATGGCCTGACTATCACTTTGTAACTCTGAGTGAGCACCATAATATGTCAAATCAGCCTAACACAGCTCTTACATGACAATATATCGAGACAAACCAGTTTTTGAGTTTGTAGCAGCCACTTTTTAGGCACAAAAACTATCCATTACAGCTTTGAGACAACGACTTTTATTTGTGACATAAATGTAATCGAGTAAAAACCTCATTAACTCCTCTCGCCTAATTGCTTGCCTTAGTAATTGGCACAGGTAATGAACAGTTGGTTTTTATGCAGTTCATTTTCCAAAACACAGCTGCTGTGGTTTGACAGCTTGATTACCTTCATGATATTGAGTCATCAAACCAACACATAGAGTGGAATGATGTTAAAACACAATATGGCTCAGGTTATATACAGACTTAGCCTGTTTGCCAAATAAAATAGATGTATTATGTGGGCCATATTACTATTTGATATTTTGCCTTTTAACATAATTACAAGATGTCACTCCCTGCATTATGTTATAGTCTTCAAATAAATTACTGTCATGGGAGATAATGGCTTGTCAAACCACTAACAATATAAACTATAAAATGGCACAACAAAAGAATTCGAAGTGGCTATTGATTCTAAAGCCCAGCCTTTTTTTTTTAAATTATTAGTCAGATTAGCCGCTGTGTTCTCCAGCTCAGGGTTAGTGATTACAAGACACTTACCTGACCCCTTTCATCTACGTCAGCATTCAACACAACTCATGGCTCACGTTGTCGTGACTATCAATCCCCCGTCACTCACACAACCCTCCTCTTCCTCCCTTCCCCACTCGCTTCATATCTTTCGCTTTGTGCCTGTCTTTCCCACGAACACATTTGTAAACACATTAGTGCACACGAACACACATACACACTCTCCTTTCATTTATTCTATTATACATCTTTGATCGAAGCTAAAAAGGGAAGTAGGTCACAGATTTTTACCAAAAACATGAAGGGAAGTGACAAGAGTGACAGAGAGGAGCAATAAAGGCGCATGACCTGATTACACATCACCTCTGTGCCTTGACATTTTCCCTCCTGAGCCATACTTGGGTATTCTGCAGAGTCCTAGAAACAGAATTTTGCATTTGAGGCCTGTGTGCACTCTGCCAGGCTGCAGCGCTGACATCTGCCTTCTGTCGCATAAATAGCTTCCCTCAGAATGAGAATGAGGTAAAATAGGATGAGCGCAGTCGGAGAGGTGCAGATAAGTCTCTATTGAACATGTGTTGTGGTCATTTCACCAGGCCTGGAGGGGCTGTTTCAGAAATGAGGGCAGGCAGTATTTGAATAACATTTATACTTCTTTATGTAGAAATGTTGGATGGAGATAAAGTAAGGAAAAATGTTTCTGTCGAGAAAGAATCCTCACTAATGAGGCCATTTTGGGATGAAGTGGTGGATAAATGAAGTCTCCTCGTCAACCAGAGACACATATAGACTTCGTCTGTAACAGTAGTATTTGCAACAATATGATTTCCAGCCAGTAAAAATGTATAGAAAAATCTATTGTGTCCCGTCTTTTGTTTACACATTTGTCAAAAAGAGAACAAGTTTGACTGATCTGTGATACATCACAACAAAACAAAACAGCCTGTGGTTAGAATTCAAACTATATATAACAATGAGAAATTCTGAGTTAAACAAACGTGTAAAGGTGTAAAGGAATTAACTTATAGCTGGGGGCAGTGGATTTAAAATATTTCTACTGGTTGCCAGGCAACCGGATAGAATGACCCACAGGGCTTGTTACCAAAATTGACGTCGTCATTCGTCCATTCAAAACTTCCTGTATAAGATTCCTATAAGTAAGTGCTAATGGGGAAATTATAAACAGTGACATGACCTGATGATGATTTGTCGATAAAGTGTCAGGTGCAGCTGTAGTACATAGAGGAAATACATACAAGGAAAAATGTTAACAAATTATTCCATTAATATAGGAAATACTCACGGCTTTTTGTTGGTCATTAATGTTTTTTCACCAGGATCACAAAGACAAAGACCAGGTCAAACACCCAATGACTAGAGTAAGATTTATGATGGGCACTGTCTAGTGTTTTCTTGGATGTTTCAGGATTTGTTCAGTGACTTCAGCCAATCTTTACAAACATAATCCTCCTGTGTCGGTTCACTCCTTTTGTTATTCCTCATTTGAGCTGGTCAGTAAGTCCACCTCCCCACCCCCACCCTTCCTTGTGTAATAGGTGTGGTGTTGCTCCATGTGAAATCACCCATGTACTCAGGGCCCATCTGTTCACTAAAAGTAGGTGTATGCAGTGATTTTGCGTACAGTGCTGACCCGCTCCATCTGGTAGCAAGGCAGTTACAAAGGGGCTATAGCTTGTTCTTCTGGTCGAAGGCATTTATTCAAGCTCTTTTGAAATATTATCATTAATAAAGTCTTTGGTTTTTACACTGCAATTTGTCAGATATCAGAGACGAGCACAAATGAATAAATTAAGCATGACAGAGCTGTCGAGACTCCAAAACTCGCCTATTTTCAGTGGCATTAAAACTGTTCTCCTAAGAGTTTTACATAACCCACTGCAACATTTACTCGTTTTGATTTGTGTCCTTGCTCTCATGACGCGCTGATTAAAGTGCATGAGTCCACAATCTATTTGGGATGGAGATAGCAATGACATTTGGCCCTGTGTTTTATTACACTATATTCCATAAATAATATCCCTGAAGGAAGCAGCTGCCACACATTTATGCCATGCTCGACTGAAGCCTTGCTGTTTGTTCCTGTTATCGTGCTCCTCACATCCTCTACCTCCTAGTCTCATTCTCATTATCTGATTCTTGTCAACCTTTTCAGCACAAAAGCAGAATTAGCTTAGCAACGTGCTTTATGTCATAGCAACTGTGTTTGCCAAGATAAATCTAATGAGGTGCCCTGGCTGCGTGTATCAATGTTTTGTGGTATCTAGTGCCAGAGGGAGCTCGAGGAAAATGTTCTGCCTGTTTTGGCAAAATCAACATAAAGTGATGAACACTAATGCATGAACATTGTGATGGACATTTTCAACAAGCACTGCTGAAGAGGGATTAAAATAAAGTCTTTACATTTAGACAAATATTGATAGAAAGATGATTAATGTACATGTGTTTAGACAACAATTGATAAACCAGTGTGGACTAGTAAAGTCTTGATGTTATAAAGAAAAAAAAAATCACGTGAGAAGTAGTGGATATTTTAGTAGAACTCAATTTATTCATAACTACTTACATGAACATAATGCACTTCCCTTGATTTTCTTCTCTTAACTCAACAGCCACAATGAAATGTATTTATTCATTTATGTACTGTACCTAAAGAAATAAATAAAAGGTCATGTACTACCAAAGAAAAATGTCGAGCTGTGGCGTGGTAATGTATTATTATTATAGTTATATGGAAGGTGGCTCAGAGGAATAGGCTGCATTGCTATACATTTAAATAGACTATGATCATTTCATTATAGATCTTCTTATGGGATCACTTTGTATTCATCTCTGTTTCATAATGGCTGACCAGGCCTAGCGCTCATTTCTTTCTAAAACTGCCTGCCACAGGTGCATTAACATAAATAGTCATTTTATGGAGGGGTGCTATCAGGGCGAGTAGCTGTGATGATAGATTATAGCGTGTTGATTCAAGCCTCTGTTTGATATGGGGTTGAATCCATAATGTGAATTTTTAATGCCGCCCTCTAAATCAACTCTGACCTCTTCATACCCTCTACTTTATCTTTTGACACTGGGATGCAGATGAACTTTCTGTCAATCAATAAATTATACTCCTTTGATGACCGGACCACATGTTAGATTGTAATTACTGATGTGAGCCACAGCTCTGTCGCCGCAGTGAGAGTCTAAAAGAGTCACACCATGTCACAAGATCCTCGTCGCCTTTGCTTTATTGTGTGTGGTCCCAGGATAAAATATCCTGGAGGTGGTGTTGATGTGATGAATGCACCTAAACAGCTTGTTTTGCAACAGACCAGTGAATCCACACTGGATATGAAGGACAATTTATTCTCAGGTGCCGCAGTCAATCTGGTTTACCGTGATGTTGGCTGTGATTGATTTTATTTAGTCAGAGTTTACACCTCGATAGATTTCTTTTGTGAGGCACATTCTTGTATTGATTGTTTTTTTTTTAATGTTGATGTCTTGCAAGAGTGGAATATGTACTGAGATAAAATGTGAACTTTAAAGTGGTAGACCATATGTAGGATTTCCAGGTAAATGCTTGTAACCTGGCCCCACATCTCATAAATAACCCCTTAGCTTTAACAATTCTCTCATTGTAACTCCTAAGGTCCTAATCAATTGCACCATTTATTTAGAGCTGCGTGTGAGCCACTTACTGTCATGAAACACTGTGATCAGTCTTGTTTGTTGTACTTTTTTTGGCATGAGAGTGTGATTTATTACACTTACTTTATTTTTCACCTCATAATTTCTCTGAAGCATTTTCCTAGCTTCCCCATAATGGTGCACGCAGCCAGACTTTTACACGCTGCTACTGGCAGTAAAATAGGCATGTCTTTTTTATGTTAACATTTGTTTTTTTTTTGTCTCATAGATTGGAGAACAGACAAAGATTTGTGCTGAATAATGACCCTTTCATTTTAACGTGCAGTAAATTAAGATAGACATTTATATCTCCGAGCAGGTTTTATGGGTGGACAGTAAATTCTCATGTGGTTTGTGTGCATTATAGATCGATGCACACAGACTGTAAGACTTTATAAGACTTAAAAGGCCAGGCAGGGATTTAAAAGGGTTGAGGCATAGGCTAATCAAAACCAGAAATGGCCATGTCTTAATCGCAGACGCTGACATAAGGTTAAACCACCTGGGGCAAAAAAAAAAAAAGCTCTTCCAGATGGTTTTTCTAATGTTATTTTAAGACGCATGTCAAAAGCCAGTCTGTTACTTTTCATTACAACCAAATACACGCACTACAGAAGCACCAGGGTTTATGGACAGTGTTGTACCACATGCTGGCTTTACTTCACTGAACAGCAGAGAAGACATCCTATCCTCTTGTAAGCTCTTGTGTTATGGTTTTCAAGATCTGGAGCAAGAAGACTCATGACATTGCTTGCTTCCCAGGGCTTCTTTAGAAACGCCCCTGACATGTCACTGAGATAAAACCTGAGTAACACTAGAACGGGCAGACCTTTCTCATTCACCTGTGTCACATGTCTGCACAGATACATGTCGAAAGTGAAGGTGATTTTACAGCGTTAAAAGTGAAAGCACTGTTAAGCTTCACTGCATGATTTATGAAAACTTGTTACAGTCTCTGTGAAATCTCACAGTGAAAAGGGCAAAACAAAAAGAAACTAAATTAACAGCTGCTAGAGCTTTAGGATCCAATTATGCCCAGCCTCAGCTCCTCTGAAGAGATGATAATATCACAGTGACTGAAAAAAAGTGTTATAGCTCATCATCTGCCACAGCGGGAACAAGTCGATGAGAAGTATGAGGGAGAAGACGGAGAAGTTGAAAAGTGATTTCTTGTTTTACTGAATGCCTGCTATAAGCATGTGTAGGTTATATAACATATTCATATATATGTATAGTTTGTCTGTTGTGGTGAATAACTTTCATTCGTTTTTTTTCCAGCTAACAAAACTGAGGAAGTGTGAATCCTCTTCGGCTAATGCATTATTAACAACAATATTTTTAGAACAAAGTGCTAACCCATTTTTGGTTCAAAGGTGGATGCACTGCTGTTTGAGTTGGGTTCTGCAAATAGCAAAAACAAAAGTGCTGATTTCTTGTCTTGAGGAAGTTATTGTTACAGGAGTTAGCATACAAAGTTACATTTAAAATACTGACACTTGCATGCTTACATGTGCTATAAAAACTGTAACATGGTGCTATGTTGCAGATGGAACTAATTAGTCTGAACAATAAAAAGCAACATTAATGAGGGCAGCGTTTATCATTAAGCTCCCATAACTAATCACTTATTCATGTGGGCTTGCTAAAGTTAGACCAGTGACTGTATTGTTCAACATTGTCCTAACATTACCACTGCTGACGAGGGAAGAGAATAACATTGATGATCTGGTTACCATGGCACCTGTCAGTGGGTGGGATATAATTACGTTTTGTCATTCACGGTGATGGGCAGGAAGACGACAATAAGGTCCATTACTGAATGTCCATTAGGTGTTTGTCGTTTATGAACGTTTATGTAAAACAGTATTTGTTTATATGTAGTTTAGTTTTATGACAGTGTGGGATTTTATAACATCACCAATCAACTAAAAAGACTAACGCACTTCACTTGCTTGCATTTGTTTAGATGTAGGTAAATGTCTTGTTATGCAAATAGATGGCCTTGATGTAGTACATTTTGGCCCAATCAGATACAGTTACAGCCCATCATGTGTTACTAAGAAATGGAAAAGCCAATCCATTTATTGATATTGTGATAGGAATGTGGGACTGGAAGCAGCAGAAAGGGGGCTGTTCATTGTGGTTTCAACGATTCAGTGGTTAAATGATTTTTGGTGCCATGCGACTACAGACATAAATTACCCATTTAGGTGCCTGTCCTGCACAGACTCCACTTGATGCCAGCTTCAGACCGATTCTCCCCTTCTCTCCGCTCTAAATCCTTAAATTGCTCTATAAGCCTGCCAGTCACTTCACCAACAAAACGGGGAGTTGTTTGTCGCTTTGCACCAAATAAAACCAAGATATTACTGCTTAATCGATGATAGATGGTCTTTGTTCAGACTGGAGATAAAGAGCCTATGTGTCTTTTGTGAAAGCATTTTAGGGAAGGCGGAGTGGGAGGGATGAAAACGCAGGGGATCAATACTGAACGCACCACAGAGCTCGTATTTACTCTACCATCCTCAGCCAGAGTAATACAGAATTCATTTTATGAGCCAGACAAAGCACAACATGTGATTAACAGAGACGTGAGTGAGGCGCCATCTTTTCTCTCCCTGTAAGTTCTCGCAGTGGTGGAATGTAACTAAGTAAAAATACGTTCTACTCCACTACATTTTGACATTGGCTTCACAAGTACAAGTAAATTTGTAAATTGTTGTAAATGTGCAATACCTTAAATTAAATGTCAAAGTGGTACATAAAGTTTTAAGGAGCACACTTGAACGCAGCATCACAAAAATAGCTTTTCCTCTCTATGTTATCTGTCAAACTCGTATTTAGCACATTAGTAGAATAATGTGCTTAATAAGATTGCTCTTCAGCCACCTAAGTCATAAAGGATGCTCTAAACCGGCCAAAATCTGGTTTGTGCCTCCCTGTGTGGCGCCATGTGGAGAACGCACAGAGGTTTTAACCATAACATGCATCATTACACACCACAATGGAATCATTATTAAGCACTGTGTCTGAGGGTCTTATGAAAAACTGTGTTTGGCTTTTGCACAAGTTCTAAAAAAACTGGACAAGGCTCCTCACCAGGTCTTCGTGAACTTTCTGTCACAGTCGGTCCCTCTTTGTGCAGTAGAAGATCGTAACAATCCTAGAGCTTAATGAGTTACTAGTTTATAATCACAGTATGAGTCTTTTTTTTACAGTTAAAACATTACAAACAGAGGGGAAAGTCAAAGGTAAGACTTGAAGACTGATTAAGGAACAATACTTTCATGTTCCCGTGAGCTTAAAGGATACAGTCCTCATGTGACTCATTCTTAATTATTATCCAACCAACCTTTTGAATTAATAAAGTAAAATTGAAGCTGAGTCAAATACTTTTACATTTATACTTTAAGAACACTTAAAAGCAAGTACTTTAATCATTTTATTTGAGTAAGAATTTTAATGTGATACTTTAGCTTTTATTTTAGCTTTTATTTTTTAGAGGAATTGAGTACTCCCTCCACCACTGCACAGTACAGTGAGAACAAAAAAAAAAGAAAAAAAAAGAGAATTATGCGCTTGAGATTATCAATTTGTAAATGGCCTTCAGGATTACTCTTGTCAAACATGGCCAGCTCTGAAATACAGCGATCAAAGTCTGTCATTTGGAAATGAAGTGCCAAACAGGTGATGTTCAAACTCATGCACGAGAGCCTTCTTCACAGCAAGACGACAAAGCTCATGCATGACCTACAGTTTTACCACAAGCACACAAGTGTAGTGTTGTTTAATAGAGTTCTAATTCTGCCATAATCACTCATAAATGCATAGTTTTATGTTTTCATGGCACATAGGCTGTATAGAGTGCATTGCAAGGGTCTTTATTGCACTTGTGTAAACTAACAAATGTTTTCATCCCGTTGTCAGCAATTAGTCTTCATTATATGCTCACATCTGTTCAAGTATGTCACAGGAGTTAAAGCAGTTCATTAAAGTTAAGACAACATAACAATGCTTTCAGTTACTTTTAATATGCCAAGAAATAAGTCTACTCAGAATAAGGAAAGGATCTGTCAGTAGAGTGTCAGCCTCTCATATAACATTTGTGGAATTAGTGAATATCCCAGAAAGAGATAGCCCATAGAGCAAATTAATTAAACTTTTTATCTGTTAGGTTCAGGACATTCTCAAGGCACTAAAATGGTTAAATGCACGCCATTTACCTTTTAGGCTGCCATTTACCAAAAGACACAGAGCCATTCCAGTTGTGTGGGGTTCAGTGAGCTGTAAGGCGGGTTTAGAGTTCACCTGTGTTTATTGTCTAATGGAGTATGCCTATGGCACAGCAATAGAGCCTGCAGCCATTTTGAAAGTCAACATTTATCCTGTTTTATGTGGCTTATATAAAACATATGATCTCTTATGAAGATGAATTAAGACTCTGGTTTTGGATCAATAAGGTGAGCTACAGTCAAATGTAAATCTGTTTTAATTACTGTCATAAAAATGTACCCTTTTTACTATAAAAATTAGCTTTCATTTACCTCCAATATTACATCATTAAAATCAAATATAAACTCTGGGTTTATGTTTACTGGTGTCTAATTTACAGTGAGTATGAGAAGTTTAATGTAAACAATTGGGATTATATATCACCTTCCATGGGGCTCAATTATATTCACAGTCATGTAATAGGAGCAGAGGTGACAGTATGGCATATATTACTCCCACTGAAGGCTGCTGTTGCATCTCATTTTAGTTCTTTCATGTTTTTATACATCTAAGCCACCTTCATATGCCTCAAGACATTGCAACCACACATTTTTTGGCATTAGCAAAAAAGTATTCTCCTCTTTTCACTGATTACTTCCCATTTGTAGCTACTTCCCATTGTTCCCATGAGATTTCAGCAGCAGCAGTAGCATAAATTGACTTGATCCCAGAGGGATGGAAATCCAAATCCCTGCCACATAAATCAATTTGTACTTTGATTCTGAAGGCCTAACACAGGTGTAGAACATCTGTAGTGTGGAAAGGGGTAACGCCATTATGATTTGGCTTAAAGAGAATTGGAAACTGTATAGCCTACTGTCCTCACACAAGACATTTTATATCAAATGCTGATCTTTAAAGTGTAAACGCAAATATTGAGTGACCAACGCAGAGCGCTTTCCCTCAGAGGGATGACGAAGAAGGAGGTGTGAAGAAGAGTCAAGGCAGGAGGAGGAACCACACCGCTGGCTGTGACAACGACAGTTGCTACCTTCTCTCCTCTTCCTCGACTTCATCCTCATTATCATCAGCAAGAGCAGCTTTCTTTAGCTTTTTTTAGAATAAGAAGCAGCGGCCGTGCAGACGGCGCAGAGAACAAATGCGCGTCACGCGTCTTCGAGAGGCGCTCCACTAAAAGGGAACATGGGGGAATGGCAACTGCAGTCGACCAAATGTAAGGATCAAGAAATTAAAAGAGATCTTTATTTATGACACCAGGTGGACTCAATGCACTATTAGGACTTATTTAACGACCAAAAGGTAAGACGTGCGGAGAGTGTTGTTGTTGCATATATTATTATTGAATAAACGCCTCATCAAGCGATCGTCATTTCACGATAATTATAATGTTGCAGAAATAATTGTGTCAGCATTTTTTAATACAACAGTTTTAGTCGATAATTAAAAAGTATTGTACATAACCAAGAATCACATTTATGACGAAAATAATGATTTACACGACGTTCGTGGTTTTGTGCAGTCTTTGAAATGATCATTTGGACAAATTGTCGGGTGAAAATATGAACTCAGAAATATACAATATTTTAAGCTAACCTTTTAAAAAGATCCCTACCAAGTCTTTGAAAGCTTTTCGTTCTTATATAATGCTGTTCAGCCCTTACATTAAAAGCCTTGTCGTCGTGTTACACATTAAATGAATGAACATTTTAAATCGAGAAACAACCCCTTGCTTGCATGCGAAGTAGAGTATCTATCTGCCCCCTTGTGGTTTTAATTCAGCCCATTCTGAGGAGCTTTGAGAAGAAAGAGGATGCACGAATCATGGCTTGAAACGTGGCATCTTTATTTATTTAGAAACTAAATAGGATTCTCTAAATATCCAGTAGATCAGTAGCTGGATTCATCAACCATGTATTTTGGTTGCCTTATATTTAAGAACATGTATTACAAAGCACTTAAATCTCAATGCTTCTGTGCAGTTAAATCCCTTAAAACATTATTTTTAGAGGCATTGCTAATTAATAGTGTACTGCTTCATTCATCACAAGTAACCCACATTCATGTATCGTTCCCTGTGTGGTTTCCTGTTATGTAATTCCATCCCCATCAGACTGCATCATCCTCACAATGTTTGCTGCTTATATGAGCTTGCATAGGATATATATAGACGTAGCACTAGTCTTAGGCTAGGCCAAGCTAAAAGGTGAGATACAGTGATATGTGTGCTTTTATTTATTTGTGCACGTCTAATTTACATGTGTTTTGGAGTTGTGTGGGTGGGAACAGAGGAAATAAGTAATGACTTATGCAAAAAGCTCTGGTTTGTATACTATGACATATTTGTTCTCTTTTTTGTTGTTTAGATTTGACCCTTGAGACCTAAAGAAACATGGACGGAGCCTCATCTTCCCTGCAGTGCGGATCCAAAAAGCGGGTGAAGATCCACCCTAACACAGTAACAGTCAAATATGCCACTCATTTCCCTCAACCTGGGGATGAGGGATATGATGATGCACCCTCTTTTGAGGACTTTGGGGCCTTTGCTGAGTCTAATGTAGGAAAGAGACTGGTATCAGACAGCAAAGGTGGCAGGACTTTCTTTGGGACCATGGAAACCCAGCCTAAGCAGCCCAGTGCACAAAAGGACAAGGGGGTTGAGGGTCAGCTTGCCAGCTTTGGGGAAGCAAATGTCTTGGCCTCAAAGGTAACATGGATGGCCCTGTTCGGAGCAGCGGCGGCACACGGTTGTGTTTCACTGATAACCCGTTTAGCAGCTGACCGCTCCAAAGTGCCCTCTCTCGAGCTAATTTTCATTCGCTCTGTGATCCAAGTGCTGTCCATCTTGGTGGTCCTCTATTACCAGGAGGCTCCCTTTGGCCCGAAAGGCTACAGGCTGCGACTCTTCTTCTACGGCGTCTGCAATGTGATCTCAATCACCTGCGCCTACACTTCTTTTGCCATTGTACCCCCCAGTAATGGGACGATCATGTGGCGTGCATCCACTACAGTCTTCAGTGCAATATTAGCCTTCCTGCTGCTGGATGAGCGGTTAGGCTACACAGATGTGGTCACAGTGGTGGGCAGTGTGTTTGGTCTTTGTCTGGTAATGGTACCCAACATCGCAGACGAGGAGAAGTCAAGGCTGGGCTTTTGGAAGGAGGCCTTTGGTTATACAATGACAGTCATGGCTGGTTTGACTGCTGCCATCTCCATGATCGTGTATAGAGCCATTAAAGAACGAGTCAGCATGTGGACAGCACTCTTCACCTTTGGCTGGACGGGCACAGTGTGGGGTGCCTCCACCATGTTTATCATGCAGGAGCCCATCATTCCCTTGGATGTGGAGACCTGGGGCTATTTAACTGGGATCTGCATCTGCTCAACAGTGGCATTCCTTGGAGTCTACTATGCTCTGAACAAATTTCATCCAGCCTTAGTCAGCACTGTGCAGCATCTAGAGATCGTGGTTGCCATGCTTCTACAGCTCATTGTCCTAAGGATGATCCCTTCCGTGTACGACGTCATTGGAGGCCTTGTCATCATGGTCAGTGTGTTCACCCTCACTGGAGTCAAGCTGTACAGGGTGAGCAGGGCCATTAGACAAGATTATCAAGAGATCCTAGACTCACCAATCAAATGAGATTCAAGATATCGATCTACATGTTTACAATGTTGCTTGGTTGTGCAGTTTAATGAATGTCTGGATTATTTGATGATTTTGTATTGTGCTGTTTGAAGAGTGTCAGTTGTGTAACAAATGTCTTATATTTGTGTGACATAAAAGACTAATGTATAATGTTGATACTCTAATAGATCTTCTTCAATGTCTAATTATGTCAATGGCCAAAACATCTGCAGAAACAATAATTGATTGGGGGGATTTCTTTTTATTTGGTGAAAAAATAAGATTGTTTTAAGAATCAACACATCATCAATGTTCAGTGTACAGTATATCTCTCTTTTCACACTGCCACTCTTGTCACATGTGACTGTAAAAGTAATCCCAGAAAGCATACAAAATATGGGATAATACAAATAAATACAACCCTTTTCATTAAAAAAGGCATTGCTTTTTTTTTTTTTTTTTTGAAGCTCATCCTTCATTGCTTGGCAAAACACTATATTTGCAAGAGTTAATTTTTGAAGTAGACAATAATATGTTAACCAATTTTCAAACTGTTTGCATGCACAGGCTATACCCTCAATGCCTTTACTTGACAAGCTTGACATTAAGTCCCAGCCACCAGTGGATTTTTAGCACCAGTGACTCCATCCCTGGTTGCAGCCTCTGTTTACTTTCATATTGCATTAAACTAAGCCTAGGGGCTTCAAGAGTAAATTGCATTTAAGTCTTAACAGTGTAAAATTGTCTGTAGTGAATGATTCAGTGGCTCACTAGTGACTTTTCCTCTCTTGAAAACCTAAGGATAATAGCCTTTGTGATAGCCTTTGGCCCAAACAACAATGGGTTGATATTAAATAGTAACGATGTAGAGCGTTAAAAACGTAGTATTACAACATGGACGTTTCACTAAGAGCCCAGCAGGGGGCATGCACTATCCATGTTATTACCCGGAGGAATGTAGAGTAGTAATAAACCTACTTGTAATAGGCTACTGCTGCTTTTTTGTTTTTGGTTTAGGCTTAGCTAAAGTGATTGCGTTAAATTGTTTTGAATTCATACAGGATTCATTCAGGAAAAAAAAAACTTTCCATTTAATATAAATAGCCTATTTTCTATTAAGGCTACAGGAAATGATGTTTAGCAACAACTCAAGCAAAAGAGTTGGATTTAAATATTTATGTGTTGTTAAAACCTGATGTTCACACATCAGAGCATAAACCAGCCAAATAAACAAGCATTGGGACTATAATGGCAACAAGGAAGTCACCTTCACAGATGAGGGGTTTGACTCTCCGATATTAGTCTACTGAACTGCTTTAGTTGTGGAGTGTAGTGTATATAGAGGGGAGGTCCATCTGTTTAGGCAGGAAACAGATTGCATCCTGCAAAGATGAACTACCTTCCAAATTACATGATCAGATCACGTGTTTAATACAAGCATCTATTTCACAGGAGGGGCCTGAATCAAATTTCAGGGCACATTTTAATCAGCCATTAATACGTTTGAGCATGACAATAATTATACTGAGACTTGTTTTGTCCATTCAACTTTAATAAAATGGTTGTAATGTCCATAGCCTATAAGATCTCTTTACGTCTAGGTTAGGCCTATCTGTAAACACCAATGATATATATTAACACACCTCGGCTAATTATATACAGCTGAGTACTAACAAAATAGTAATAGTAATTTTGATTATGCGTTTATATTGAAATAATATTAGAAAAGTAGTTTTCCCCCTCAATCCCTAATTATGCTGCTATTGTGAACAGAGTGGAGTTTAACTATATGAATATGAATGCATGTATGAATGCAAAACACCAACAGCTGCAGTGTGATTGACCGACAGCTCTGTTTTCCAATCAAAGGGGTTCTAAAGGCTCTGAGCCAATTGCATGAATGGGGCGGGACTTGTAGCTTGAGCAGCTTGTGTGGAGGCAGTTAGCATTAGCCTAGCCGCGCCGCTGAGCAGTGACATGCTCTGATATAGAAATGCTACTCCATCGGGGCATAGGGTTTCATCCTTAAAGCTAGCACTTTGAAGTAGAAAAATAGCCGGGAGCTTGCTGGGAATCTATATATAATTTGTGCATTAACACTCTCCTTGGGTGACATTTATATATATGCATTATTTCCTGCGGAGATAAGAGAACCTTACCACCACAAATCAGGTAAGACGCGGTAAGGTTGACTTTCAGTTTGTTGTCACTTGAGCTATGAAATGCAGGCTAGCACACCAACAATTTTCCGTAGAGCTACAGCATTAGCTCTTGTTATCTTTGTTATTTATATCGGCTAACAGTGAAAAGACAAAACCTGTTTGTTCTCTGCCAACATGGCCAACTCACCGTTCTCCATCAGGCTAACTGGACTTATCGATGGGACCGCAATGCTATCATTTTTATACACCGTTAGCCAAGTTATGTAGCATGACACGCTGTCAGGGTTTAAGTCAATAGATTTGGATAACGTACTGCTTTATACATGGGGCTATACACTTTAATTTTTGGCTAAAGAAGTAGCACAAAAGCTACAGCAAATGGGCTCACAAAATCTTTACTACAGATTTCTGTGTCAGGCATTTTCCTTGTTCTTAAATCTTAAAGCTATATTTGTATATTGACTAAAGCATGGATTGTTCACAATGTATGCATTCTTTATCATTAACTGGTCGCCTATTGACAACCATGCATATTTGTTATCAGCTATATGCTGTGGATACACTTTTTTATATTACTTGTTTTTTGTCCGCAATTTGTGTCCTTTTAGGTGAAAGATTTGTGTCGGCCTGAAAACTAAATCTTTGCTTAATTTGTTTCTTCTCTGACAGACTTCTTCTCATAAAGGTTTGAGGGAGGTGAGAAAGGGAGTACATGTGGCCTATAGAGACTATTTTCTTGGTGGGAGTCGGAGGGAGGCCCATGATCTGTGGCCCATGATTAAAGTTGTGAAAAAAGATCCAATATGCTTCTAAACTACAAGCTCGCATTTACAACACTGGGTCACCAGCTCTTAACTTCTGCATTTACTAGTCAGTTACATGCTGATACAACATTATTGTGGTCATATTGCTTGGCAGAGGGCCTCCTTGGCTTCTAGCAAACAAACCTGTCCTCACAGCTCATCAGCAAATTCCAAGTAGGCTATGATAGACAGTGTCTAAGTACAGTATATTTGGGAAATCTTGTGGGCAAATCACAAGCTTATGAATCTATTCTAATTAGTAAATAATTTTTTTCCCAGCTAATTGTTCCCTCCCTCACTTCATACACAAATTTCTTCTGAAATGCTTGCTTATGACTCGTGGTTATTTGAATAAAGATACTTGCTATATGTAAACCTAGGTCACCTGCCAAAAAGGCAGTCATAGCTGGAAATATTCACTTCACTGCTTTCTGTAATATATTTTAAATCTAACACTGCTTGTGATGTGTGAAATGGCATGTGGTTGCAATATTAGCAGTTTAAGAGTAAATGATTTTTACTTCCCTAAAATAAGTTTCAGTTTCAGAGGTGCTTTTCTTTATTAGTTCATTATGTTGTTTCCCTGTGTAGTGGTGGCTGTAAAAAGAGGATGTGTGCATTACAAATCATGTCTTCAAGTTACTGGTGTTTATGTTATGTAACCCAACCAGCCGAGACTTCTTTTGAAAATATTTGTCTTATGTCTCTCTCAATATCAAAACTCTCCATCAGGCCCTAGATTTTTGTCATCACAGCACAATCTGGAAATATCTCCTGCACCTTAGATTCTAACACACACAAGTCCCAACATGTGTCTCTCTCAAACCTCTGTCCCAAGTGGCTTGTTTAGCCCCAATGTGACAGCACCCTAGGGCTCATATTTGTCAGGATGTATGAAGACAAAGAGGAAGCCATAGTCTCTATTTCACCTTCCTAACGGAGGTTGCCTCAGATCATTATCTAGGGTTAACAAATGATTTGCTTGGTTAACAGCTTAGCACTTTTTCCAGAAAGCCGCAGAAGTATTCAGCCCCACTCTTAAGGCTAAATTTAGATTTTTATGTGAATAATCAGTTTTACTGCCTCAGTTGACAGCACTTGAGAACAGATACAATTTGTCAGTAGTAGAGATGTATCCTTTTTGTTTTTTCCAAACTTGAAATACTTCTTTGGATATCCCCAAGAACTTTTTGGGTTTATAAAAGTTTATTTTCCTTTTTTATTCCAGATCTCTTGCATGTGGCTGTGATTGGACCCAGTAGCTATACGTGACTAGACCACCCGGTACAGCAACTAGCAACTCCAGCAACCAGCAAGGTGTGGATACCGATGTGTATGCCTTGCTGACGTAGGTGGGATCTTAAGAAATAGATTTCTCTCCTATCAAGGTCTTAAATTCTCTGGGGTTTGATCTAACAGATGTCAGTTTTTCATACTATACTAATATTCCAGACTCATTCAATTAAGCTTTGCAAAAATTAACGCAGTTGACTATAGTCTATATCTAGCTAGTTCAGCACTGTAGGTCCCCTTAGGGCACTATGCTTGTGTAGCTTGCTCTGGTGCCTGGCAGGGACGTTTTGATCAGACTTAAAAAAAAAAAAGTTCATAGTAGTTACTGATACTACTAGTTACTGATTACTATTTTTATCATCTTGGGTTTTTTTTTTAGTCACCCACATTAGAGACTGAAAAACACAGCTTGTGTCATTAATGTTAAGCCCCAGATATCTGCCTCTGACAACCTGCTTACACAGCATGGCATCACTTGTTTTCCAGCTCCAGAAATGGAGGACTGCACTGGGGCCAGAAATGCACAAAACAAGTCACCAACCATCATAGAGCCTTCCAGTTTGGTGTCAAATTATAATAAATACTGAACTGAAACCTGCTAAAGAGATTACTTGGGTGCTTTGAAACTGGATAGATCCATGTTGAATAATTGCCAGATTAACCTGAATCTGACTATAAATATATTTTTCCAACCGTAGGAATAAATTGTATGGCATAATTCTAAGGAAGCCACTTTGTTTTGCTTTTGTCTGTTTACAGTCACTTGGCAGTTTAAAAAAAGAGGTCCATTATACATCAGTTTGAAGACTTGAATCTTTCAGTGTTGTTTCCATGAGAGTACATTTTATGAATTCTCAAAGGACACAAGCCACAGATCTATTTCTGGTAATTCCCAAGTGCTTTGGGTGATCCCGAGGGGGTTGGGAGCTAACCAACTTTTTTTGCACACAGTCACGAGAGCCTAAAACACTCCTATGTTAACTTTTAATATGATATTGGAACAAACATGTACCCCTCAGCACCAATTTCTAGCAGTTTAAAGTCTTTCTGAACTTGAGCTTTAACCAAGAGTACACTGGTCTCACTGGAGAGTGAACTGAACTCCACTGAACCCCTGGGGTCAAGCCTGCTCTCTGTCAGATTGCATCACTTTCTCATCATCCGCTCACCCTTATGTCCACACTTCCTGTCTCACAGCTGGCCTGCCAAGTCTCCCCTGACCCTTTGGTGCTGTGCTGCTGTTTTGTTATGAGAGAATCTAGGACAGCTGGGATGTGTGCTATATGTTTCATGGGTTTTAGCTGCTCCGGTTCAATGTAGAAATGAACACAAGCTTGCATTCATTAGTCCGGGACGGTTTGTGAGGCAGCCCCGGACCGTGGCTTAAATGTACGTTTTGGTGTGTGATGGAGGAGTTGCTGTGCTGCTAGGGGGCTGAGCTGCGAGCCTACAGAGCACATTCCAGAAGGCAGCAGAGCCCTGTGATTTTAGCAGACTGTCACAGGGATTAGGTTACTCTGTCTGCCACTGTGAGCTCATGCTGTTGCTGTCTCAGTGCCGCAGAAGTCCGGCTGTGGGCTCTGGGACCCTATTCACAAAGAGACAACAGCGCCCCTTGATGTTCTTCTCAGCTTCTTTTTCCAAGACAACATCCAGCTGTTGTAATTTCATTTTACAAGAAACTATTTTCAGTCTCTGTATTTGATGTCACACATATTACTACACACACCACTGGGGGTGCTCGACGCTGCAAGAAGATATTTTTTTTTTTTTTTTTTTTAAACCTGTAGACTGCAGAATGTGTCACCGAGTGAAGTTTGATTGAACTTAAGAACTCTTGTTCCTTTGCACTCTCTGATCTGTGTTAAACCACAAATGTGCAGTTCTTGTGGTTTTGTGGTTTACCATTGCCTTCCAGCCTCCAACATTTTGTTGATGGACAGATAGATACTGTCAGTAAAGAATCTTTTGTTTCTTACGTATTGCCCTTTATAACGGTGTCAGATTTAGGTTAGTGGGAAACCAATGTGACCAGTGTTGGCACTCTTGAGAACAAGAATGGAGTACTAATAATAACATAGGCTGACCTGAGTTGGCACAAGATAACATGAGTGGTAATAGTCAACAAAGTGTGTAATTGAGATTGAAAGCATTAAATATTATGTATATTGTTGCTATCTGGTTACTTTTGGATTACATGCTGTTTTCGATAATATTTTTTTAACTTCTCATAGGTTGGTTTTACAGATTTTGGATAAGCTACGAGGGAAAACCCTGTCGTTACTGACCACCTGTCCACCAGTCTATATGGCCTGCTTGCCCTTGTTGACAACCACAAAGCTTGTGCAAAATGATCCTGTTTTTGTCACTTATTTTATTTTCAGCATTGAATTTGTTTTCCCAAAACATCTATTCAACTGTTCACTCATGGGCCTTGGTCATTTGGATTTTAGATACGGGGAATACAAGTATAAATAATGCTATGGCTCCTCTAAATTTCAAAAATCACAATTTTTAATCTGATGTAAAATCCAAGCATGATGATGGCCAACGTGGATGTGAATAAGAAAAAAAAAACAACAACAATTTGAGCAGTTGGATCATCTGACCTGTTTGTGTTCAGTGCCTTGGTGTGGCAAGTGGCCTTGGCTCAGTCTGCAGCTGCCAGATTAGCTCCGAGCATCTGTCACTTAACTTTTTGATCCTCCCTCACATCTGCACGCTAAAACGACAGTGAACACCCTTAAGTGGTCTGTCAAGTTAACACTACAACACAAATGTAACTCTCTATGTTTGAGGCGACCCCACTCTAATGTTTTACCCATGAAAATCAAACATTGAATTTTATTGATTGCAACTTACAGTGAAACCTAGTTTGTTACACATTTGTTAGTCCCGCTACAAAACCATTCCAACACTTTATATACAAACCACTCACAACTATATCAAGCATCACCTGGCCACCATCGTCTTCTTTATCTATTTAGTTTATTTTGCACCTTTGATTAATCGCGTTCTCTTGTGTTTGCTTAAGATTAAGTTCCGGGCTTATTTTAAAGGCAGCTGTAGGTGAAACTAAGACACCAGTGCTTCAGTGAGGGGGAGAAAAAAAAAAGAAACCCAAGTGCTCTCGATCAATGAGGTCAGTGTCTGGCCTGTTATGTTGGTCAGGGGGTAAAGGTGAAACTCCATCCACTCCCATGACATCAGAGCAGCTAAGACGGCACTGTAGTGGTGCCTCAGTGTCGACGAGTGTGCTGTATTAACCTTAGCATAGTCCTTACTGCGCTTACGGCTACACAGGTCATAAGACCAGTGCTATGAATGTGCTTATTGTCGGACAAATTTCCACCGCAAGTCCTGTTATTTTTAGTGTGGTCCATGTGATCAGCAACATTTCATACATTTGTGCATATCAGAGACTCTCTCCCAGTATTATTAAATGTAGTCTTCATTTTGCTTTTGACTGGTATGTTTTCTCAAGTTCCCGTGTGACAGTTTATTTGTTCAACACAACAGACAATTTTTGAACTACTGGTGAGGAAACTGTCCCTTCTGCTAATTCCTGAAAACTCTGGCAAACGTTCAATGTTAAAGACACAAAGAACAGACATCTGTATTTATTTTTTTATGGTGAACGATCAAAACTAAACCGTGGAAATTTGTGAAAATTGTGGGTTTGTGAGCTCTAATGTGATCTGTTCAGTAATCAAGATCCCGTTTCTTTTGTCTAGGTCAGCGGAGGAGTTGAAAAGCCCTTGGACTTCTCAGCTTTGATGCATAACAGGTACCGTTATCTCTTCCCACACATAGTTTCAAGATGTACTTTTATAGTGCTTTTTAATGTATAAAGTCTGCACAGTCACAGAATAAAAGTTGTATGCAGACAAGAAGCAGATATTCTCAGTGGAAAGCCAGGCCAAATGTGTCGGCTCTAAATCCAAGTCTGTTTTTACAAATGCCCCTTATTTCCTTGTGCTTATCCCGACTAAAAGTAGTAACTTGATGATTTATGTTAGAGCTACAGAATGTGAGTGGTTATTCGAGTACAGCTATATTCCACTATGTTTTGTGATACTGACCATTTATTCTAGACTTTATTTTTTGCCCTGAATCTGCTTCTTTACATCATCAGTGCATCTAGTTCAAGATGACAGAAGAGGTGATCGTCATCGCCAAATTTGACTACATGGCCCAACAGGACCAGGAGCTGGACATCAAGAAAAACGAGCGTCTCTGGCTCCTGGATGACTCCAAGTCCTGGTGGCGTGTCCGAAATGCCACCAACAAAACCGGCTTTGTGCCTTCCAACTATGTGGAGAGGAAAAACAGCGCCAGGAAAGCCTCTATTGTTAAGAATCTCAAAGACACACTTGGTAAGAATCATCATGGGATACAATTGAGGATTTGACAGTATAAAAAGCATTTGCCAAAAAGTAGGCAGGGATTTATTTTCCCCCGATAAGTTTATTTCATATCAAGTCCCAGTGTAACAATTGGTTATTGTTTTATATCATAAACCAAGTGTCAGAAGCAGACATTTTATCTTTGTCAGGCACAGTCTTGTGGTGTCTGATGCACTGGGTTAGAGCCACCACAGGAAGATGCTCGTTGGTTGATGATTGGTTGAACCACTGAAGCAGTCTTATTTAAAGTATGTTTGAGTTTAGAATCTGATCAGAAGGTGCATGACAATTAATGCCTTTGGTTCTTTTTCTTTTTTCTTTAATTTTTTTTATTGAAGCTATCTATCAGGTAAGTGACTTTACTTTGTATGTGTAACAGCTGATGCATATTGTTGGTATGAAAGCAATCAGAGCTGAGGATTTCCCCGTGACCTTTTTTGTTACCTGCATTAACACGGCACAAGTGTTCTGTTTCTGAGTTGTGTTGTGTGCCAAATGTAACCTTGTGTGTAAGCCACGGTTACATTTGACTTGGTTTAATTCTTTCTGGTGACAGATATTCATGATAATTTGGGAGGCACACTCTGAGCACTGGCACTTATGAAACACCGCCAGAGAGCATGACATTCACTTGGCTTGAGTTCACTTTAAAAAAACAGATCTCAGGTCTTCATTTGTTTGATCAAGTTAGGCTAACATCATATTTTGTGTCTAGATTATGAATGTTTTTCTCCCTTTTTAATTAGGCTTGAAGTGAGATGCATATTTAGTATTTCTTCTGTTTTCTGACTTAATATAGTGGATTATATCTTATTGCATGCATTTATAGACCATTGCAAGTCTTTGGCTTTTTCTTTCACAAGCACCCAAACTGTATGTCATCCGTTTCAGCTGTATCAGACACTTGCAGTACTCTTATCAGACATTTGTTATATGTGTCTTCCTGTCAGCTGTGCATTGTTCATATTTTGGGGATTGGCTTGACGTCTTAAAACCGCTGGTGAAAGTAAGACAAGACTGTTGAACTGTTTAGGAGGAAATGGTGGCTTTTGAGTTTCTCTTTTATGCAGTTGTTATGTGCACAAGTGTGTTTTGTATTTTTAGGCAGATTGTATTCAATTCCCTGTGTTGCCCTTATGCCTTATCATCTTTGTGTCATGTGGATGCAGGGCAAGACCATGGTGTGGAGTTAGCACCACAGCACCTTTCCACCTGTCAGCACATACACTGATCAAATAACCTCAGGTGAACAGCTGCATGGGCATATATGTACTAGCTCGGCTGTCAACATACGGTAAACCGTGAGCCCTGCTAGGTACAAGACATAAAACACACATCATTTCAAGATATATTTATGATCAAATAATAGATTTAGTATAACCTATAAAAGTTGACGATGTTTTTGTACACTGGTGTGGGAAATGTACATTTATGACCACTTTTTATTAGCTAGAAAGAAGTTTTGTCTTGTTTTTTAATTAGGCTTGTGTGGTGTGGGGCAACCATCTTTACCAGGGCCTAGGCTTTTTTTTATTTAATTTTTTTTTGTTGAGTGTTTCTCTACAAACAACTGCAGTCATGTGACATTGAGTACTCAGTCACTTGCGCCACAGATTTCTAAAATTTGCTCCACACGCTGCCCTGCTGGGAAATGAAGACTAAATAGCCCAGCTTCACTTTCCCTATATCTCTTTTCTTTCATCTTTCTTTCTTTCTCTGCCTCAGTCTGTATTTAACCGCCTCCCTCCATGAGGCCTGTGCCTTCCATAGCTCAGCTAGAGGCCTCATTATCCCGTGCTGTGATTGGTATAGAGTGACCACATGGTGTTAGAGTGGGCTGTCCTGCTCTGCTATCCGCCCAGCTCTCTGGGTGTTCACATGGAATAACTCTACAGCTGCAGTGGGAAGAAAGCTGGGGCCGGGACAGAGAGGGAGAGACGGCGAGCCCAAAATGGACATGGCTAACCTATTCAAGCACTTCTTTCGTGAGTCTTTCACATTCCTCATTTTCTGTAACTTCCCAGTGTGAAGTTGTTTGGACCAGTGGTGTTTTTACAAATGGTTTTCAAGAGCCTTTGTCTAAAGTTTGAACCAGGAGGTTTTGGAGGAGTGGGTGTGAATTCTTTATACAAATGTTTTTCTCACTGTGGTTCTTGTTAAGTCTCAGTTTAGCTTAGGCCAGTGATTTTTGTCATATTTAGATCAGACAAAGTGATTTTCGTGCTAACATGTTGTAGCAGAGTGGGAAAGAGGCTGTGCTAACAGCTTTATGAGGCTGTTTGTGTGAGCGGCAAAAACTGGGTGGATATGCTTTTAGAAGCCTTCTGCTGAGTCGAAGCCTGTAATTGCCTCAGCAATCCTTCTGTCTCTTTCTTTTAAACACACACACACACACACACAGTAATCCAACTCCATTTTCCAGCATTTGTTCTAGTGAGTGGGCTGCAACTCAGCAGATTACATTATCATGCTTTAAGACCCCCGCTCCACCCTGATTTGGAATATCTGAAGACATAGCTGAAGTCTGTTTTCCTTTATGCTACCCTGAAGGCGAGCGTGCCCCCCTCCGTGTCAGGAGCTACAGTCGACGGGACGCAGGGCGCTTATGTAGAACACTGTAGTCATTGTGCTGGGAGGAGGAAAGGGTCTGTACTGATTGATGGGACCTGGGTTCCCATCTCCTTCACCTCGGCAGCTTATCAGAGGAATGTCAGTACCCCGGCAGCTCGGTGGGCTGTGGATACTTTACAGGCACACTGACACACTTTTTCAAAAAGGGCCTGGCGCTCACCCATGCTGTAATCTCACCTTGTAACTGTTGAGTGCTATCTCCTGTCTCTGTCTATCTCCTCCCACTGTGAGAATTTGTATGTCCACAGTCTGGCCTAAAAACTTCTAAACTGAGATTTAGAGTTTTAATAAGTTAAGAAGATACCTGAACAAGTGAAGATGAGCTAATAAAGCTTTTACTTGTGTAAACTTCGTGCTGTGAACGTTGTTCCCCTCCCTCTGTTTTCCTGTTTCTGAGCCACCCCAGCAAGCGGAAACTCTAATTTGAGCCACATTTCTCTCGGAGCTTCAGACGAATGCAGGCCAGAAAGGAAGTGAGAAGTTAGGAGGAAGTTGAATCATTGTGCTGAGCCTGACTATTGGACTTTCTGGCAGCCTCTGTCATTTGCTCCCTCTTTCCTGCTCCAAAGCCTTTTCTCCAAACCACTCATGAAGCCACTTTACACAATCAAAAGTTGGCTTGTGCTTTTCTTCTCCAACACTATGCACTTGTTTTCATTTTGGCACAAGGTGTTGCACAAGTGAGTTTTTGCTGTAAACATTGGTTCTGTGGAAACATTACAGCAGAGCTTTTAAAACTATTATCTTTTTTTTTTTTATATTAAAGTCAGCTTTCAACAAATAGTTACAATAGTTAAGTTTTTTTATTAATATTATTTTTGTTACGCAATTGTAGCATAAACAACATAAGTATACATCTTCTTTTCAACCAAAAAGAGGTGATAATTCATGAGCCCAAAAGGCCAGAGAAGCTAAGAGCAGCTGTGCTGTGTACAGAGTCCAAGTCAGTGTGTTGACATACTAATGTGTCACTGCTGCATCATAGCTATACAGTCATTTTTATTTTTTATTTATTTAACCTTTATTTAACCAGGAAAGTCCCCACTGAGATTAAAAACCTCTTTTTTAAGGGAGTCCTGGCCAAGAGGCAACAACATGTACACAATTATAAACGTACAAAGAAACATTAAAATGACACAGGTTATAATAAACAATTGCACATTATTGAGGCAATTTCCATTGCTTTTATCTTAGTTTTTAAGTGTTTAAGGACAAGAGCTCATTCAGTTTCCAGTCCTTCTGCAGCATATTCTAAGCAAAAGGAGCCGAGTGGACAAAGGAAATGAAAAAAGAATGACATAATGGAAAGCTTTTTATTGAATGAAATTACTAAAGAGAAAGCAAAACGTAAACTGAAAAGTGAAAATTTAATTTCAGTTTAATAAATGGAATACATTTTTATACAATTACTAAAAAGGCAATTTGTTTTCTGTATTAAATACAGCTTTGAGATTTATTTACTAATTGAATTATTTTCTTTTTTTCCAAACTGTTAGTTTGTTTAGTCTATTTTTTTCTGGCTGCTGCATTTTATTAAGTTAATTCTTGTGTACTTGAGTGATATACAAGTAAATATGTAACTAATATCACTTGATTGAATGCAATAGGGTGATGATATTTCTTTTCATATCAGAATTTCTTATGCTAACAATAATGTAGGGCTGTAAAATAGTATAAAGCTAATGGGGTGCTGGGCTCCTTTCTGCTTGGTTTCATCAGACGCTCACCACAGTCTGCTTTTGATGTCCCAGACAGACAGCTGAAGTTGAAAGCTCTGTGTGTTTCCTGTGAAGCTATCCGTCTGCCATGTTTGCACCTTGATTGAAGCTGCAGTCTGAAAACGCCTTCTCAACGGAGGAATATGCCAACTCCTGTGTGCGCACCCTTTAGTTAGTTTGACTCACTACTGAGGGTATGAGGTGTCATTACATTTAATGTGCATGTCTCATACTAAAACATATGGCTGTGGTGTGACACAGTTGGAAGCTTTTGAATTGTTATTAACTAGATTGAGCATTTGAGGCAAAAAAAATTAAATACCCACCTGCCCCCATAGCATGCAAGGCTTATATTTATCGACAGTATAAAAGAAATCAGATACAGTAATTGAGTTTTAGTCTAAGTTGTCATAGGTTGACTCACAGAAAAGTGCTGTAACACAGAAACAAAACTCTGGTGTAAGAGAACAAGAAACAATACTTAAAAAACAAAGGCGGAGCTGTAGAATACATTATTTCAGAATCAAGAATTGCTGAGTATGATGTTATTAAAATCACAGTCTGAGATATGAGGAAGGATATTTGAGTCAAGATAAGATGAAAAGCCTTTATTTAACCACAGAAACCATCACTTGCATTTATCAACTGTCACTAAATGTGTAAATCATGTTGTGTTAGATATTTTTGCACTAGACAGTTTGATCTGATGATGCGGTGTTGGAGCAGAGAGCTGTCAGACAGACAGACGCGGGGTGTTGTCGTCCACAGAGGAAGAGCCCTGGAATGGAGGGAAGCATCGGGTCGAAAGGGCCCCGGCAGACAATGGACAGCCAGCCAGCTCAGTTTGGCCTGAGTTAAAAAATAAAACCAGTTCCTGTCTCTTACTGGTAGCTTACTTTCTTCTCCTCATGCTGCTTCACTTCATCTAAAAAGTATTTTTTACCTAATAGGGCTAATGTCTTTGTCATTGTTTGCAGTGATTTACTACCAGTTGACGCCACATAATTTCCTTCCTGTCTGTCGTACTCGCAGGAAATACATCTGACGTCTAAAGAGAATTATTTTTTTCCATGCTGTACTATGGCCCGGCCATTAATATCTAAGTGGTCCCATGGTTTGTGGGTTTCCAGGGAGTGCCTAGAGTTCACATCTGTGTTCATACGAGAAGTTTATGCTGTAGATAGGGTAAGGTACAGCGTCAGGTATGGATAAAGTTCAAATACAAACGCACACTACTTGAAAACACTGCAGGGGCGTAGTTTGTATTAACATAATGTGTGTTTGCAATGAGCATAATTATGGATTTTTTATTTTTATTTTTCAATATCATTAGATTGAATAACACTTCTTTTGTTGATTGAGGTGATGGCATTGAAAAACATCATCCTATAATTAAGGATTCTAGTTCAGTCGTAATGTATCCCTCACATCAGACACTGTATGACTTTTGTCTGCATGGCTGAGCCCCAGACTGCTTAGTCATTATAAATTCTCATAGGGCAGCTCAGCATACTGTCCGTGTTAAAATATACCAGAAAGTTAAATGTGTTCCATTTAAAGGTCCGTATATAAGTACTTACCAAAATGAGTTATTCATTGCTAAGTTGAAAAATTTAGATAGAATATTTAGTCATTACAAACAGTGGCCTTGAGCTTGACTGAAACGGCTGGTGTTCTGGTGTGAAGGCGCTCTTAGATAAGACTGATATACTCGGCATCAAAGAGCAAATACACTTAGCCATGACAGCTTGTCTTTTTATTGGACTATCAGTAAATCTGAACCTCCCTTATGTTTTCAGTTTGTTTGAATAATCTAATCACATGTTAATTTTTTAGATGTTGTGCCTTTTTTTAATGCAAAGCATTTGTGTCACTGCAGCAGGAAGCAGTTAATGTGCTCCCAGAGCAGAGAGTGATAAGAGCTTGTTCAGAGAGATAAAACATGTCCGACCTTCTTTTAATTTTTGCTAGACTTTTGTTCTGAGCAAAGCAGGCGTTTGCTACAGACAATATCAATTCCATAGATTGTGCATCTGCAGTGCAAAACATTTTATTCACCTCTACTTCTAGATGGTTGTTGCTGTCTGAACCACAACTGAACCAGTAATGCGTATGTGAAAATTATGTGCGCTATAGATCAGCCATACCTTTTTGTCTTCTTTTAGACGTTATCTGTTCGATACTAAGGCCTGTATGCACAGCCCTCAGTTCTTAACACTGTCTGAAGTCTATAGTTATGTGCAGTGGTAGGACTAATAACAGGGTCTTCCTGGAAGCACTTTGACTTGAGGCTGTCAGCGTTACTGTGAATTTTGTCTTCTCTCCCTTAGTCACAGACGCCATCCTGTAACAGTTTCTGCATTCGGTAACACAATACATTAGTCACATTCCCTGCTCTAACAACAAGAACAACATCTTAGGGCTACACCCTGCCTTCCTGTGTCATTACACAGCTGAAAAATAATGAAAGCAAATGTAATCAAAAAAAGAAGTGTACTTTTATCGGTTTGCAATGTCAGGATTATTGTCTTCTCTGACTCTTGGTCTTAGTCTTAGCCTCCCCATTAGAGGCTGTGAATAGATCGATCAGGTACACTTCCTTCTGGTTTTGAGAAGGCGGCAGGATTTCGCCAAGTGTGTTCTTCCTGAGCCCTGCGTGTGTTTCATCAAACTGTTCATATGCTGCACTGTGGAATTTCTTGACCAATAAAATGATGACCACACAACCCTCTCTGTCAGGACTCAACAACCTAAAGCCTGGGATTCCCCTGCTCTTAGTCACAACTGTTAAGAGACGGTTCCAGTGAGTGCTGGTCTATGACGAGATGCATAACAAATTATAGCTTGGCTGTGGTTAGGCTGAAGTATGTATATGTGTGAGAGACTCGCACATATACACACCTACCTACTGTTTTTTCTTTTAAAAAATAGTCTTAAATTCATTCTCGCTTCGCTCAGATGTCTAATGGTCACAACAGCAGGGTGTGTGTTGGCTGAATAAGGAAGGTTTGTGTTTACAGTACATCACAAAGGATGAATGGCAGAAATGAGACATTTGGTATCCAGCTGTAGTGCATGTTAAGCCACAGGTGTATGAGGCGCTAAGGTAATTAGTGCAATGTGATTAGCAACAGTGAAATATGAGTAAGCCTTTTAGTCCACTCCAAAGAGTCAGTAATTTGCAGCTAACGGTGAGGAAGGCATTGTTTCCTTCTTTTTTACTTGGTTTACTTTGTAGATTGCATGATATAAAGATTTTGTGGTAAAAAACATGTTTTCATCACTGAGTTTCTCTCCTAACTACACAGGCTTTGCTTTTTGTTTCCTTAGCACCACGGCTTAATCCCAAAGAATGTATTGGGCTGTGTGTGTGTGTGTGTGTGTGTGTGTGTGTGTGTGTGTGTGTGTGTGTGTGTGTGTGTGTGTGTGTGTGTGTGTGTGTGTGTGTGTGTGTGTGTGTGTGTGTGTGTGTGTGTGTGTGGGGTCTATTGGAACTAATGTACTCTCCCTTAATTGTATTTTAATCCTAATGCTTATTATTGCTGCCTGTTCTTTTGTTTATTTCTGCCACTTTTTTCAGGTGTCAGAATGTGTGTTCCATTAGTTTAATTTACATCAACTTACAGTAACCTTTTTTAAGGTTTTGATTTTTAACTGTATACTAAGTCTTGACCTAAGGGGTTAATAATTTGGATGTCATTGTGGACATGTCAGTTTTGGGCCAGGGCTTTTTGCTAGAAAGCCATTTTGGGAGAAGGTCAGTCATCGTAAAAACTAGAATCCATTTCAGCCCAAACGTACTTTGGTACCTGTGACGGCACTCTTTGTACTAGATGGTACCAGATCTTCTGAAAAGCCTTAAGGCTAACAATCTAAGATGAAAATACAACATTTTGTAAATAGATTGTTGGGCAACCACTGAGTAATAGTCACAATTTATTTATTGAATTTTTTTTAAATGGCACAAAAAGACAGATGGTTTGAGGAGAATGGGGAATATTTCCGTGCTTACAAATATGCACACAAATATAACCCTTACCTT
Organism: Neodontobutis hainanensis; assembly: GCA_024349245.1. Lineage (NCBI taxonomy): Eukaryota > Metazoa > Chordata > Actinopteri > Gobiiformes > Odontobutidae > Neodontobutis > Neodontobutis hainanensis. Next base: position 2,731,605 of record JALDNG010000010.1, read on the forward strand.
ACATTTGTTAAATTACAGAAGGCTTTGGGCTGTATCTTGTGGTGGCGCAGGCCCCGTGATCAAAACGGTGTTATAGTTGCTATCTTGTGCCTGATGCAGCTACCGCCTGTCTGTCTGCGACTCTGCCAGCGCTGTGAGGGCTGGTGGTTAAAAAAGCGAGGGATGTCATGGCCCAGACGGTCTGTTTGTAAAGCCCACTGCAGGTGGATTTAGGTGCATGACCACGGACTGATGCAGTCACAATTAAATTCAATTAGGACGAGGTTATTGCCGCGGACATTTTTATTCTTATTGTGCACATGTTCTGATATAAAAATAGAAAATGAATACATTTTTTTGAAATTGATTTAAATAATAAATAAATATCTTTTATTTATAAAATAACATTTTGTAATCTCAAAATAATTTGGGTTTATATTCTGAGACATTACTAACAAATGACTAAACTACTGACTTAGTTATTATTTTTTTACAACCAAGGCTTTATGGAAGCACAAAAGGTTTGCTTTAAAAAAAACTTCTGTTACAGCCAGGACAGCACATGGCTAAATAAAAAAAAATGCTATGATGGAGGCTGAGGAAAGTAAACATTTAGCTTAAACAAGGAGAAAGTGAGGCTTTAGAAACAGAAACTCACGGGGACGCAGCTGATCAGGAGTTTGGATCTGAGGTTTTGAGCATCGCAAAAATATAGTCCAAACTTATTGGTGCTGCTATCATCCACATCCTCATCTCTGCCTGGGCCTGGACCAAGTCCTGACAGGTGTGACACCTGTCTGCTGTGTTTGTCTGAAACCCACACTGCTTTCCAGCGTAACAATGCACCAGAGCTTGTTTTGAAGCTTTGATCATGTGACTGAGGCCAATTAAGACTCGCACTAGAATGGCTTTACATGATGTGAGTAAAAGAAAAAACCTTGTGTGGTTTCTTCTGTCTGTAGTCCACTACCAAAATTAAAATAATCTAAAACGCAGCAGAATAAAATCCTCCACTATTTTCTCTGCTGTTGATACAGACCATGTCCAGACATGTAGCTGTAGGTTTTGTTGCACAGACATCAGAGAAGATTTGCCCTATTAAAATGATCATTCTATAAAACCTGACATAAAAATACCAATTCAGCCAAAATAATGATAAAATATATTTTTATCTGGATGTAAGTGACTTTGTTAATAATAAAACGAGTAACACAGTCAGCACATCTGATATTCAAAAAGAAGAAAGGTTTAACAATAAAATATCATTTTTATGCATTATATCACTGTTGATTGACTCTAAAATAAAAATAGGCTAAAATACATTCTAATGATGATATTCAGCGCTGCGCTGGAGGAAAGCCCTGTGACTGGGTAAAAGCAAAACACTCGTGACACACAACTCTTGCCTTGACTTGCGCCAGCTCAAGCCCTGCCTGTTTGTACCACCGTCTTCACCCTGAAAATCAGAAGTCGATTTGGACACGCCCCTTAATAAGCTTCTGTCTCTGCCAAATACCTGTGTTTTGATCAGGAAGATACGACTCTTTAAGTTGCCAAACATCAAGTCATAAAGATTAATTGCATAGCGACACAAATAAAATAAATGTCTGCTCTATCTTTGGGCCTCAATATGATTCTTATTATCCAGTTAGTGAAACTTTATTGTGACACTCCTGTTGTTCGGTATTGCAGTGGTTCTGTACTTACTTACTCACTTTCTTTTGCTTATTTTTTTTGTAGGAATTGGGAAGGTGAAGAGTAGAAAGGGAAGTGGGAGAGACACAGCCTCCAATGTTGACTCGGACATGTATGACAACGGCGAGCGGTTGTACGACCTCAACGTGCCTGCTCTGGTCAAGTTCAGCTACACAGCAGAGCGTGAGGACGAGCTGTCTCTGGTCAAAGGAACTCGTGTTATCGTCATGGAGAAATGCAGTGACGGCTGGTGGCGAGGCAGCTACAACGGGCGCTCTGGCTGGTTCCCGTCCAACTATGTGATGGAGGATGTGGACAGGACGGCGGGTGGAGGGGGCACTGGTGGGCTGGGTGACCCGGCTGTATCGCTTACAGAGAAGCTGGCAGCTGTGGTGAGCAACACCAATGGGAACAGAGTGCTGCACACGGTCCAAGCGCTGTACCCGTTCAGCTCAGGCAACGATGAGGAGCTAAACTTTGAGAAGGGGGAGGTGATGGAGGTCATAGAGAAACCTGAAAATGATCCTGAATGGTGGAAGTGTCGCAAAGCCGATGGACAGTTAGGCTTAGTGCCGAAGAACTACGTGACGGTGCTGGACTCCACCTCCCATAAACCCATAGCAGGTCCCGCCGGGCCTCCCACACCTGACTGTGACTACATCTCACCTTCAGGTACTGGCCGCTTTGCAGGGAAGGAGTGGTACTATGGAAAAGTGACGCGCCACCAGGCTGAGGTGGCTCTGAACCAGAGGGGCACTGAGGGAGACTTCCTCATCAGAGTCAGCGAGTCATCGGTAGGCCCTGCCACCTTTGAGTCACATAAAATTACTTTTAGTCCTGATTATTTGTTAACTTTTTAAATGTGAATACTTAAACCACAAATATAAGTTGGTTTGGTTTCAACAATAGTTAGTTGGTTAACTAGGTTAACTAGTTATACCAGAGCACAGATATTGGTGCATTGTACTGCATTTTCTATTTCTATAAGCTTTTTTAACTTTTTCAACAATTAATTGTGACAGAGATCTTGCTATTGATCTGTTGTCGTCCCTCAAGAGCTTGTAAATTGTAATATCATTTTCAGTGAAGGTTAACAACAGGCTTGTTTCCTTGTCTTTTCATAGCCCAATGACTTCTCCATCTCCCTGAAGGCACAGAGCAAGAACAAGCATTTCAAAGTGCAGCTGAAGGAAAATCTTTACTGCATCGGACAGCGTAAGTTCAACTCTATGGAGGAGCTTGTCGAACACTACAAAAAGGCCCCGATCTTCACCAGTGAGCAGGGGGACAAACTGTACCTGATCAAGGCCATGGCTGACTCCTGATCCCTCTCTGTCACACAAACAGTCAAGAACACAGGCCGGACTGAGGAATACGCATATACATTTCATTTAAAGTACATTTGGAATCATACAGATACAGTACTTGCAGAAGAGCACACACTAACATCTCAACTCCAAAGCCTGAAGGACTTAGCACATCATCAGGACTTTAATGCCGATTTGTGAGCATTCCAAGAGGGGAAATGGAAAAAGCATGGGAGCGACGGACACATGTAGGAGGGAGACAAAGACTATGGACTCCTGAGAGTTGACTACAGACCTCTTGGTGGCCTATTTTAAATTATCCAGATGTGTTAGGTCATAGGCGATGCCATGTATTTCCTCCTCTATTAGAGTCACATTTAGAATTTCTTTTTTTTTTGTCTCTAATATATAATCTTTTTAACTCTCTTTGTTTTTTAATGTGATGATTTTAACTGTACCTATTACACATCAGAACCACCTTTTTACAAGGCATTGTTAACTATTTCAGATCACAGTTTCTGCCCTTTGTGTCTGTCTTAACTGGCTGTGGACACACTAATCAACCATTTCTGCTAACTGCTTATCATGAATAAAAATGATGTGACCAAAATATATTTATTGATACAGTTCTGTTAGAATTAGATTACATTATCATACTGTGCATCTGGGCTCCTAAGATAAGGGTTCCTTCACATCTTGTACAACACAACCGCTTGTGCCACACATTGTTGTATTGATGTCATGTGAATGTTGTGAAGCAGTGGCACCGCAGATGAAGATTGTTGCTCTCAATGAAAAAAGAATCCCATGATTTCGCAAATCTGCATGCAAGCAAGTTTTCGTTTTCTTTTTTACAGTGAAAATGTCTGATAACAAGTTTATCTTTTGTAAAGTGTTCTTCCCTTGCCCCTCCCCCATTCAGCAGTGTGACTCACAACTGATGTGTCCTCGATGTGTTGCCAAAGGGGACCCTTCTCTGGAAATAAGAGGTTGTGGGTGGAAACAGCCAAGAAAATGATGTCAGAGATCACTGAAGGGAATGGAAGGGGGGAAAAAAAAAGGGTTGCGCAAGGGTCATGTTAATGCGGTTGTTTAGGAAATACTGTACATCTACAGCATCACAGATGAGAGAGGTTCTGAGTGAGAGAAGTTCAAATATAGTGCTAAAATAATGTAACACCTGGTTTATATTTACAGTAAGTTCTTTGGTAGTGTTTTGTTGAGGGGAAAGTGGACCAAAAGGCATCTGAATGAACCTCCAATCAAGTTACAGCAGTGTTAGAGAGGCACTCCAGTGGACTCATGGAGACCAAGATGAGCACGATGCTTATAGTGATGAGTTCTCCAGCTGCAGCGAGTTGGAGAAATCGAAAGAGAGGGGGAAGAGCATGAGGATTTCAGAGGAGGTATGGAAAAATGACCCTCTTAAACAAAAGTGGTGAATTAGGATCTTGGGAGGAGACTTGAATAGTTCTTTCCTGCTGAATACAGAATCTGGAATACCGCTCCCAGTTGTCGGGGTGGGGAAGTGCGCAGAGGCCAATGCTGATGTATAACAGAAGAGAGTTTAAGGCAAAAGAAGGGGTGTGAGGCTTTTTCCCTATTCTTTGTGTGAAATGACAGTTCTGGCCGTTCTCTTGAGCTGCACATGATGTAAACTGTGCAACAATTGGCTTTGTGTTGGGATTAAATGTTACCTTAAAGATTATGAAACAATCTTTAATGATAAACAGCAGCAAACACTAGTTGTTCCTAAAATATACGTAAAATTGTAACAGTAAATGTCAAATTTGAAGGTTACTCCTGTAAGATCTAGCCACTAGGTTATGGTTACAGAAAAGGTATTGTTCTTTACTCTATGACATGCCAGGCTTTTTTTTTTTTTTTTTTGGTAATTTTGTGGACACCAATTTGAACATCTGCAAAATAACCGCATTAAAGTGAGTACCGCCAACTCACTGTGCCCCAGTTGGACGGATTTAGGAGCTTTTTAATGTGCCTTCACAGCTTCCTGTCAACCAAAGGTTTAATGTTTCTTTTTATCATCCTGTTCTTCCCACTCCTCTTGTCACTGCTGTGTGCTATTTGGTTGAAGCTTTGCATGTGCGTCAGTTAAGTGTGATTGAGAGGGGTGACATGCTTCTGAAAACATCCTTATAGGATTTTCCTCACTCCCTGTTTTTTTTTTTTTTTGTCATGCATCAAATGCCCATTAGTTGACATTGTGTACTGTGTATCAAGTGACCTTACCGTAGCTGATTTCATTGAATATAACTTTTTAAGTGATCATGAATGCCTACATGTACAGTATCAAATATGTGCTGATGTTCATTGAGAAACATAATCCCAGGTGTGTTGTAATCATGACCTGAATCTTCTGTGACAACCTCAAGTAACGGTATCATGTAGTCGGTTGTGAAGAAACTCATGGTTTCCAAGGCAATAGTTTTTATGTCAGTTATGTATTTTTAAGACATTCACTCTTGCAATTAAGCCACTTAAAAGTGTAAAAAATATTCCTCATTGCCTGATAAATAGACTTACAGTATCTCTTTGCATAGATATTGTTATGAACTGGGATTTTTCATTTTCCATCAATGCAGGCCGCATGAGCAGAGCCTTTGTAGCTGTACAGAAATGTTTAAATCTGCTTAAAACACATGGGCAGTTGTGACAAATTTTATCTAGAGATTATTTTTTTAATCCACTTTTCCTTGTACAGAATCTCATGCAGCTGAAGTGAACTCTTGTCTGCAAAACAAACCCTGAGGAAAATCTTTCAAAAGATTAATTTCTAGATAATATTCTGAGCAAGTGGCCCATGTTGACGTTGGTGCTTTTGTGCTGCTTACATTTCTATGGTGTTCTTTGTCTCACAAAGCTTTGTTCCTGTAAGCAAGAGAGTGAAACAAACACATTCATGCTGTGGAATGATTAAGGCAGTGCTGTGAAATTAAATGTCATGCTCTTAATACTGTTTTTATGGAGGGGAGATCGTCTTCAGGTGTAATAATTAGAGTTTATTAGAGTGTTCAAAAGATGTAATAAATGACTGAAAATTCTATGTGGGTTCTAATTCTATCTTTATTTATAGAACACTAGAAGAGAAACGTAATCATGCTTATGTTGAAGGCAGCCATAAGTGCGCTGTGATGTTTGTCTGCCACCTTGTGGTTATTTGTCGTAATACATGCCACTGAGAATTTCCACTTCATATTTTCATTTAATTTGTCACTTTATTTTACATAGCTTTTAAACTAATGGCCTTTGTAATGGGTTTAATTTTCCAATATAGTATGACTTTAGCGTATATACAAAATAAGCATTCAAAAGAACAGGGGTGAACTATGCCCATTATTCACATCAATCAACTTCACATTGGAAGAAGTCCACAGATCACATGGAGTATGTGAGACAAAGTGGGTTTGTGTTGTTGTTGTGTAACATCAAGCTATGCCAAATCTCACCAGGGATGTACAGTAGCTGACCTTGGTTCATTCCGGAGACAGCAAACAACAGGAAGTGGGGGTCCAGAAAAATCTCATCAGGCAAAATGGCAAAGACAAAAATAATAGGGAAGAGAAACCATCAATTTAGAAGAATTTACATGCAATATTGCATGCATGTTTGTCCACACAGAGTAGTACTATTTATAACAGAAATACATCTACAATATAGTCAGACATTTAAAAGTGCAATAATTTAAGTTTTTTTAAGGCTTGATCAGTGAATGGTTTTGAGCTTAAGTCTTTAGATTTGAAGTGCTGGTTAAAAACTTTTCAAGGATAATCTGTGAAGGTTCTCAGTCATCCAGGTCATCTTGAAGAAAAGGTTAAAGCAAAAGCATCTGGACTAAATCAGAGCAGTGACACTTATGTTTGAGAAATGAAAGCTTCACAAGAGGATGTATCGGCACACACAGAAGAGCCAATCCTGGATGAGCTGAGTCTGCAGTCCACCTCCACCTCAAAGAAAAAGGACATTCCTTCGAGGACAGCAAAATTTATTTGGTCAGAGAGGCCAGATGGTTTAAGAGAGGTGTTAAGGAAGCCATTTTTGTTAAAATGGAAAAAGCCCTCGAACAGAGGAGGTGGCCTCAGATTCATGTTACCTAGTATTTACAACAGTGTTTTAAAACCTAAATCAAAACAGTTTCACTCTAGAACAACAACACCTGAATGGAACAGTGTCACTAAAGACTCACCTGAGCCTTTAACGACTCCCACATCAGGAGTCACACTGTCCTTTCATAGCTAACAACTATTAGACCCAAACAGCCTGGTCCAATCATAGTTAGTTTCAGGTCAAACCTCTCCCTCTAGAGATAAAAGTTCAGCTCTCTGACCAGTTGATCTCAGAAATGATCATTGATTCACCTTGAAAACTGATTCCAGATGCTTTTGCTTTAAGCTTTTTTAAGGAATTGTGAGCTCTGTTAGAAATACAGGAGATCAGATATAAAACCCGGCAGATGGGTCATCAGCTGCACTCTGATCCACCAGTGAGGCTCCATAGGGCTGTAGCGTGTGTACGGGCGCTTCGACATTATAGCATCAGTGATGTCATCCAAAACTGGGGCCATATCCTTCTGTCCACTGTTGCAATAGGAGCGCATCAGAGCCATTTGTTGCTCAAAGTGGGTTTTGCCATAGTCCTCCTTAACACAGGAAGGAGCCTCGTTCCACAGCTTGTTGGATGTGTTGGCTACAATGTCACGGGTCAAAAGTCCTGTGGCCACTATGAAGTTCCCTGGTTCGATTATGGAAACTTTAACTCCCCAGGCTTTCATCTCGTAGCGAAGGCAATCAGAAAAGGCCTCCACACCGCATTTGGACACGGAGTAAGCTGAACGCATAATGTTTCCCATTCTCCCATACATGCTGGCTATGTTCACCACTCGCCCTGCAGAAATAGGTCAAGGTAAATGAATTGTTCACCAAGTACATGTTTAACTCTGAAGCCCTGCCTTGCTGAGCCAATCATTTGTAGCAACTTAATAAATGCAACAAGATTTTTTTATTAGCTCAAATTCTGCATTTATATTGTAAAAGATTCTGGAAACCCACTACCAATTCTTGCAATCAATTACTAGTTTTTTGGGACACAGCCTAACATGAAACAACAGTGTGATTCTCGTTCCTAACCTTTCGCTCTACGAATCAAGGGCAGAACAGCTTTAGTGATCCTGATGGTGCCCATCAAGTTGACCTCTGACACCTGCTTGTAGGTGTCCATGGAGGTGAACTCTACTTCGCCAAATGTGGACACACCTGCATTGTTCACCACTGCCCACAGACCTGGTCAAATATTACAGAAATATATAAATGATTGATTTACCTCCTCAGACCCAGACATATTATGTAAACTGAAAAAGATGCTGACAAGTATTATACCTCTCTCTGAGTCTTCTAAAGTCTCTCGAATATGTTCCACGGCTTGGTTCACCTGTTCTTCGCTGCACACATCCAGCTGGACTACTTTCATTCGGTCTGATTGCAGCTCCTCCAGCTCCTTTGCGCCCTCCCCTCCTTTGTCCTGCAAAGTAAGCCCTTTCACAGACATTTTCGCTGCAACAAAGGGAAAGTACAAAGGAAACAGCAGATCTCTTACCTTAAGAAAACAACCAGCAAAGACTGTATAGCCAAGCTTGTGCAGATGTTTGGCCAGTGCATGTCCAAATCCACTGTCACAACCCGTAATAAACACAGCCTTGCCCTTCACCTGCAGCAAGATGTTCATAACATTTGTATTATTATTATTAGTCCTTTTATTCAACAAAGAGTGCTGTGACTTTACAGTGTGTTTGCCAATTTAAGATCCTACTTGATGCTTATTCATAATTAATTAGTTGAATAACAAGGACATGGTAAGGGTTATATCCACTAGTCGTCATTGGATGTCCTTATAAATGTGCGACTAAACTGTAATAACTCAAGTTCATGAACATACGCATTACCTCCACCAATCCTCTGGGAATCCGTGGCATTGCAACAAATACCACAAATACTAAATACAGCCCAACGATGCATTCCGTGACACTGGTCTCCGGTAATCCTAAAACCTCATGGCTGCATTGAGCAGAGCAGGGAGTCCAAAACCAAGAACAACGGTGAGAAATAGTGAAAACGACACGAGTAGTACCACTCGGAGCCCAGGAAGCGAGGCCATCTTGATGGAGTGCTGTGTTTACTTTCCTGGCGAGAAGTTGACATCAGCAACCTCGGGTTACCAGTACGACACGCCCCCGAGTCCAGCAAAAATCGGAAATTTAATCTAAAAATGTCCATCAAGGTATTTAGGTCACTTATTCACACTGCAAATAAAAAATGGCAAATTTAGGCAGTTAGCTACGTGGCTAGTGTAAGACCGTACTTGCTTCAGTAGCTACATTGCAAACATGTATTCGTTAGCATAAAGTAATGCGTCGTACGACTGATTTGAAATGTATTTATATTTATTTGGTTTGAGTGGTGGTCCAGGTCTGTAATGTGGATATTGACGGTATAAGGCCCTTTTTACAGTGACTGGGTGTGGACATACAGACAAAAAGAAAGTTGAGCTGAAACGAAACCGGAAGTTTAAGCACTTACTTCTCTCCGTTTCCACAATGGTCCGGCATAGATTTATGGCTGAGATAATTCAGCCATATCTGAAATATAGCTCAATAGATACTTTTTAAAATTTTATACAAAGACGATTACATGCTGAATATAGGGGTTCCTTGTCCTTGCTTCGAAGTATAAATGTAATTTACTGCTGTTTGTGTTCATCTTGTAGACTAAAGAACAGTGCTCGGATCAGCAGCAAAGTTTTAAATGCAACAGTATAGCCTCCAAAAAAAAAAAAAAACTACTGAAGAAGAATTTCAGTAAATTGAATACTTGACTTACAATATATTTATTGTTCATTACAGGGAAAGCCTGTACAATTATCCAATATCCTACTTAAACGACACCAGCATGTTAAAACCCTACTTAAAGCTTACACAGGAGATACTCAGGAGATGCTAGTCAGGAACAGAACAGAAGGTGGCAGTAGTTAGCGCCTAAGGTTATTTTGGCAGTCTATGTTTGACAACAAACGACCTTCAGAAGCAATGTAAACAAATGTTTTAAGTAAATCTGGATTCTTTTAAAGAAAAAAAAATTCAAACAGAAGTACAAGTATAAAAGAAAACAAAAAGAAAAAGAATGTTGATGTAGCAAGTTTGACAAAAACAGTAAAACTCCTGCAACTTTCTTTTTTAGAGTATTCACAATTAAAAAAGCTGACTACTCAGTGACAAAGCCTAAATATATATATATATATATATATATATATATATATATATATATATATATATATATATTTTTTTTTTTTACATGTTTTTTTAACCACTGGGGGCATCCTTAAGAAGTGCTGAGGGGCGGCTCAACCTTTTAACAAAACTTTGAAGGGCACTTCCATTAATTCTTTATTTGAGGAAGCGATCAAGCTTTCGCTGGATATTGTCAAATGAGTCCATTCCCAGGTAGTCTGCCTGACCTTGCTCCCATTTCTCCTTTCGTTCTTCTGAGGACATGAGTGGTTCAAGAGCCTGCGCTTGTGGGGTTAGGCCTTCACCCTGAAGGCCTAACTGAATAATAAAAACAAATACAAAAGTGGTTAATATAATATTAACAATGACCAGGAAAATTTTCTACTATACTTAAAATGTTTTTCTAGTTTAACATCCGGGTAGCCAACATGCATTTATTAATTGCTACAATAATTAAGTAAGTATGAGAAATCACCATAGGGTTACATCCATTACTGCTGTGGGTTAAATGACCAAGTAGTAACTTGGTTGCCAATGTCTGGTTCAGGTCACTACTGCAACCAACAAGCAGGAAAAGTCTGAATTTGATTTACCTCCACACATCCAGAGTGGAAAGGCGTTTCTCCATATTGCTCATACAGCCTTGGTACTACAGCACTGGAATACAGCATCCACCAGTCCAACAAGAAGGTAGGGTGTGATGTGGCCTCGTCCACACAACCTGAAATCTGCTTGGCTTTGGGGTCAAAGGTGTAATTCCATGGCTTTGTCTTACCAAGGAAATGGACAACCTTGGCATTGCCACCGTACCTGAAACAAGACAATATAGTCAGGGACAAGTTTTCGAAACAATTCAAAGCCCTAGAGAGACACACATTTATAGAAAGTCCATATTTAAACAAATAAACCTTCATCTAGCTCTGTGACAAACCTCTCAACACACTGACTACAAACAAGTTGTTAATGCTGCCAGGAAATGCCACAGTTGAAAGGGGTGGCCAGGGATTATAACACAATGGGCAACCCACAGACAAACAAACAAACTTTAAATAAATATCTATTTTTGAACTGGGTATCAGCTGTTTGAAGGTTTAAGGGTGGATTTACAGTGCAGCGCTGAGGCCTACTGGAGGGCTTGTTGGAATCCAACTGCTCATCTCAGTAGTAACCTGATGTAACTTGACCGTCTAATTACATGCTCATGTGATTGTGGATCTGGTTACATCTTGTTCTTGCATCTCCTACAAGCTAGAATTCAGTCACACTGACAGTGTCTGCATTATTAGAGCCTCCAGAATACCAAACAGAAAAAAACAACGGTTTATGGTTCTTAGAACTTAAACTCATTTAAACTTACTGTTTAAATGCTGGAAGGTATGTGTAGATGGCTATGCTGCTGAGGTTATAAATGAAGGGAAGGTGCTTTGAGATGTCAGCGGTTGCCCAGTCACTGAAGAAACCGTTAAGGACTCCTTGGTCCCCTCCTGAAAATAAAGAAAAACATGTGCACATGATGTGGAAAGTATTTTGCGTCATGGCTTCTCCGCGAGTTAGGCTTCAAGTCTATTTTTGTGTTAAATACGTCACTACAGTGTGTTGGGTTTAAAGCTCTTCCAAAACAAAGTTGACACTACACACTGTCAATACCATGTACCTATTTATACAGAAAGGGTATTCATTTCATTCAGTAATTACTAATGACTTTAAGAACCAGGAATGGTTTATTATGTCATCCTACTGAAATAAAACTACAGCCTTGTTCTTTCAACACTGATAATGGTAGTGTTAAAATGCAGTCATGTTGCCTGGGTATAACATGTCAAATATTTAAGCAAGAAAAAAACTGCATAGGTACAGTCAAATGGTCTGGACACCTGCACCAGCCAGAGGAGTCAAGTTACCACTTACTGCATTCATCAAGTCAGTCTGCAGGCCTACTTTCTCACCCATCCACCACATGACAATTTTGTGTAAGCACAGTGCACATTGAACTACATGAAAGGTTATGGTGACACAATGTACTCATCTATCACATTACATACAAACAGTACATTTCTGTTGACATTCAATGGCCTAGAATCCTAAAATTGCATCAACAGTTCATGTAGCAAGTCTGAGTGATATTTAAAGAAGGGTTTTTATCTAATCCAACAACTGTGAAGAGTTTGTAAAAAGCATTAAAACTGTTAGACTAGAGGTTTATTTAAATGCTTATGCACTTAGCCACTTGCTATAAGTTACATGGGATATCAATGTGCTCAATCCAACACAGGGAAAGTGAGCAAAAATAGATGTAATGACAGCAAGTTCACCCTCTGTTGCAATGTTTATTATTGACTGTTAAAGGATTTGGTGGGTTTCCTACAGAGGGTCACATTCCTGCCTTTCATAAAGCAGCTGGTTATTTAAACCAGACTAATTGTTGGTCTCATTTGTGTTCACAAACCTTTATTGGTGTGGAAACACGGGCACTAAATTAACAAACTCAGAAGATACCACCATTATTCATAACTACTCAACTTTAAATAATTCAACAAGACAAGTATGGCAAGTGTTGAGAGCCAATACCAATTCAAGGGAAGCCTTGGAGAACATCTCCTATTGAAGAGTGTCCCCTTTATTTGAACAGAATAAATTTTGCCATTTCACAAAACAAGTTTTACTTAATGAGTTAGTTTCAGGGTTAACCCCTCCCTCTGAAAGATATGAGCGCAGCTCTCGTACCAGTTGAACTCAGAACTGAAAATGTTGATGAAGACTGAAACATCTTCAACTTGAAACCTGCATCCAGATGCCTTTGTTTTAACCTTTTTCTTCAACATATCCTGGGTGACTGAGAACCTCCACAGACATTTAATAAAGCTATGATTTTAATGACATCTCACATCTGGCCCACAAACGTCTGGAAAGCACTACATCAAACACAATTAAAAAAAGGACATTGAATCGTCATTAAAATTTTTGCACAATCTACAAAGTATTCAACACAAATTACTGCTTGTGTGTCCACATTCACAATCCAGTTTAATAGAACATATCGTGCCTGCAGTTTGTTCAAAGCCACAAGTTTCCCAAACTTTCATATGTACTTAGCGTCTTCATTTTGAAGGGATGAACAGCAAGAATGTGCGTGCAACTCTGCCAGTTTGACTTGGCAGTGGACCACTAAAATGGAGCTTCTGAATTCACAATCAGTGTTTTTCTGCCTTTCCTCAAATGTCTTTATAAATGTATTCATATACTGTCCACTATCTACAGAAGGACAGAGCAGTGCATGTGTACATCAAGTATTCATCTTGGCAAAATGAAACACAACACAAATGCTAAAGGTCAAAGTGACCTCACGCTCCAGTGCACATGAAAAGATATGGCTATAAATAAGACTGTTTTACCCATTAAAATGCCAGTAGGCATGCAGACCGAGACATCGCCTTTAAATGAGCAATTACTTAAATTTCCATTTACCTAGGTTTGGGAGATTTTTCTCTGCCTCTGAAACTAGACAATACCTTGTTTGTCATTGGTTGCAAACATAATACTTGCCAACTTACTTGTGCAAACTTGATGACCTCTTAACTCTTTCACAATATTACGCTGACACAGCTTGCCACTTAATTTAAGTGTAATAACATAGTGGTCTTGAAACACGCTGACAAAATATGTTATGTCAGCCACATAGTATGTGCATGGATACCATTATAATTTAACAGCGCAAGTTTAGTTTTTTGAAAGCTGATGTTCATCACTGGCTACTAACCTGCAGTATTTTTTTGCCAACAAACTCTTAATGACTACATATATAGTCATTGGGTCTTTCAGAAGCTGATCCAATACAAAATGTCCAACAAACTAATATGAGTCAAAGTTATGTCCATAATTTAGTTACATTGCACCACAGGGAAAAGAGTGGTTGAATGTCAACCAGTGCTCTGTGCAAAACAGGGCCTCTCAAATTTATCCTACACCCCACCCGACGAGCCCCCAAGAATAACTCAGCACAGCGAGACAGCCTGTGACTGGAGGGCCTTGTGTCTGGGCAACCAGCTTAGTAACGGCTGCAAAAAAAACCCAAAAATGCACAATATAAAGTCTTTTTCCAAAAATAAAAAATAAAAATAATGACATGTTGCATAATCACTGCCTGCAGAAGCCATATCTTTTTAAAACATTTGGGATAATTTACATTGAATCCTAAAGTTACAGTATTGTGTAGTGTAAAATATATAACCAGTTTCCAATTTTAACGTACATTACAGAAATATGGTTTCTAGGTAAGATGGTTGAGTTGCAGACAAGTATAGTGTCCTGCTGTTTAGACACAACTTACTTTGCTAACCACAGATTTCAAAGCCTTTATTGTTTGTTCCATCTAAACATGTACATTGTTAAAAAGGTAATGTCCCTTTTGACTTACCATCAAAGCTGCCATGTTCGGTGCAATACTGTAGCAGTTTGCCAAAAGTCTCCATTGAAGGACAGAAAACAAACACACCAGAGTTGAAGCAGTCAGGCCAGCCGGGGTCGGGAGCAGCCGATAATTCCTTTCTGTCAAACAACTCGTCTATGTTTGAGAGCACCTGTAGTTAAAACAAACAAAAAAATAAAAAACAAGCTGCAGTCAAAATTAAGGATAAGTGATCTTCATTCCTATTCATTTAAATGTATTCCCTCACCAGTGTGTCTGCATCCATAAAAACACATTTTGAGTAATGTGTGAGTGTCCAACAATGGAGTTTGGTTAAAGTTACACCCAGTTCAGGTCTTTTCATCATGGCCAAATGTGCTGTGTCCCCACTGTCCATCACATCCACCACTCTCACCTCATCAAAGATCCTCTTCAACACAACCCTAAAGATAGCACAAAGTGTCAAGATCAAAATTTTTAATAACACAGAAAATCAAAACTGTTCACACCACCCTAAGCATTGCAGTAATGTTGGAGGTGAGGTTGTTTACTGGCAAGGCTCTGATACTTGTGGGCCAATAAGGGCCACCAGCTTCTTTGAAGTGTTGTGGTTTTGTAGGGATTTGCCCAAAACCATAGCTCCCCGGGCATAACTGTCATTGGTAGCCAATGTCACAAAAGCCTGATCTGTAAAGAAAATGGATAGTTCAGCAACACATTACGTATGCAAACTACAGTACTAGGCAAATTTATGCTTCTCATTGTGCTGCCATATTTGTACAAAGCCATAAAATCAAAAAAATGTGCTGCTGAAATAGAAGACCTGCGTAAAGAAGTCCATCTATGCTCTGCAGATGTAATGATGGGTTGCTGTTTGTATTGTAAAAATGTCTCACACAATACACACGAGTCAAGTACGAGGTATTAGATTAAATATCACTTTATTGTGACATTTATATTTCATATAGCACCAGCTCTGCAGTGGAGGGGAAAATCTGTCTGCTACTTGCCATGTCATGTTTCTGAACAATGACTCGCCTGTGAGAGGGTATAAATTTAGATGATGAAATTATCCTGGCAGTTGGATGTGTAGTGCGACTCCAACATGTGAGTCAACATGAATCCTGAGTGAGTTCTTTTCTCCACTTTTAGTTTATTAGTGCACATTTTTCCCATTCAAAGAGCCAGAAGACAGAGAGGCCACTCACATGGCTTGTATGCATTCTCAAAGCCCCGCCCCCTTTCTCTCCCGCCCCCTCTCCGATTGGCTGCACTATAGCGCGTGTGCATGAAGTGTGACCTATGAGTGTGACATAGGACAGGTGGGCGGGGCGTTTATAATTTGTCTTGCAGCGACAATGGTTCGAGTGGGACATGTGCATTATAAAGCCTAATGAAGCTTCGTGATATACAGTAGTAGCCTACAGTGTGTCCAAAGTGTTACGTGACCCAAAGAGACTCCCAATATAGCCCTATGAAGTAATTTAACCATGCTGCGGAATGGTTACTTCACAAGACAAGGTTCTCTAGTGAATGTCGTGTCTTTGTTTGAAGTAATAAGACAAATATATTGAAGCGAACAAATATTTAACTCTTGAACAACACTATTAATCATTTAAAGAATGTAAAATAGTTTATCGCTGTATCGCGTGGGACTGCAGTTGTACCAACATTTGCAAAATACACAAAAAAAACTTGCCAAGTCACAAGGTTAAGTTGCTAGCACAAGCGGCTCAAAGTTTTGTTATGAGCTCCATACTTTAAAAAGCGCTGCTATCTGGCAAATATAGCTATTTTTAAGAATACTAAACAGCGGGCGAGGTTTAAAAAAGTTTAAAAGTTACATACCATCCATGACTGAAGAAGCCAAAGCTACCAGTTTGTAGCCTGGACTTGAGGACACGGCGGCTTGGAGAAAAGGACTCTCTAAATTTACAGAAGTGGATTTATAGCATATGACAGTAGCCAGGCGCTGCGTCACGTGACCCTGCCCCTCACACCCACCTGCTTCAACTATGAGCCTCCACAGCCCAAGTTCAGGGAGTTCAACTATTGACACTTTTACACAAATAGTCTGCTGTATTCATCACCATACCTGCTGTATTTTTCTCACCAAAATACATTTCGATGTTTTGATTGAAAAATATTGGAGACAAGAGCTTTAGTTTATGCCTAAGTTAACATAATATGACAATGTGTGACTCCTTTAGTCTTGACCTTTAGACCAACTGTTGTGCAGCTCCCCTGGTTGGTGTTATTTTAACTGATGACAATGTAGAGATGAGGTTGATGATGCTGTGAGATTAGGAACGGTATGTCCTACTAAATACTATTAATGTTGTGATGTGATGATGCCATCTGTTGGTCAAAAGAACACATAGCAAGACAAATGACAAGAAAAAAGGTTCTTGAAAGTTCCTTGTGTTCCTACTGTATTACGCAACAGTAACTATTTTAGTGGGCTCAGTTGTGCTCTATAGTTTATTCACAGATCATGTAGCCTACTGCTCAATGAAAAGGAATTAACTTTACTTTTTTGTTCAAAATAAAAGAGTTGTATGTAAATACACAAAATTGAAATTGAAATAATGAAAAATTTAAGTGTAACATTATGTACAAATACCACAGCCAAAAATTTTAAAAAAGCCCAACATTGGCTGTTCCCTGTCGATCTTTGGACTCTTTATTGTCTCTACTTACACAGATGCTTGGCAGAGCAGACACATTGCCAAGGACTACTCAGGGGTTGTCACGTACTGTGCTACGGCACCAAAAACCTTAAAGAGTCGGGCCCCACCCACACAACCCCCACCACAACAAGGATCACCACCACAGTTCAAAAACGCTGATAAAATCATTTAGTGCATCTTTTTTTTTCTTCCAATTTAATGAAGAAAATTTTTTAATAAAATCTAATTTTATGAAAATACAGATATGTTTACTTGATGTAATTGGACGTTTCCCTGCATAACAATAACATTTGATTATTTACAAAAGCTAATTTTCCTAATTCAAGAAACCTGAAACAAAGGGGTCACTGATTTAAAAAATGTAAAATGGTTAAATAGAGCAAATTAAAAACCTCAAATTATAGCTGGTCTATTGGAGTGCCCTTCTTAGCATATATTATTTACACCCAACAGCAAGAGAGTCCATCCTACACTATATTATCATATACACATAAACAGAGATGGATCATTGATTTTATTGTTTGCACTCATCTTGACATTCTGTCAAGCACAGCGAGGAAACATGGCGGGTGGTGCCCGTATCCATGGAAACAGGCTGGAGTTGGAAGGGCTGGGGGCTGGTACAGAGGAACATAGTTGGCAGGGGTCCTGGCAGTTCGTCTCTTTAGTAGAGGTTCTTCTGCACGTAGGCGGCGATGTACTTGACGGCCAGCATGGTCTCCTCGCATGTGGGCTTGATCTGAGACTCGGGCAGCAAGAAGCCATAACGACCAGTGTCACGCAACTCGAAGGTGTATGAATACTTCACTCCCAGATCGTAGGCCCAGTCGTCAGAGCCACCGGCAGCAGGGTCTAAGGGCAGAGGGAGAGATGAGGGCATGCTGATGACCTGTGACAGCTTGAATGAATTATGAGCCAAATAACAGGCAACAAAAGCCTTTTGTTTTAGAAAAGATGCAATTCTTCATTTGAGATTGCCTTGTCTCTCGCTTTCTGGAGGCCAAATTTGTTTGTATATACATTTCTTGCTGCATCGTGAGCACATCATAATGCATAATATTAGGCAGAAAATAGACTATCAAGCCCCTTCTATCAAAACGACTCCCCCATAGAGAGAGAAATGCAGCTGTAATGTAGTGTACTCACAGATAGTTGCTGCGCCAGGACCACTGGTGTAGAGGGTCCCATACAGGCTATGCAGAGCAGCAGAGGCCCCCTCAGCCACCTTCAGCTTTAGGACAGAGAAAAAACATGTTAAGAGAAGAGACTATGCATCAATGTAGTAAATAATAAAGTTGATTTACAGTGATAATAAAAAGGATTTCAAGATTAAAATGTCAATTTGATCTCACTTTCAAATGTCTAGTTTAATATATTGTCTACTGTAAAATAGAAAGTGGTAAAGAGAAAATTCATCGAGCAAAAATATATTTTCAGGCTTGACTCACCCTTCACAGTCTAACACAAAACATTTCATTGATGTTAAAGCAAATAGCGAAATGTTTCAGAACACTCGCACAGGAAATTAAAACTTCTGGTGAAATGCTCAGGAAGGAAATGACATTTTTGTATAGAGACATGAGTTATCAGAGATTCTTAGAGTTCCTTTGTTCTGTAAAGTGTCAGTAGAAGCTTAAATTACAAGTGAGTAGAAGATGGGATGTGTGATGTGCCTCTGTTAGTGTGAGAGCTGGTGCTGGGGTGTGAGTGTTAACTGCACAGCCCTTGGACACCCCAGTGAGAGCTAAAAGACTCATGAGAATGAGGCACATGAGCAGGGAGTAAATGATTTGCAGCAGCTAAGTGTGGCTTTTAGATAACAGTCTTAATGGGAATAGGCTGAGTTCATGCTTAAGCTTTTAGAAACCACTTTATAATCTGTTTTTATGTGCTCAGAAATACATTATGGGAAAGATGTTACTCGCTTACTTCAGACTTGCTTACAGGTCTATCTAATAAATGCTCAATCAAGCTGATGACATTTAGAATTTATCATACTCTGTCTTTCTAATTGATACATTTGTTTTTTTTTTCTTTTTGTCTTTTGTCACCATACTTGGTTATAAGTGAATATAAGTGAATGTAATTGGTGTGACATTGCTTGAAAACAGTAAATTGTAATACAGGTGTACAGTACAACATACTGCTCCATTATAATCCCTTTACGTCCCTGATTTTGTTTGTAGGTGAGATTGACTGACCAGCTCGCTGTGGTGTGCAGCCAGCTCATAGGTGTAGGAGTAGGGGAAGAGCAGCAGCTGGGAGTAAGAGTGGATGGTGATGTAGGCCTTTATGATGGACTTGTTCCTGCGGATGAAGTCGGCAACATTCTTGACCTCGATCTCAGACTCAGGAGTGTATCCGCAGAAAGTGTCACTGCAGGGGTTGCTAGAGGCTCCAATAGCTAGTATACACATAGAGATGTATGTCTGTGAAGCATGTCAGGCACATTTTAGTGAATTGTTTAATCAAATCCAACAGTCACACTTACTGCACCAGCCAGCGTTCCAGTTTCTGTTGGGATCAGCTCCAATGCAGCTGGATCCAGATTTTCTGGAGCGAGTCTTCCTCCACATCCTGTTCTAAAGATACCAAGTTGACAAAATTCAATTATTAAATGAACACAAGATAAACATATGACAACAGAATCTGAAATTAAGATCATATCTGATTTCTAAACATTTACTTCCAAACTTAAGTTTTGGCTAAAGACAAACTAAAAATATACAATTTTTTTTTTATTTTTTTATTATTATATCCTTTATTTAACCAGGTGATAAATAAATAACAAATAAATGACATAAACCGTATACTATTTTGAGCAGAAAAAGACATGAAACATACACTCTTATGTGTGAAGTCATAGCCATCAATGTTAAACACGGGCAGGACATAGACATCCATCTGGTCGAGCAGGCTGGTCATCTGAGCATCACTGCCATAAGTGGACAGAGCCTAAGGGCAACAGCAACACTTACTGTAATAACTGCCTTTTTGTACATTAAAAATATCTGTTTGTAATTTTATACCTCCTTGACAAACCACTGGCAGAAAGCGGTAGAGATCCATTCTCTGGCGTGAATACCACAGTCCATGAAGATGGCAGGCTTTGTGGAGCTTGACTTCTTACCGAGCTGTGGTTGTAAAAAACAATAGCATGAATATATCTTTAATTTAGAAAAAAAAACAATGACAAACTTAAATAATAATAGATTTTATTATATTTATAGCCATACCTTGAGGACATTCATGGGGCGTCCCTCGTAGGTGTTTCCAATGACCTGCTTGCTAATGAGGTTGGGGTTGGAGGAGGCCATGGAAGCAATCCAGGACTGGATCTGAAATCAAACAGGGAATAAAAGTTATTAGAGCCAGCAAGAGAAATACAAGGAAATACTATATTTCTCAGCTGTTCGCTGACCGTGTCCAAGTTGTTGTATTTGGTGTAGCTATGGGCTCTGGAACTAGGTCCACTGTCGTACTGGCGCTCAACAGCTTCCTGCAGATCATCAATGAGCACCCTGACGAGTTTTAATGAGTTTGATCAACGACAGTGTATATGTAATAAACTATTCATAGACAAAAATAATATTATAAAGATGTATGCTTATGCTTGTTTAGTGACCTACTCGTGCTCCATGTCGCTCTGCTGCAGCTTGGTGTGGATCATGTCCAGATAGACAGCAGGCACACGGATGTCCACATCAATGTCAATAGTCACCAGCTCGGCACTCTCGGGCCTCCAGAAGTCCACCTGCAGAGGGCGCCAAACACAAACACTTGAGCTTCATTAGAGAGAGAGCAGATACAGGTAGTTCTGACAAACTAAGAAAAAAAATCAAAGGATAATTTGTGCAATGTGACATAGACAAAACTGGGTATAAGCAACAAAAAAAGCTAGATGTGGTTTGCACATGTGAACGAGCACTGAATGTATTCTGGAGATGACCAGAAAGTCCAATTTAACGTGTTCCACCATTAGCAGGCCAGTTAAACCCCTGTTGGGAGCGAGGACAGCACTACGAGGTGGGGGTGTGTGTGAAAGCAGATAGGTACCTCTATGCTGTCAGCCAGCTCTTTAATGAGGGTAACATGCTCATCAAGCACAGGCTTCAGACGGAAGACTTTTTCCCTGATAAAAAAAAATATTACAAATACAAAAGCAGAGTTTTTTTGACAGATATTTGACACATACTGTTGGAAAACTTATCAAATCCATAACTATTTAGTGAAAAAAGATAAATGGTAATAGCAAAGCTTGATTTCCATTAAAAGTTTTAAGGCCATGTGAATTAAAACTATAATGAGGCTAAATGAAAATGACCTATACCCAAACCCCTTACATTAAATTTTGTGATAATTTGACACACAGCAAGTTGTCTTTCTCACTATGGGTTTGATGCTAATCACACAATCATGATTGGACTTCTTTTTTTCCCTTTTTACAGATGTGTCAAGCCAAATTACAAAACTGTGAACAGTGTGACAGCATTTTTTACTGTTCTCGGTTACCCTCTACAATAACTCACCTTTATTCAACAGATAATTCCATACCCATACCTTTAATATGAATTTTTCCCAACGTATTTAGCCTATATATTTTTGCTAAAAATAATTGCATTGTATTTATTCCCCTGTGGCTCAATACAGTCTACAGAGTCTAAGCCTTACCCCTCAAAGCGAGTGTTGTCAGCCAAGGCAACAGCCACCAATCCAAATAGCAAAAGGAACTTCATGTTGGCAGTAAGGTTAGTCTCACCTTCGCATGCCACTTATAACCCCTCGACCCACCACCCATGGACCAATCCCCATGCTTTATGCCATAACCTGTCAAACATCCTCCCCAAAAAGATACCGCAGTGTGCACCTGTTATTTTTAGAAGCATCATGGTCAAGCAAGGCCCCAGATGATGCATAGTTAATAATTAATAAAGAGGTTTTTTTATTATTTTCACCATCACAAGAAAGATGGAATGCCTCTGAGTTGGTTGGTTTCAACATTTTATTGATACTTCACACCTCTGCATAATGCACACTTAAGAGTAGAAAATAAAATTTGTCAACATGTTTAAATAGCACAAATAGAACCACCACGTGATATGCACAAGACCACCCACTTTAAATTGTATCTATTCAATGTTTTACTCCTGGGAATCACATTGAGTTTGTATTAGACAAACATTTACTATCATTTTTTATAATAGTACACAACGTCATTTGACAATAAAAAATAATAACATGCATGGCACTCATTTCGTGAGTATGTTTTCAGCTTTCAACAATGTACTTCACAAATGCTACACATGGATACAGGAACTGCCTGAGTGAATATTGTTTATGAGGATATAATATTATAGATGTCATGTTTATTGTCACACACTTCAACACTGATGCAGCATTACCACTGGACTACAATATCACAGGCACAAAATAATACTGCACATGCCTATTGTGCTTCTTTTATATATAGCACTGCCTTTATGTGATTGTATGTAGTTAAGGGACACAAACATTTATTTTGACATGGCTAAGGGGAAACATCTGATTGCAGACAAACGCTGAAGAATAGCATAGTACATTGTAGTGAATGTCTATGAAACAAGGACCACTTAAACACTCAACATGGTTCAGTGCTTTGTAATAACAGTTGGGGCTTTAAAAGCAGACAACGTCTTCATCCCCACCTCTTTACCAGAGACACCAAGAGAGAGGAGTGTTCAAATATACTCCACTTTTCACTTGATGTCAGAGGAAGACGTATTTTTAACTGTCAGGCTCAGTGCTTCAGAGGCACGGAAGGAGAGAGCACTCATCTTGGAGCTAATGCTGGGGTGAGTTCCGCGAGTGTTTGTTGGTGCACAACGCAGCAAGCGCACTAGGTTTTTGCGGAAGTTGCGCCCCACAAATCCGTACACAATTGGGTTTACGCAGCTATTGAAGTAGGCGATGCAGATGGTGAAGGGCATGGCTGTATCAATGATTTCCAGAATGGAACAATTCTCAAGCAGGTTTAGTTGGGTCAGTAGCTGCATGAAATGAAAAATCTGATGGGGCACCCAGCAAACAAAGAATGCCAGGACAGCTGCAGCGAGCATGCGCAGTACCTCATCATCCCGGGAGTGGGAACTTTTCTGAATGTGTCTTGCTCCAAGCAGAGCTCTGCCAATGAGGCAGTAACATGTGATGATGATGATGAAGGGCATCAGGAATCCTAAAAGGCTTTTTAACAGGCCAATAGCCAACAGAACCTGTTTCAGACTCTCAGCATTGTCACTCTCGAGGTGCAAGGTGCCACACACTATAATGTCTAACTTGGTGATGTTGTGGAGATCTCTGGTGAGTGCTGTGGGCACACTGAGCAGTAAAGCAAACAGCCAAATGAGCACACAAGTGATGCGTGCATACAGCACAGTGCGCAGCCTGCGTGATCTCACTGGGTGAACAATGGCCAGATAACGGTCGATGCTGAGAGCTGTGAGGAAGAAGATGCTGGTATAGAGATTAAAGATGGCCAGTGCTCCGGTGGCTTTGCACAGGAATCCTCCAAAGGGCCAGTTGTATCCTGTAGCTGTGACGGTGGCCCACATGGGTAGAGTAATGAGGAAGGTAAGGTCAGAAATGGCGAGATTGAGCACAAAAATGTTGGCCACAGTCTTGAGTTTCATGTAACAGTAGATGATAGCCACTACCATGCTGTTTCCCACAATTCCAATGACAAAGTTGCAGCCATAGACAATTGGTACCATGGTGAAAATGAAGCCGTGATTTCCAGATAGGCCGCATGTCAGATTTATTCCTTCTGTTCCATTCTCCATTTTGGTTTTAGTGCCAGATCCTAGAACTATTAAGTTGGAGGCCCTGCCGGCAGGGTGCGTCTGTGCTGACTGATAAAGGCCTTGGGCGAGGGCCTCACTGAGTCCTATAAAAGAAATAGAACAAAAATGTCACAGGCAATCTCAGGGAAGAACCTTCATTACCACTGGCATGGTCCATAAACGCTAATCAACACGAGCACCAATGAAAGTGCACACCCTACACTAACTCATTAAGGGCCTGAACATTAAAGCCATCCGGACGCTTTATGTTATTTCTGTAAAATAAGAACTCATTAAAAACAGATGTTGTATGTCATTCAATATTCCAAAAATGCCCCTTGAAACATTATGCTAAGAGTCTGCATTCTGTGTTCTCTTTAAATCGTCTCTCAGCTAATGAATGGCAACAGTAAAACCGTACAGTGTTCTTGTCAAATGGCCCGTCCATCTGGGTGGACTGTCAGCACCCGGAAGGAGAACATTTATGCCTTGTGTTATGACCTGTGTTAATGAAGACTATATGGCAAAGTGCAAGCTTGGATAACAACACCATTAAACACAGAGGTACCGGAGAGAAAGGGTTTAGGCTCCAGTCACTGTAAAAGACATGTCACGTTTCAAACCCTCGGTGAGCAGAGATACATTGTACCCAGCATGAGAACTTCTAATCAGCACACACCTAAACAAACAGGACAGCAGGGATTCTGCTCCATGGAAACTTTGCTCTGTGAGAAAATCAAACCTGCGTGCAGCAGAAAATATGCCTCGGGCAACTTTTTGCTTCATTTGTACCAGACGAATGTGGAGAAGGATAAAAACAAATTCTACCTCTTTTTGTGAGTCTAAAAGAAACATCATTAGTCAGGTTCACCTAAATATTTGCTGGAAAATATGGTTCTGTAAATCAGTTACATGATGACGGTAACGTTAAGAGAAAACAATAAATGGGAGGAAAAGCAAAATGAATTAGTCAAATTTTTTAGAAAAAGACCTAATAAAAATAATAAGATAATAGTTTTTTTTTTATACAGTATAAATTGCACATTGATTATTATATTGACAATATAGTTATTAATCTGACAACACAAGAGTAGAAAAGAAAGAAATCCAGTATTTAACTCTGGTGTGGCATCTCTCTGTGACTTGCCACAAGATGGCATTCTTTCTTCAACATTTTAAATGTAGAGATGCCACAGAACACATATCAGATATAATATAGAAAACTTGCTGGTAGCTTCTATGTAATCCCTGTAGTTATGACACATGCTAAAATAATATATAAAAATGTTTTTTTTTGCAAAAAAACAAACCACTGTTCATTTTATATTAACTACAGAGAACTTATAGAAATAACTGTTAATTTGACGCATTCCTACTGGGCTCTGGTGGGCATTAGACTGTCTGAGCCACACCGCTGGAACTATTTTATCTCCAAGTGAAAGATTAGCCTATTTTCCATCAGGTTTCTGTATGACTTCTTTGAAAAAAACAAAACAACCTCTGAGCACTAAAGCAACAAGAGTATCGGTTGCAGATGTGGGGATTGGTGAGTGTGGAAGATGTGTGGCTGCCAAGGGCAACAGAATAATGAAATATCTGTGTTGTGCAGCCCTGGTATAGAAAGTACAGTAAAGCGCCAGCACAGATGTCATTGCTGGGGTGTGTTTTCTCATGTTAATGACTTTAACAGTATTTGGCTGTAAATTTGATATACGCTGAGACAAGACATATCATTTCCTAAATTTACGGATTTAAAGTCGTAAAGTAAAGGAATGTATCTGTTGTTGTGAGTGATGACTGACCAAAGCATGAGAGAAAATTTACACTGCTTGGTTTTATACTATTATTGGGAAGGTTGACATTTAAAGCTGCAGTATTTTTCCATGAGGAAGATTTTCAAGGCAAAGAGACGTAAATGGATAAGTGAAAATAAACAAAATAGAGTTATTGCTCCCTATAGGTGCAAGCAAGCCCCATTATGAAGGTTAGGTGGCACAGACAGAAGGTGACTCGGAAGTACGT
Organism: Neodontobutis hainanensis; assembly: GCA_024349245.1. NCBI lineage: Eukaryota > Metazoa > Chordata > Actinopteri > Gobiiformes > Odontobutidae > Neodontobutis > Neodontobutis hainanensis. Next base: position 2,757,815 of record JALDNG010000010.1, read on the forward strand.
CTATTACTTACGATGACCAGTAAGTGTGATACGGTGCATAACTGAATGACAGCCATAAACCCTGGGTGACCACTGACAGGAAGGTAAACACTTATTTCAGAAGCTCCACGAGCAAGCTGCATCCTCTTGGACAATGCACTCTGGGCCTTTGCACTATTTGCAAACACTCCTCACAATGCTTACACAGAACGATAAAAATACGTAAAAAGGAAGTTTGGGGACATTTATGCTCAACAATGCATTGGCCACTGACTCCTAATTGACACCAAAAAGTTGCATTTCAATCCTATTTTAGTGTCTTTAAATGCACCCTTCCTAGGGATCATGGGAATTTCTTATGAAAAGCTAAAGGAAAAGTTAAAATTACAGCCTGGGTTAGGAAGGGCGGATTGGGGGAGGGCAGATTGTGCTGTTGAATCCTATCAACAGAACAATCTAAGGCAGCCCTGGATGTGAGTGGCCGGCTGTACTGACATGAGCACCACCATCTGGCTGCCCTTAGAGAGAGCCACTGAATCTCTGCTTGATGGGGTTAATGATTTATGTGTGCCCATTATGAAGTGAGGATTCATCTTTACATGCCGGACACACTGAGTCTAAGCCTCCCACTGCATGAGGACCTTCAGCTTTAAGCCTCCTTTCAGATCTCTTAGATCAACAACTACTTCCATTTCGTAAAGTCACACTTTTCCTGTGTTTTTTTTTCCTGTGTCAGAACACAATGTAATCCATTTCCAACACGTGCCACTGTTAAAGCGCAGGTGTATTCAGCACTAGTTGGATGTCAATATATGTCTGTCCTATTCCCCTTACAACTTACTTCCTCCTAATGTTACTACTGCAGCTGTGAGTGTTTCAAACAAACTTATAAATATTGTTAACTTTGAGAGAATGCAATTCCTTTCAGATAAAAAAATATATATTTCACAGATGCATGTGTCCAAAATGTATGGGAATGACTGTATCCGTTAAATAAACGCCTTGGGGACTTGCAACTAAAAGAAATATTGGCCACAGAAAGCATGCCTGGATGTTTTTGTTTATAATTTGATTATTTTATGTCACTTGAAAATTAAACAGAACCAGCTTCTGCTACTGAATGCACCCGTTATTTCCTGTAATGCATTTTGGGCTGTATTATCTACAATAACAAAACACATATTAAATAGGATTTAAAGATTATTTGGCAGCAAAAACTAGGATACAGTGAATAATCCTAGCTCCTCACATAAAGTTCTTTGTGAAAGCTTTTGCCATTTCTGTATTCAACATTGACAATATATTATATGGTTGTTTCTTAAATTCTTTAAAGTCTATGTAAACTTTTTAATTTTCATCACTTGCATGTGCCCTGCACTCCAAAGCCACTCTGATTCCCCCAAAATCACTTTTCCTGTTTGTCCAGGGGATTAGATTTCTCATTTTTGAGGCTAATGTTTATTGAGAGATGGATTCAGTTCTCTAGATATTTGGTCTTTCTATTGTTCTAGTTTTTAATAAACTACACTATATCTGCATCTTCTTCACGCAGTAAGTTACTGTAGGGACCTTTTTGTTAAGCGCACAATGCATTTCATTGAAAAATTTAAACAAACAAGCAACAGGTGGCATCTGTCAGAAAGTACTGTTCTGTGATTTTCTAAATGTGCAAGTTTAAACAAATGGAGGTAAAGAGGTATTTACATACATCAGAAGCTTTTGGGTTAGCCATGGAAAATCTAAATGTATTAAGCACATACAACAAAAAGTTATTTAAGTCCCAGTAATGTCATCCCTTACCTGCGTTGCTGGAGCAAAAGGTTGTTGACGCTTTCAGAGCTGCGTAGACACAGAGATACATCAACCACCACAGTGTGCCACTGACCGCTTCGAATCCAACTTAAGTGGTGGAGTGAGACGAGCAGGAATACCGTCTGACACACAAACACACTGCCTCTCAGCCCCCCCTCCTTTAACTTTCCTCTCACACACACACTCACACACACACACACACACACACACACACACACACACTCACTCACACACAATAATGAATGCTACATCACAGAAGTCAGCCACGCATTGTCCTAGTCCATTTCTCTCTGGCACTAACCCAACAGTCTCAACAGGGCACACAAACATAAATAAATGTTACACGTTAATAACAACTCTTATTCTTTGTCTCCTTCATCTTCCGGTGTCTTCTTTCACAACTCTCTGAGAAACATTGCGTTTTTTAAGATTATTATAGTGAAAAATCTTTTTTTGTCTTAATCACTAACAGAGCTGCTGTGAGGCCCATACTCTGTTTCATAATAACCACCACACATGTGTTATGGCTTACATGAGGTTTGTATAAAGTTACTTTTATGACATGTACATTTCTACTTTACTATGGACATGTCTCATCCTACAATAGTGACTGTCCCTTGTTCCAGCATAAAAGGAATTGCCAGCCTCTGATTGTGACTGGACATGTCAACACTTTATTAATAGCAGCTGTAAACTCACCCTTGAGATGTATTGGGTTGTATCAAGACCCTGGGGAGCTCTGCTTAGCCTTTCTTTTGGTACATTTTAGTCTTATTGAGCAGATTTTTTTGTTTGATTCAGCTGCCTAGTAAAAGTGTGTTTTAAAACTAAGTCTTATTACAATAACAGAAAGGGAAAAAAAGTTTAAACTGCACATTTTGAAATTGTCTAATAATATATATATATATATATATATATATATATATATATATATATATATATATATATATATATATATATATAAAGGATTTATATTTTTAGAAGTTTCAAAGAGCCATCAGGGTTAAAGATATTTGTCACTGTTCACTATTTATTTTTGGCTATTTATTTTGGTGAGGTAAGAATTGGCTTACCTCACCCCTGCACTGCAGTTGAAGGCCGCAATTAGAACTGTCACAGAGATGGATAGTGACGGATGATGTGGTCCGACTGTCATCCTTTCAATTTTAGTGTCAGTAATGCGAAAGCTATCCCCTGGGTAAAAGACAAACAGAAAAAGAAAGGAAAAACAAACACTTTAGGCTAAGTGGGTGTCCGATTTGCCGTCTTTAACTCACTGTAAAATGGCTAGGTTTTTCACACATTCACCAAGCTTTGAATAGATGATAGCCTTTTGAAGGTCACACTGGGTCAACAGGTACACAAACCTTATTTGTAATAAAAAAAAAAATACAAGGCATGCAGTGAGGTCTCATCACTCTTAATACCTGTCATTTTTATAAGAAGGGCTGGCTTCAAAGTAGAGAAAACTATTTTACATTACATTTTATACACAGCAACAGAGCCATTTACACCTCCAGGGCTTATGATCCGGCTCTATGATATCATCAATTACTCTAAATGATAAGAATCATCCATTAGGTGTTATCTTCTATCCTGTCACAGCACGAGCACCCATACCGTATAATCGTCTGCACCATCTCATTCTTGCTGCCACGAGATTTAAAACAATCTATATCTGACCTGAGAGACCCGCCAGGAAGTGAAAAGAGAGTTATGTATCATGCTCTGCATCTCTGCTACAGTATTTTCCACATAACAAATAATTCTTTGCTGGGACAGGATGTTGTTGCAACACCATACACTACAACACAGTCACATATAATCAAAAACAGATGCTGATTTAAATACACAGCAAGAATGGAAAATTACATCTTCTTTGGGACTACACCTTTTTCAGCTCAGATTGGTGCTGTTCTAATGTGGCTTGTTGCCAAAGTATAACTTCATGTCATAGGAATGAACTACATTCTGCAGCATAAAAACTTCTAGATTGTTTCAAAATTCATATTGTGCAACATTTACAAATCTGTTGTAACCAATATATAAAGCCAAAAAAAAAAAAAGGTAATTTATCATCTGTGCTGTAATCTATGACTGGAGGGGTGCTGAGGCCAGAAAGAGGACAAAACTTTAGCTTAATTGCTTATGCCCTGGAGGTGTGATAGTGAGCAATGTTCTTGCTAATCAAATCATGCTAACAAGATTAGCTATGTTAGCACTTAAGCTGTATTAGAATGAATTGATGACAGTGGTAATTACTGGTAGCACAGATCACTGAGAGAAATAATGGAGCACAACAACACAGAAGGTCAAGTGCCAAGCCCTACCTGCTGCAGAAAGACAATACTCCATGAGCTCTTATCGTAAAATATGGCTAGCATTAAGTGACATGTAGAGGACTGATTTATCTACAGAGCTACATAAAATACACTATAACCTATGTAACAACATTAAACTATCGGGGGGAGGAGCTTTCTTCTTTGCCATTTCACATTGAAAATATTTAATAAAACATAATCTATTACTGTTTTTGTAATTATTATTTTAATTTTCTGATATAACCTGCTTCTTCGTTTCATATCCCACAAGTTTGAGAGATTATTTAAAGTGGATACTGTTCCAAATGTGAGGAATTTATTAAACAAATCCCAAGAACAGAACCAGCATACTTTCTTCACACATTTATTATTTTATATTGAGGTTTGCACAATAATGTGAATCATTTAATAGTAGTTAAGAATAGTTCCCACTATTTGCAACATCCTTTTCAGAAACTGTTTATCTTTTCTCCTTTTCTGCATAATTTCCCACATATGAAATGCATTTATAGACCATGAATATTTTAACAACAAAAGCACAGGTGGCCCTAATAAGGCACTGACCCAGCAACCACTGGGCCAAATGCACTTATTAACAATGGTGTAAGTTACACCTGTATTTGACAGAACAGAACATATTCCTTGATGGGACATAGTGTAACTTTACCTTTTAAGGTACTGCCAAGGGTTTTTGTCCATCTGGTGATGACTCTGGGGATGGTCTGTCAGCCTGTAACATGTATAGGCTTAAATATTTCAGGAATGGAAAACAATTGAGAAGAGCCTCATGTTGGAGCTAGCTAAGACTTCAGCCACAGACGGACTTTTTATGTCATTGCAACTATTGACGCAGTTATCATATGTATATCATCTTATCTTTGAATTAACAGCTATATGTTTTCATAGAGTCATTTAACACATGTAAACTTGAAAGCAGGAAAAATAAGATCGCAGACAGATGTAACGTTAGCTAGTAGCCTAGGCTAGTGCTGTTGAAGCTAATTAAGTTAGTTTAGCTGCTTTGTCCACATTGTTAACTATCGTTACTCTGTTCATGCTCGCAGCTGACCTGAAACCAGAGCTCACAAAAGTCTGCAGCGACCAAAGTAAAGAACAGTAACAAAATGTCAGCCATGTTTCCCTCACCAAGGTAAGAACGTAGGCTACTTCTTGCTTTGACAAGTATAAGAAGAGTTAAAAGTACTTCTAATTAATGAACTAGGCCTACTCCTAAATTTAACTAATGTTTGTTGAAAAGCAAATTATTGCTTGCCATTCCCTGCTGTGACTTTGATGTGGAGAAGGATAAATGACAAATCACAATAAGTTATTTATCATTTTAAAAATTACAAACCTTTGGGACTTACAAAAAGTTGGGACACTAGAAAGTGTTTTCTCTGGGCAAGGGCTCATTTAATATGGAGTCTGGCAAAAAAAAAAAAAAAAAGTGGGAAAACTGTTCTGTGGTCAGACCAATCAAAATTTTAAGTTCCTTTTGGAAAACTGGGACCCCATGTCATCATAAAGAGGACAAGGACAACTCAAGTTTTTATAAGCGCTCAGTTCAGAAGCCTGCATCTCTGATGGTATGGGGTTGCATGAGTGCATGTGGCATGGGCAGCTTACACATCTGGAAAGGCCCCATCAATGCTGAAAGCTATATTCAAGTTCCAGAACAACATATGCTCCCATCCAGACGTCGTCTCTTTCAGGGAAGACCTTGCATTTTCCAACATGACAATGTCAGACACATACTGCATCAATTACAACATCATGGCTGTGTAGAAGAAGGATCTGGTTCTGAAATGGCCAGATCTTTCACCCAGAGAAAACATCTGGCGCATCATAAAGAGGAAGATGCAACAAAGAAAACCTAAGACAGTTGAGCAACAAGAAACCTGTATTAGACCTAAATGAGACAACATTCCTAAACTTGAGTAACTTGTCTCCTCAGTCCCCGACGTTTGCAGACTGTTATAAAAAGACGAGGGGATGCCACACAGTGGTAAACATGGCCTTGTCTCAACTTTTGAGATGTGTTGATGCCATGAAATTTAAAATCAACTTATTTTTCCCTTAAAATTATACATTTTCTCAGTTTAAACATTTGATATGTCATCTATGTTGTATTCTGAACAAAATATTTTTAAATAGTATTAAATTTGAAACTTCCACATCATTGCATTCTGTTTTTATTCACAATTTGTACAGTGTCCCAACTTTTTTCGAATCTGGTTTGTACATTCACTGTACTCCCTTTTCTGTGGCGCCTGAAATGTTTAGAAATGCAAAAAAAAAAGCTCAGAGTTGTCATTATTCAATATATAGCTGTCAAATATGATGTCATGGGGCATCACTTTTCTTTAAAGTCAAAATAAAAACCAGTGTAACAAATTGCTGGGTTCTCTGCAGTTCTTGACAACGTCACACTCAGATGGTCAACAGGGGACTTCTCTGTGTGCTATGGAGGTGTCAAGGACAACTCATTCAGCACCCTCTGATGCAGTCAAGGCTCAGAAAATATTTACTGCTTTTACATTGCATAGACCTTGTTACTGTTGTTGCCTGAATCAAAATGTTGTTTGTGTGTGGGAGAATGAAAGGGAAGTGGACACAGAGTATAGGACAACCGTCTTGTTGTTATAGTTGCCACTGCACAGAGCCAGAGATATGTGTATAACCTGTAGGATACTTGTTTTGGTTTAACCTTTCCCGTAATGTTTCAAATCTTTCTTAGCATCATGGAAACTACTGACCTAGAGGTTCACTCCGAAGATGTAAAATTATGTGGATAGCACACTCCTCCCGATTGGAACCACGTACAGATATGTCAAAGAAAACAAGTCTGGTAGACAAACAGGAAGTGAGTCCAGAGATTGGAGAAAGTGGTGGGAAGGGCCAAAATAGACCTCTCAGAGACACATTGTTTAAGCCTGGCTCCCCAAGGTTAAATTTTTACATCCAGAAACAGGGAGGGATGGGAAAATACTAAATGGGGTGCTGAGGAAGTCCAGCTTTAGTGTAACTTCTCCAGTGAATATTTTAGGTCCATTATTAGATTTTAGGGATAAAGGATTTGAACTTCCTCTTAAACCTGCAAGTTTTGGTCAGCTGTCCTCCAATACATTCAGTTGACATGCAGACATATTTTTGTAGCTTCCTTTAGGTACTATCTTTCCAGCCAAAGGAGCTTTTAAAATTATCTAATGGAGGTGGAGGTAATGTTGCCTCCAGGCACGGAAGTGACTGTTGCTCTTAAGGATGACTACTTTATTAAAAACATTTATTATGTCATTTGAGATATCTCAGACACACATTGCGAGAAGGTAAACACATAAATATGTCTGACCTGTGTTGCTTTGTCACAGGAGCATATTATTATCCAATTGTTTTTCTAGTTTTTCCTCAAGTGTGTACTTGGACTATCTGTCTATTGTGGAACAGATTTATTTAGTACATTGTGCTTCTCATTGGCTCGTGTGGGTGCTTGTGTATTGAGTGTGTGCACCATCTACAACAGTATGGAACATGTTCTTATCCCCAGCCAGGCTTTCCTTGAGTAAACGGCACCATGTGAACGGCATTGTGTTTACTTTCTCACCCTTGACCTTGCAAACTTGTTAGAAAAACATGATCACAGAATCAACCACATCTATTTAATAGCAGTGTATTCAACAAAGTGTAATGAATTATCTATCATATATTTACAAAATGTGCGAGAATCCATAGAGTATCTACAGTATCTCAGTTTGTACCCACTTCTCTTTAACCCTCTCGGTCAAGTCAGTACTTTCTGGGACTGCTGGAGAGTTTGACCTCAGTTGAGTAAATAGTCCTGGGGCTGTAGTCCGTATAAACACAGTCGTCCTCTGGGAAAAGAGTGACTCGCGCCATTCTGGCAATGTTTTGTCATGTTCTCATCTCTGTGGTAACAAACAGTTCTGGTCTTTTACAGATGTATTAGGAGGAAACAGTTTAGTCAGAAACGGCCATATAACAAGTAATCAAGGTTGCGTTTGAAGATGTTCATAGTAGTATAGTACAAATCACACTCAAGTCTTTCTTGAGCTGTCTTTTATAGAGCATATAATAGCACTGATGACATTATTATTTATAATAGTTTTTGTTCAAGTTTGATTATATTTAGGAATTTGATAATATGACGCGCGGCAGCCTCTTAACTATCCGGCGTTCACCCCTCCATCTCGGTGTCGTGAGGCGTAGACAGCAACCCCTCATTAGTGTTACAGGTGTGTCTATCAGTGCGCTGTAAAAACTATCCTGATCCAATGATTGCACAAACACAAGTGAGGATGGTTTTGGGAGCTCAAAGGCGCGCACCCGGCTTAACACACCCGTTATGGTGAAAGAGCGCTTGCATGTAAGCTGGAAGTTCACAAAATCATTGAGGCTGGATGTAGCAACCAGCAACGCTGACAATTGAGAGCTCCGGTTTATTTCTCTAGTGCTTTTTAACTTTAAATAATGCTTATTGTTTAACAATAGCATTATTGTTTTTTGTTATGACAACACGTATACTTAAAACTTACACATCAAATTTGATGTGTACGTTTTAAGTGTACATGTATAAGTATATAGGTATTTAAGCCTCAGATGTGGTTTGGTTGTAAATGAAAAATGCTTATTTGTCATGTTTCATAGAAAAAGATAATATAATCTTTCATCTTGGAGTATTTATTTGTCATTTCCTGCTCAAAGAAGGGTCTTTTTCTGCCGTGTTTAGTGCCTTAATGTCGTAAACTCTATGGCGAGTCCAGCTGAACATTGAATATTTAGGGGTGTTTCTTTCAAATCACGCACCTATCAGTCCTATGGATTAATCAACAGCCGGTTGTGCTTACACCAGAATTGGCCTTGTTCATGTAGAATTGGATTTTATTTATGTTTGTTTGTATAAATGGACAAACATTAGCCTGTATTTCAAATAAATATGGGGACAGTTGACCTACACTTCAGGACATTTTGGAACTGACTTTGGTAACAGTAATAAAAAAGTTAGTCTGGAGCCCTGCATTATCAAAATCCGTTTTCAGTCAAAAAAGAAAAACAATAAAATATATTTATCAGTAAAAAAATCTAGTAAAAAATACAAAAAAAACAAAGGTATGTATTTATTTATAAATTTTAGTTTGAAAATCCGTCCCCTCCCACAGCACTGAGAAGAAACAAGCTGGCCTTTGAGCAAATATAGTTGATGACCCCTGCCATAAAAGGTTAGATCCTTCTTTTTAAGAATAAAAACTGAGGCCACTAGTTTATGTCCTAAAAGGAAATATTTATGTATCATCGTGTTGTTATAGACCAATGCTAAATGCAAGTGATTAGTCTGTGGGATTGCTGCTTGTACACACTCAGATATGTCTCCTCTGAGAGCAATAGCTATAAGTGGAGGCAATTCATTTTAAAAACCTTTAGAAACTAATTCACAGTTGTTGTTCCAAATGTTCCCAAACATCTGTAAGTAGTCCAACTGTATTATTACATTCCTAAATATAATTTAGAGCTTTAGCGCTCGTCCTTCAACCGGAAAGTAGACGGTTTGATTCAGACTCTCTCCACAGTTCATACTTTCATTGTGCCCTTGGGCAAGACACTTAACCCACCTTGTCTCCAGTTAAATGTAAATGTATGTGACATTTTGCTCAACAGTCGTCCATGAATAATTTCAACCTCAAAGTTGAAAATGAGGCTGAACAAGTCTGGCACATTAATGACTGCTTATATTAATCAATGTGTGGTGTAATCTACCTTTTGAAATCTGTTTCTTTTTTTACATGAAAACAAAATAGTAAAATAGTATGTTTTTGCAGGTTGGATTTGTGCCAACCGGAAAGAAAACTAATTAGGTGACTGGCAAACAGCATCATGTGACATCTTCACAGGTTCACTCTGGAGTCACAAGCTCCGTTTGACATCGCACCTGGAAACTGGAGGTGAGGAAATGAATTGTGAGTCTAACTGTCCACCTGTGTACACTCATGTTGGTGTATGTTACATGATTACACCAGGTTTCTCTGATGGGCATGCATCCATTTCCCTTTCTCCTAACCTACTTCTGTGAAACTCGGCTGCCCATTCCGATTATTCTTTGTTGGTTTGGCCTTGCTGAGGGAGTTTGTCTTGGCCCTCTTTCAAAATAGTAATGGCACCAAGGTCTTGCAATGACCAAAAAGTCTCTGGATTTGAGCTCAAACTTTGAGTGATTGAAGTGGGTAAAGTTTCAGGAATTGGGCCAAGGAATCCCAAAACTGTGGCCAAAATGCCTGAGATCTACTGGCAGAGCCTTCTTTCCCTATGCATGAGCAGTCAATGCAGAGGTAGTAACCCAGACAAAAATATTTTGCACAATAATTACTGGGTATGTAAGATTTAATGCAATGACAGTAGATACCATTTTGTAGTTTGTCTTGCTGGCATTAAATCAGTTGTGATCTCAATCAAATGCAGTGTTTAAGATTAAATTCCTAACCCTAATGCTGCATACTTTTTCATTTTAGCAGAAGAATTCTTTCGTCATTTTGATAGCGTTATTATTATTATGGATCGGAGCCTTCTAAATTGGCTATGAGCTGCCTGTTGTTTCTTATTTTCCCCTGATAATCACAGAGGCATTCGGTGCCCCATGGGTGCTCGTTGTGTGTGTTTCGAGGGTCAGTTGACTCCTGCTGGGAGAGCTGGAGTGGATGGGAGGAGGAGCACAGCCTGGAGGAAATAACACAGCAGCAGGGAATCTCATGCCAATCAACGTACAGCAAAGTGAGAAACATTAGCCAAAAGACTGACGCTTACTATTTCCTAAGATTGTGTGAGTTAATGATTTTACCCTTGAGAGTAAAGAGCTGGTGAATGTCTATGGTTTGAATGTCTCAACAGCGTTTTGCTAGCCTGGCCAGCCCCGACTAACTATTTTCCTCTTCTATACAAAGAAGTTAGTCTGATACCCTGTTGCGTTCAGTTTGAAGGGCGGGGTTTATGGGTGTAATGTTAACCAATCGGAGAAACGCCGGGCGTGACGTGGAAAGGCGACACCACGCAGCCGGTTAGCAACAAGGTAGCCACGCTAGTGCTGCTAGTTAACATGGACAGCAGTAAAGCGGACACTAGAGCTATTTTATTGTTATGCTGGTTATATAAAACCGAGGCAAAAGCAGAAAAATAAACAGCCTCTCGGTTGCAGCGTCCGCCATGTTAAATGTTTTGGATTAGCCACACGAGCCAAGTTACTTGTGTATGAAGTGGCCAGAAAACCATTGCATTGTTTGCTGTGGAAATGTTTTGCAAACTTTTTTGTGTAGTGACAGTCTGTTTTTGTATATTGTATTGTTTCTGTGGTTCTAAATATGGTTAGCGTATGTCCTGACTTTAGTCTGAAGAGTGGTGCTACTCCCTGTCGGCATGAAGACAGGAGGAAACTCGCCACAAGTGAACTTCTAATGAAATCCCTTCCTGGGAGCTTTGTAAATATTTTCATCCTCTCCCCGAGCCTGCTGATAGACTAATTCCACTCACTTTCCTAATTAATCACCAAGGAGTGTGTAGAGGCCGAGATGGGAGGAATTGGATAAGTGGACACATGGCTGTTGTTGGAAAGTGTCCACATCAACACCCTCTATGCAACCTTATCCTTGGCTTGTGTAAAAATAGTCGTTTGTTTCCTTCCGTCAAGACCATATGCATTAATGTAATGATATTTTTTTACTTTTAGCACTAACTAAATAGCAATATTTGACATGTTTAAATGACAGATATGTGAATTAACACTGCTCACTCATCCTCTACCACTTATTCTACTGGGGTTAGTGGGGAGCCTATCCCAGAAGCACTGGGTGTGAGGGGAGATACATCCAGGGCAATTGCCAGTTAATTGCAAAGCTAACACAAAGACATATGCTGACAGACAACAATTATCACTCACATTCATTTACTATGGACATTACTATTATTACTGTGGACCAATTTTCCCATCCATGCATTTTTGTTTGTATTTGTGAATATTAGTTTATGTATGTTAACATTTTGAAAAGTACCACTGCAAAATAGAGAGGCTTATAACTGGCAGACTTATTAAGATTAATATGATTATTTTGTGAATGTGTACCAAAAGTACACAGCGACCTAGAAAGTTCTCACAAAACCACAAATCATTCCACTCATAAGGAAAAGTAAAATACTAGTTTCGACATAGATATATGCTTGAACTCTTCTTCACACACCGCATCAATATACTGTCTGGGATGTGATCCTTGTTGACAGTTGGGATGCAGCATTCACATCACAGAAACGGACAAATCTGTCTTTTTGAAAAACCTTTAAGGAGGTGTAAGTCTTTCAGGGCTCTTACTTATTCAATAAAACATTACTTAAGTGAATAGCGATTGATGAAGATGGGTCTCTATAAGTCTCCTGTCTGACCACAGATGGAAAACATGTGAACAGAAACTGCTCATTTTTTCCACAATCTTAGTTGTGCCATGAAAAGTGGAATAAAAGCAAAGCTGCCCAATTGTACAAATATGAAAATGCAATACTCTTGCTCATTACTGAATTGTCCCATAAAAATAAAACCAATTTAAAACTGTTTTGAATCATATAATATGGTGTTGTTAATATTGTTTTGCTTTGAACTCGAAGATAGAATCAACAGATATAGTGATATTATTGAAACTCAGGTCTCCACATTGCATATGTTGATATTTCAATTACATTTGTATAGTGCAGCCTTAAAATCAAGTTGACTTCAACTCAACCACTGATCTGTTATGACTAGACATAGGCTATTCTACTTGTGTCACATTTCATAGGCCGAAGCATCAAAGTAGCGTGAGTGCAATTCTAAATTTGAATCTAATAGGTTGATTACCACATGTCAAGCAGATGTCACAGTTAATATGTTTTCAAAAAAACTGTCTGTCATGTTTATTTAATCACTCCTGATGGGCTTTTGCAGGCAGATATTGGTCTCGGCACCAGCGCAGTGCAAATCAGGTTAGCTGTTACACTGAATGTGGAGGAGGCCTGCAAATCTGGCCCCTGTTCCATTTCCCCCTGCTGCATTACCCACTTCTAACAAAGTTACGCCACACTTCTCATTTTTTATTGGATTAAAAGGGTCACACAGATTTGGACATGAGACACTGTGGTATCAATTCCCAAGTGCATCTGTACCACTGTTCAGGTGGCTGCACACCTTCCTTCGGCTTTTGGCTTCTTTCTAAACACTTCACAACAGAGACTGCTCATTAGCTTGCTGTCTTTTTGGTTTGCCTAATCACATCAGGATAAAGGACAATGACCGCTTTAGAATGACACTTCTCCATTAAAAGCTGTAACAAGGCAGACAAAGTAATGCTCTTTTTTTTCTCGCTGCAGATTGGACTAAAGTAAACACAAACCAATCATTAGACTAAGTGTGTTTGTGTCAGGACTGATTTACAGTTTTGCCATCATTATTTTTTTTGTTGTTCAATAACTAGGTACTTTTATCATCGGGTACATAGCCAACTATTTTCTTTGGCAGGTTTTATCACTCCATGTATTATTTTCAACTCCCAAATGAATGCTTTTGTAACGAGATCATTACAGATCCAGATATCTAGTACTATGTAAGCATTCATGATTAATGTTAATCCCAAATGACAGCCCATCTAATTGAATAGTTTGGTGTTAGGCAGTGAGAGCTACAAGGAATTGAATGTAGATCAAAATATGTTACTTTAAGTGACATGTTTTACAAGAGATCTCTTTACTTAGAGTCAAAAAGGCAGTTGAACCTAAAATAGATGTTATTTTTCTTTTCTTGGGTCATTTCCTTTACCATACATGTTCCATATTATAAATACTCTAACTTACACCTCTCAAGGGAATCTCAAACACTAACATTTGAGAGACAGTTTCCTATACTTGTCAAACAATGCATTATTATTTTTTCACAGCGGCATATGTGAAGCATTTGGGGGAACCTTTGAGAATACGATTCATGTGCTTTGGTTTGCAACATATTTCACTGAGGCACTTTCCCATGACTCTTTCCCATGTAAGTTGTGCAATACAATTTGTACAAAAGGAAATTCAAGGGAGGTTGGCGATGTATTCTTAACAGGTTGCATGGCCAACAGAACCATTATACTTGGTTACTGTCAGGGAGCCCAAGGCGTTTGTTAGAAATGAGTCAGATGTACAGCAAAGACAAAACAAGGAAGTATACAAAGAACTACAGCTTAAGCAGATTAGTACCCGAAATTCATTTTTACACAGAGTGATCACGAACGAAGTGAATGACTTTCCTTTCAGCCTTTCATGTTATATTCCAAATAGCAATATTTGACCAAAGTCTGCTTGCATTTTGTAGGTGACATATTAGTGGACTATTTTAGGATTACTTTATAATAATATTTGAAATGAGCTGTCAAACACTGCACCGTTCTTTTACCATGATATATACCATTATGCACCAGCCACCAGACGATCTGCTCTGTTTGGTGCACACAACAGCTAATAGGACCGAGTTGACGTCATCTGGAAGCCTTTAAAGTCAGCACATGAAAGAGATATACTCTAGTTTTTTCATGGAGCTTTACATCCATTAGCCAGCTCATCTGACACACAGACACACAGGAAGTGGAAGCAGGCAGCCCTTATGTCAGAACAGAACCCTGCGTTCCGTACAGGACAGCTCACTGTCACAGGAACAGCAGTCTCTGTAGTGTCTGAGTCACAGCTGCCAGTTTCTTGTTGTCATTTCCACCTGGAAGTTAGTAATGTTCCCACAACGGAACCACACTCACTGTTTAAGCAAAAGACTTCTTCTATTGAAACATTCAAATTTCAAAGTAAAGTGGCGCGAACATACAGTATCCAGACTTAGACAGAAATAGCTTTATGTTACTCAAGCCAGGGGTCAGACTGCAGCCCCATGTCTCAACTCTGCCCCATTGTGGTCGTGAATAAAAACCTATTGCTTTGGACCAATTTACTAAAGAAACCCATTTTAGTTTGCATTTTAGGATTTGATTCATGCAGGCTTGTATAAAGAAATATATTAGTTTTAAATGTTTTGGGAGGTAACCAAGCAAGCCTAAAAAAAAGTATTTTGAAAGTGTATAAACCAAAACTGTACATTCAAAAGTAAAGTCAAAGGTCAAAATCATTCAAAGATCTTTTTAAATCAATATTGGGGAGGCATTAAACTAAACTATACTTAAAGTCTTTGATGACTATCACAGAGATTTTTATGACCATGTCTACAAGTAAACAACTTTTGCTGTAAAAGGTTACCTGCTTAAATACAGCAATCTAACCCTTGTTATGGCAGTTATGTATATTATATTTAATGCAGTAATCTAAAGTGAACACTGTGGCATTCATAAGTGGCAAATATGAGTTGGGTGGGTGCCCTCTTGTGGTCTCCAATCTTAATTACACATAATTCTCAATAAAAGGTTCCTCAATTCAAGTAATTTATAAAGATAAAGCCCCTTTGTGGCAGAAACCTGGTGTAGCATTTGTTAAACTATTATATTGTTGCTCTTTGTTATTTTTAACTGTGTGCAGGTTTTACTTTGCACATTACATTTCTGTCTCTTGAAACACTGCATCTTTTATTCTTGATACACAAAAAGGACTGCCTGCTTTAAGTGTGTAGTTTAGGTGTTCAGCCGTAGCACTCTAATAGCATCATAATCACTGAAAGTATACGCAGTGGTAACTATTAAGCTTGACCACACCACTGGAGTTTAGTGGATGTGTTGTAGCGTGCATTTAACAGCTGAACGTTTGCAGGTCCCATGGTGAGAAGTTTGGGATGCTAACACATCAGCCGGCTAGCCTTGGGCAAAGAGGCAAACATGCTGCCGTATTTGAGTCAGTCTGCATCCCTAATGTCACAACAAAACGGTAGCCCGGCGGTTACACTCAACGCTTTACTTGTTTATTTATTTCAGTATTTTTGCCCCCTTCTAATCTCCTGTTCCCGAATTAATTACTCAATTAGCATAGTAAATTAGCAAAACAATTATGATGCATGGAAAACTTCCAGCACACACCATCACACAACCAGTCTGGATACATGTAGTGAAGAGAGACAAAGGGCAGGGTGGCTTGGAAAGCAAAGGCGGGGAATTACAAAGCTTGTAGTCAAATTAAACATTGTTACAAATAGTTCTCCCACCCAAAGAAATGTGATACCCTTTCCTCAGTGTGAGGTGTAATAAACATAGCCGTGCAAATTTATTAGTAATGTGTAAAAGAAGCAGTGAATTAATTCCTCATGCTTCATAGATGGTTACACGCAGTGCTCAGAGAATTAACTGCTCTCCTCTCTCTTCTGTTCCCTCTCTCAGACATGCACACGAGAGAAACACTAGAGGAGCTTCATTCCTTATTAGCTAAGCCTTTTTCTGCAGATACTTAGCTTAAAAACAGATCAGTCATTTGCAGTTAATGTAGGAGTTACCTCATTCTTCTCCAGTTGAACTTTTGGCATCGGTGTATACCACAAATGGAACAGCCACCCACTTTGTATCTGTTTTTTTCCAGCTAATTGGAGGGCAGGAGGTAGCTCTATCTACCATGGTATGAACAAGACTGATGTCTTTTTCGAGAAGTTGCGCAGGGGTTATCAGGAGCATTACTAAGTGCTTGTGTTGGTGGAAAGCAGCAGAATAAGAAGCACCATCACTCCTGACTATAGGCTTGAATACTTATATACTTATACTTATATACTTCCAAACATTGTTGAGCTAAACAGAAACGGTTGATGACTTTCTGATGTACATTATATTAAATGGATGTTTTGTTGTAAACCTACAACAAGGATAACAGTTGTAGAAAAGCATTATGTACATGTTAACCATTACAAGTAAATGTGTAATATGCTCTGTAATAAAGTCTAAGGCAGTGTCCGATTTATATTAATCATTGGGAGTTTAATAATCTGTGTTTCTACTGAAGAAGAGAGTCTTATCTTTGCGGTTTATTCAGATGTGTGGAGTAGTGGCATCCCTGGCACAGGCCCAGTGGCACAGGTTCCTTGTCAATATCACAAAGCTCATTATGATCCACTCAGTTTAGGTTTAGTGTGTAATTAGTTTAATGAGTGCTGTCCACTGAGTGCACTGTAAGAGGGACCCATCTCTAAAGCGAGTCTATTTGGCTGACAGTATAAGAGCAGAGCAGATTGCACATCAGAGTCTAACAGTAGGCTACTCTCCTACGAATAATAAAGATCAAAAAGTCACTGATGGGTAGAGTCAGTGGACTAACGTCTCGTATGAAGCAGTTCTCTTCATTTTAATTGCATTGGATTGTTTGGCAAATATCTATTTGTGTTTGTCCAAGGCCAATGCAATCTGTTCAGTCTTGTCATGTAAATAAAAGCTGCAAATGAATAGAGGAAATTGAATTCGGTGCGTCCCACTGACTGCCTGGCAGCAACATCAAATGGCTGAACTGAGAACCTCTGTTAAACTTTCATTGTCATTGTGTTTTGCTTAAGAGCTTAAAGCCACTCCAGGGATAAAAGAGCGTTCAGTGTGTGTCAGTGGCCAAGGTTGATGAATACAACTAATTGAGGAACTAAGAGGGCTACAGTTTGCACATCTTGGCACCAAGTCTAATATGCAAGTTTTCAAAGCTTTTATGTTTAAAAATTATATTCTGGGAAATCTTTCTATCCTCTTGCTGTACTCCTTGACAGACTGCACACGTTGGCAGGTTGTATATGTATTTAAGAACTGAATACGGAAAATGAAAATGTATTTCAGCAACAATCTGTTACTCCCTCATTCAAAATCCATCTATCTTACTAAACTGTGTTTTCTGCTTGAGACCACACATTCAAGCGCTCTTTTTTCTCATTTGGAAGAAAGTCAGCAGTCGGAACGTCACTAGTCTTCGCCTGTCAGGGCTGTCACAGCTGGACTCCGCTTGTGAGTTGATTAAAATAGGAGAGTCCATAGCTAATTAAAAAGCTCTTCCCTTTTAATGCGAGAGTGTTAAATAAAGGAGAGGGAACAGGGATATAAACAGCCTCCTGACAGATCGTTCATTTGCAGAAACTCCAGGCTTCCTGTTGGCTCCAGCCAGTGTGTGAGGAGAGTGTTGATTTGAAGAGGAGATGCAGGGTCAAAGGTGACCGTTAGAGCCATTACACTATCAGTAATTGAGTGTCCATCCTCAGTATCTCTAGGAGTATTATTTTGTAATCTCATTTATGTTCTGACTTCTGACCAGCATGAAGATGGGAAAACCGAAAACACAGCCTTCCTGTTTCCTGGCTCATAGGTCAGGTAAAGTCTTCAGGCGGCTTCTGTGTTTATTTTATGAGTACCCCTTGTAGCTGTTGCAGATTAGGGCTCCCCCTGGAGGTGGAAATTATGGGGTAAGTGGGGAGGGGCAGACATGAGTGTTCCCTACAGTTTACAGTTTCAGTTTTTGGACTAGGGTCTTTTTCTGCTGTAATAACTCCCCAGCACAATTGGACTCATATTTTGCAAAGTCATATGTTGTGTAGAATAATCTTTTGAAAAAAAAAAAGATTATAGACTTACATTACATTAATCCAGCTGCATTTTCCTGATCAGTTACACATCATAGGTCAAGCATGCTTTACAATGAACTTCTTTCCCTAGAAACACTGAATCTGAAGTTTGTTGTCAACTTTATTTTCAACACAAAATACTAGGAGCACTCCTCAACTTAAGAGGTCATAGGTTATTAGTGGTTCAGGTTGGACAAAGCCTTTCATGTCTTATGTTTAAAATAAAACTAAATAATACCAGTTTACAGAAAAAAAAGCATAAACATGTCTAAACGTGTGTTTTTCAGCTTGGGTCAGGAGACATTTCATGTAACTTACATTAAATGTCTAGTGTGTCTCGAGTCCGACCAGTGGTGCCAAACACAAGCAATACACTATAGGAAAAATAAGTTAAGCAAAACATAAGCATTGCCCAATGACGTGAGAAACACTAAAGAAATATTTTGAAGTCATAAATCTTATTCAACCATTAAAGCTGCAAAGCTGTGCAAGAAAGGAAAATTGTTTTGAATGTTCAAGTAAAGGGGACAACCAGCCTTCAAACTGCAGTTGCATAAATAAAGTCGGCCTCACAAAACACTGGTCCTTAAGGCTTTGTGTGGCCATCCAGTTTTATGATCCTAATTCTTTCGCATATATTGCCAACATAAATATGGCACTTCTCTGTGGGATGCTCTATGGAGGGCTGTTAAGACTGAGCCTCTGTAGCAACAGGTTTGGATTCTTTTACTGTATGGCCTGAGAATTTTTCCCATCAGTGCCTTTGCAGTATGTTCGGATGTGAGTGTAGGCCTTGAAAAAGGTGATTTACAGAAAAATAAGAAAATTGATTTTCTGATCTTGTAGGTCTTAATAAAACAATATTATGGCTACTTTGTTCTGAAGGTATAGAATTTAGTTTTAATTTAACCATTGCATTATCTTATATGTATTAAAATAAACAACAAAATGATTTCAGAAAAATCTTGCTTAGATGATCTTAAAAAACATTAAAAACAATTTTAAACTGGTGCAGATGATGGTACAAGACAAATAGATTGGGAAAAGCTCAAAGGCTATGATGCACAACAGGAAAAAAAAAGCAGTTGACTATATCATCATAACCCTTTGGCTACAACACTGTGGTGGGTGTATCAGAAACATGTGCTGCCATTTTATCGTGCCGAGGGCCAAGTTTTGGAGCCTTAAACACCCCGCCAAGGCTTGATAAATCTGGCTTGAAAAATCTCATTTGCCGAGAGTTAGGCATCTGCAACAATATTTATCTTCTTCCCTGTCCAAGGGTAATGGGTTAGGCAGGATGGATGAGGGCACAGTCCTCTTGCCTTCAGGTGCAGCCATCTCACTGAGGACCGTAGGCAGCCCGCTTATGACAAAGCAAAGGAAACACATCAACTCCCTCAGTAAACATATCACCATGCTTGAACAATTGGCTATTAGCATAATTAGCCAGCCTGATCTCAGACTCTTTATGTATGAGCCTGGATACTTGTGTGTCAATGGTGGGTGGGTGTTTTGCTGTTGTTCCACAGCAATTAAACCCATGTAATTTCAAGAAGAACAAACATTCTTTGGTGGCTTGGGGAAAGCTTCAGGGCGCAGAAACTTCAGGAAAAATAAAGTCCTTGGTGGCACCCAGTCTTGTCTGATGATGTTTGCTAATTATGCAGTCAGGCACTTCCTGGGAAAACACAGAAAGTAATAGGCAAAGGTCTGTGCCCGAAGCTTATCAAGAAACATGTACACAACTCCATCTGGATGTATTGTCTTTAGTGTCTGCACGCTGAGGCGGAGAAAAAAGGCAGAGGACAGAAGAAAGCAAAGGACAAGAAAACAACAAATTGTAAAGGTCAACTGCTAGTGAAGGACTCTGTCTCAGATGTAATTAACCTTTTGATTTAGGACACTGTCTCATAAATAAGATGGCCAATACTTTATTTGGCTATCATGTGCTAGTGTGACTCATTAGCAGGATGTGACCTTGTCTAATCTGCCTCCTGTCACACTCTTTGCAGAATTTCTTGTCTGGTGAATCGGCCACTGATAAATGCTGGTCTACTCCACAAGTGAATGCTAAACTAATGCTATGAAGTGAGCTCCTTAGGGAAAATCTTAATGGATTTGAGATACAGTCTTTGTTCTTGAAAGTAAAAAAATATAATAATAATAATTAAATGTCTTCAGAACCAGTGCACTACCTTTTTAGCCTATCATAGAAACAAGTAGTGGCATATGGTATATATAAGAAATACAAGGGACTATAATACAAAGGAAAAAACAGATATCTCTTTGCCTGTATCTCCCTTTTTTTTAGTAAGCCATGTTAAAATTAACATGAACATAAAAGTTATATCTGATAAAATATAGTCAGATAGTGAAAGTTTTCTTTACATATTTTTATTTATTTGAAAAGGCTGAAATGGCCTTTTTAATAAGGACCCTTGTGAAACCATGTCTGCTCTACAGTTCCAGAAAGTCCTTGCATTGGCTAGAAAGCTGAAAGACAATGAAGAAACAAAGTTGGCCAGATAACAATCAAGACCAAGAGAGTGAAATGTAGTTTTACGCGATCAGCTCTGACGATGGCTTAACGAGCAAGAGCTTACAGGAAAATGTGGAGAACACAGCCCGAGATCCTGCAGCTAGGACCCATGGGTTGTAAGCTGTGTAAAATGGTCTTCCCCACACAGCCTTGAGCAGCAAGGGCCCCAGATTTAAAAATATAGCCTTTTTTTTTTTACAGCACACTGACTTTATGGGTAAATTTTAATGTAAATGATGCAAGTGATTGCCATACTTGGAACCAGCTCACTTTTACATCACTTTGATTTTCTGCAAAACCACAGCCAGCCCTGAGCAGGATTTGGTGTCTGTCATGTTAAATGATGTTTGCAGGCTATTAAACTCCCAATGATTAATATGATTTTAGATATTTATGTTACAGAACAGGCAATGGTGACATTGTGTATACATCTGAAAACAACTGTGCATGGCATGGATGTGCTATAGAAGTCACTTTAAAAATATTTTGTGGGCAATATATCAGTGAATGCTTTAGGCTGACAAGCTGCAATTAACCGTGGAGTGAGAAGACATTTATAAGCATTTCATATCTCATTAAATAAATGTATTTATTTTACCAGAAAAGTTTTTCCCTTTTAGTAAAATAAGCTATGGAAGACTAGTCTGTGGGAAAAAGAAAACAGACTGTAAATATCCACCAGCAACTTTTGAAAATGTAATGTGCAAAATGAGCACATGCCCGCAAAATGCACCTTGATTTTTTTATTACTATAAAAATAAGTAAGCGATTTTTGTTTTTTCCTCTCAGGGAATTGTCACAGTGGCGTAATGCACATGAGTAGCTTGGCAATGTTTTAATGCAGGATACGCTTACTGGACGTGCACAGAGCCCTGTGGCTGGAGTTGTTCCCCAGGGGATTCAAACCCCCAACTCTTCTGTACCCAAGCAGAGTGCACTAACCTATCCCTGCTTATAGAAATGACAACATAAAAAATAAATAAACAGAATTCACTATAATGCTCAAGGATATACCTAGTCTTAATGTAATAAACAATACAAAAAAATCCAGTCCAAACTTTCAGAATTGTAATTTATTCCTTTCCTGAACGTCTCTCATAACGTCTAAAAAACCTAATATAACTCTGGTGGTTGGACTCAATGGCATATGCTTTACGTCCCATCCACCACCTCGACCTGCCTCGAGTCTACATATATCACACATAATAAGGTATTATTTGACAATTTTTGAAAACATTAATAGTAACTATGACCAAATTTCAGTCCATACTGTATCTGGGAGTTCTGATGAACTCTGGATTACCTTCCAGAAAAGAAAAAAAAGCCTGAATAATGAGTAACTGTCAGGGCCACTAAACAGCATACACCCATCCTTTGCTCAAACTAATACCCCCAAAAAGTTACCAGTCTCTAATCGGCTCATTAAAGAATAATTTTTCTGGCATGAAGAACTGATCTGGCTGGTCTGGTCTCATAAAGTCATGGTCATTTACTAATCTATTTGTTGTGATTGCTGTTTTTATTGACAGACTTGGTTGGCAAGCGAAAGGGACATTTCCAACCCCATCGGGCTGACTCACACTGAAGATGAGGCCCAATCAGTTCAGCTAAGGATGGACAAACAAAGTATGTCTATATAAGAAACCATCAAACAAACTCCTGCAAAGAAAGGTCAAAATGTTCACCTTTAGCACTTTGCAAAAACAGTAATAAAATAACCAATAAAGAGTTGATTGGAACCAGTTGATTCAAAAAAATCAATGTCTCTCTATGTGTAACTTGAAAATCTCCTGCTTGGATTTGTTTGTATTGGCTCAGGCTCGGAGTTCAGATCATCCTTGAACATCAAAGACGACAAGCTCCAGCTGAGACGTGTATGTGCTTCCAAGTCTGAAGCCGCCCAGCCAAGAGGAACAATGGTGTTTTCTCACTACACCATTGTCCCACGCACAGCCGCTCCACTTCTCAATTGGTCAGTATCCCAGAGTTCATAGCTAGAGCAGCCATTAACCATCCCTCCTCTCCGAAATCAATGTCGACCCTTTTGCCGGACAAACTTTAAAGCTTCTCTTCTATAACTGCTTTGAGCGAAGAGAAAAGAAAACTTCCTTGTGTTTGACTCACAACTACATTTCCAGATGTGTCTGGGGTCGAAGGTTAAAGATAAAAGTACCAGGATGTGGTGTACCCCAACAAGAAACTGGTTGCATTCCTCACTGGAGGGGGGCGATGAGCAGAGCGCCTTCTTGTTTCTTCTTTGCAGTGCTCCCGGTGAGCGGCCTCATTTTGTGGTGCTGAATTATGACACCACAACTCGATGTCCTGCTACTTTATCTATGTTTACCGATGGCACTGAGGCAAAATGTCAGCCGCGTTAAACTTGGTGGCAGAAAAACAAGTTGTTTGTGTTTTTCATTTGGGTGTAGATCATGCTATGCTTTGCACCTTCTCTATTGTTCATACTTTCAAAATTATCGCAATCATTCATTCAGCTACATATTCTTGATTTGAAAAAAATATATAAAAAAAGGAAGTGAAAATGTGGAGTGTAGCAGGCTGAGCGGAGAGCATGCGTTGACTGAGAGCTCTGACTAAGCAGCGGCCTTTCTACCCCCTGCCAAGTGCTGAGCAGCAATAGAGACATCACAACTTAGTTATAAGAGGCATCGGTTTTAAGAATATGCCCCTGAAATTGGACTAATTTCACAAAAAATGCTAATACGATTATTTCGAGTGTGTCGGCGGCTTAATAAGTGTGGAAATTGGCCTGTCATATAAGACCTGAGAGTGCTGGTAAATTGCATGATTACAGCCACAAAGCCTCGGCCTCACTTATTGTTTCTTTACATATCGTAATCTTCTAAATGAAAATGGGCCGGACAACTTCATTAAAATTCAAAAAAGTGGCTAACATTAATATGACAGAGACAACTTTATCGTGGTATTATGGTAATAATGAGCTTTAGAGGGTGTACAAAGATTACATGTCCCTTGAGATGGCTTTTTTTATTATCAGCCTCTGATTGTTGGCTCCTAAAAATTGTTTGATTACCCGCAGGCCCTTGCAGCCATGAGCCAACTGTGGCATTACTAACCCTAACACTGTATTTGAAAAATCAACCAAATAAAATAATTAAAATTATGACAAATATTTTAGGTTTGTCTATATAGATGGCAACTTAAAATACTTTGGGATGTTTTTGAGAATCTTGAAAATGCAGGGAATCTGACTGATGAAACCCCACAGGGCCACTAGATGGAGTTAGATCCTACAAAAGAGCTCTGGGACCTCCGCAGACACAAGACAATATCAGAGCGCCAGTGGAGCAGAGGAGACGCAGCCCCTTCATGGGCCTGTAGACCTTGGGCAGACAGAATGCATCGGTCCCCGCATGGAGACCGCAGTGTCCAAGGAGTCTGTAGGGTTCATAAATAGCCTACACATCCAGACCATGGGGGCAGCTAGCTTTATTAAAATGAAAATGATAATCACCCTCTGCCAGCTTTCATGCCATCTCATACAGAGAGCTAATTACCCAGTGTTTGGTTATCTATACGGTTAATGTAGTAAGTAGTAGTAATGTAGTAATGTAGTTAATGTAGTAATGTTTCCTACAGTTAATGTAGGAAAAAAAACTGCAACAATTGTAAGTTCTTATGAAATTTGCTTTTAAATTAAACATTCACTTTTGTGAGGTGAATGGCCATTGGATAAAGCAGAGAAATCTATTCTAAAATAAATAATAGTATCACATAAAAGAAAGTGTGAAAGTGCTTATATTTCAAATTTTAGCACTGAATCCAATAATACCCTGTAATTGTAATGGGGCAGCTTTAAAAAAACAAAAAATTTATCCTTTTTGATAATGTTTATATCTGTGTCATCTCCAAATAAACTGAACTGAGCGATTAAGTTCTATAATAAAAAAAGAAAGAAATTGCGTACCTTATGTCTGGGGCTCCATATGTCACTGTTGTGCCACAGATGAGGGCCCCGTGTCTTGACACACTGTAATTTAGGACCGAAGGAAAACAAATTTAAATGTTAGTCCCATAGGAGTCAAGGTGAACTCAGCAGATGTTTAATGCTGCGAAAGAAATCACCATTTCTCTTGATCTCTCAGGTGAATTGTGCCATTTAGCGCATGGCAGCGGTGACAGGTAATTGACTTCGGAATCCGGTGAGGATGACTTGTGACTTGTAAAAAAATGCATCGTTTCAGATAGTCACAAATATGAATATTTATGGGTTAGGTTCATCACAAGATGTTAAACAGTTGCTTTGGGATATTTATAGTTTGTTTTAGCAGATGCAGTTAGATATTTAAATATATATATGGATTTGAAAGCAAAAAAAGCCATTCTTATTGTTTTGTCAGCTGTCACATCAGTACAGGCAGCTGATGTATTTGAAATACTCCAATGAATTAACCATTGTTGTTGGATGATCTCATTTACACCCTGCATTGAGCTCAAACTTCTAATTCTCTTTATATACTGAAATATTAAAAGCCTAATATGTCATCTGTCACCAGTGTCATTTATCATCGTAGCTGCGCCGTGTCCTGTGGGCCTGTATAGATTTCCTTCAAATTACTTCTTATTAAATTGCCAGCATTTGTTCCTGTGTATATGGCTGTCCATCCGTTTTATTCGAGCTTTGGCACCATTAGCAGCTGCCTGTCTGCATCTTGAGGTTTGCCCCTTCATGCCTTCATTTACCAAATGACCCTACATCCCTGTTTGTGTCTGGCTGCGAGAGCTGAGCTGATTAAGAAGTTGCCTTTTGAACGCTAATTTATTCCACTCCACCATTTTGTTATATGCTCATTGTTTCGCTTTAAGTTTACCCTTAGATGGAAGTCACGCTAATTTTGATTTCCTTTTGGGAAAGCTATTTAGAGCTACAATGTAAGATGGATCTGATTAGTCATTCAGGCCGGCCCCTGCTTTTATGCTTACATTAACTAACACAAAGAGCCCCCCTACAGGTTAAAGTTTAAATGTGGATTAGCAGATAAAGCTACTCCTGATTAGGTTACTGTGAGGCTTAGAAGAAAAAATGGATTTTCCCTGCACATTATTTCCCAAACATCTTCAGCGCTTTTCTTTTCTTTTTTAACTTCATCCTTTCACCCTCACTCCCAGCATGGATATCTATTTTGGCCCAAAATCTTGAACAATTATGCAAATGCATGTAAGGCAATGCACAATACAGTATGGAAATGGCTGGGAGAGAAAATGGACTCATTAACGACAGATGGCATGAGTGCTAAAAGCCATTTGTTATGAATGCAGGAAGACATTTTAGACAATGTCAAAACCTGGGAGACATCAGATATGTTTTTCACACCAAGCAGTATTTGTTGTTGTAGTGTAGTTCTTGATTATTTGGGCATGTTGATGATTATAAATGGGCTTCTTCCCAAAGCAGATGAGCCAGACTTATAGCTATGCATCCCACTTATGTCGACATATGCATTTTCCTTTTGTTTAAGCGGTGGCAGACTTTGATTGTTGAGCACAGTTGCTTATACTGTGGAGAAGATGATATTATACATCATTTTAAGACTTTTTTTTTTTAACCAAATTATATATGTTTGTCAAAGGCTGTCTCAGGGTAAATATGGAAGCATGTTTTGTGATAAGACCAGAAAGAATGTAGGAGAAATGACATGCAGCGTATGCACGACTGCCATTATGAGATTCCATACGTTGTCACTTCATACAGCGGGAATTGAGCTGCATATAAAGAAGAAGCTAAACGCTCGCCCGAGATTAGTTTTCATCTATTAAAACGTGCTTTGAAAAGCAACAGAAGCGGGAGGTGCAAAGTGAACAGTGGGGTTTTTCACAATTAAAAAAATTACCTCTTTGGTTTCTGCCTCTTGTGTGTGCCATGGATAAGATGGTATTATCAGTGAGCTTAGCCCTGGGAGGGAGAAAATTATTTGCGGCAGAGATAAAGCAGGAGGATCCAGTGCAGATGGCAGCAGAAACTCAGCAGCATGGAAGCAGGTAGGGCTCGACGTGGAGAAATGTGTAGCCACTGTTTGTTTTGTCTCCGGCCCTTGGTGGGCTTCCCCCGTCCCACTGTCTGGGCCTTTGATGTCACTGAGGTTATTGTTGACTGTTCTCCGCTTTCTGCCTCAATATTCATCGGCGCTTCACATGGGACAGGCAGAGAGAGAGGGAGAGAAAGGCAGCCATTTATTCCAACACTCATTTTCCTTTGTGATGGATGGCTTTCTTATTGTGTCATTTGCGCCTTTGAAAAATGCTCCTTGGAGCAGAAGAAATTACCAGCCTCCAAATCATACAATCAAGCACAGTATGGAGGACACATGTGATTGACTAAAACAGTGGAAATTAGACCAGCAATGATACTGGCTTTTGATATGAGATTGCTTTGAAGCTGCTGAAATGAAAGTTGTTGCTTAAATTGTTGTGGAAGAAATAAGACTGATTCCTTTCTGTTGTAAATTTCAAAATCAAATCTTTTGACTTGAATATAAATATGAAAATGATGTTTATTGCTAGTATAACTAAGCTGTTAATCCAAATGGTCAAGCATCAAAGTCCGTCCAGGGAATCAAATCCTAAAGAAAGTTTCTGAACAAGTAAACGGAGGGAATCAAAGACTTTCCCATTCACACTTCGTCTTTGTTGTATTCAGGTTGCCTTTTGTCCGTCCTCCCACTATTGTGACTGGACACAGGAGACTTCTAAAGGGCAAAGTTTCTTATTAAATTATTTCTGGGTGAGATGAACAGTGGCTGAATAGAATCATTAAACTTCACCAGTTATAGGAGAGCACGCACCTCGTTGTCGACCGCTGCCACATGAAAAGCTGTGCGTTTTCATGCTCCTTTAAAATCTTTAACTTGTTATGAAAAGATATGACATCAATACTGGCAAAAACACAAGGAGAAATTAATGATACCTTTGTGGTCTGTAAACATCAATCATGCTCAATACTTTCAAAAACAATGCATTTTTGTGTGCGTTTCAGAGGTGACAAACAACACTCGCGACTGGCTTAACATTGTCAATTCCCATTACTCAAAATCTGAAGCAAATCAGAATTAAACTGTGGCCCTGTTGCTAGGCAGCTGAGTTCTCTTGACATGGTGGTTAGTTTTTCTTTCATTGCTTGACAAGAGCCAAGTGAAAGGAGTTTAGAAAAAGTTGCTTAAGGCGCTCAGAGGAAGGGGATAATTGGAGTCTGTGGATTGTGTAGTGGCCCTTGTGTGGAAACTTCCCGAGCTGGGTACACAGAGAGTCGCACGCAACTAAATTTTAACTCTTGTACACAAACTTGACCTTGGGAGTTTGGACTACTGTGGGTTTTACACACTTCATTTGCAGAGTGTTTGGCCCAGTGTAGTCTAGTGTCGACTGTTGAGTGTAGTGGCAGTCAACATTACACTCTGCATCACTACAGCATCAGAACAGTTGAGTAGCCGTACCTTAAAAATCCCAAAAATCCAGAAAATATGTGATTAGAAAATCCAGCCAAGGCCTTAACATGGAGATGTATTATAAGATTTGTGTTACAGAGGTATCAACAGACATAAAAAATGTTGGTCTGTAAAGCCTGTTACAGTTGTGCCACTAGATGGTGTAGTGAGCTGCCAAATTTTAAAGTATGCTTGTGCTGTGGCAGTCTTTCTCCACAAACACAAACTGAGTTATTATAAGTGCATAGATGGCTGCTGTATTTTGATGGATTTCCACAGCTGTTAACACTGTGGCTAACCATTAGCCCCCACTGCCGCTGTGATAGTGTGTAGAGAAAAAGAGAAATCAGTGTCTGTCACTGAATAAACCTGAGTGACTATAACAGAGATTTGCTGGAAATAAAAAGATGATATTGTGATTGAATGATGGACTGTTCTTCTTCTAATACTTTTGGAAGGCTTCAGTACAGAGCATTCTGTATACTCCCCCTGCTGGTAATCATTGGAGTTAATTTGTGAATGTCAAAACTATAGAAAGCCCTGTCATTAATTCTTTTTTATAGCATTGACGCTACACTTTCTGCCACATCTGACTAAACAACATCCAGTTAGGTCATCTAATTGCCGTCGAACTGGTCAGTTTTATCAGTGTCACGTTACATATAGTGGAAGCTGGTTAAGTGAAGATTGAGCTGGCTGTATGCCTGAAATGACCCACGGTGATGCCCAGCCTGTGAAAGTGCACACCCAGTTTAAGAGGGAACCAATTAATGCTGGATTAACATTCATGGTTATTTACAGTTGCTTTTGTGCTTGTTTCTGCTCTTGGACTTCTTTGGCGAGGACAGGGAGCGCGACAGGGAGGGGGCAGAGGCAGCGTGCACTGGGGCTCGGAGAATGGGGGGTTGTTTGGACGCAAGAGGTGCAGCGAGGTGGCTGGGTCCATTGTGAGGACACCACCCCTCTCATTATGCCCTCTCAATCAACACTCCTGCTCACAGGAAGCCCCTGTAAAGCCCATCTGCCATAGCTAATCTACAGGCAGCCCCGCGCTTGCGTCTGGGCCTACTACCCTCCGCCGCATTATTCTCAGATCCAAGGCTTCGCCAGGGATCAGCCAAAGCCCATTAAAGTAAATAATAGCCAGAAATGACAGGCTTAGTGAGGATTGGGGAGGAAGTTGAAGACCAGTTTGAGCTGTGAGCTCTGATTAATAGAGAAAAGCATTTTGGGGGAGAGAGGGGTTAGATGGAGAGAGAAAGTGAGGAAGGTAGGCGGGAGAGGGAAAAAAATGACCTTAGTCCGTTGTGAAAAATTCCTCAACCTTTAGGTTGTTAGGACTAGTGCTAACGTCTGAAGCATTAGCAATCCTTGAGCTACTTTTGCTTTGATGAAGCTCAAACAGGATGGAGCGAAGGCAAGAGGGGAGGGGTAGGGAGACGGTGCTTAGGCAGGGGGTAGGATTCATGCCATGGTCCTCAGAGGGCCCCAAAACCGAGAAGAGTCAAGAGTCAGTCTCAGTAGTAAAAAAAAAACAAGTGAGCAGTCACAGTAATATTCCTACACACCACCCAAGTTACAAACAGCAACCATTAACTGCAAGTGTCAAACAGTCATACGGCTCAAGTGACTCAAACCTTTCTCAAACACTAAAATATAGACAATATAAGCCAAAGCTTCAAAAGCCATAATAATAGCCATTATAATTATAATATTGATTGAAAAGCACACGTTCATTTATTTATTCTGACCTGCTTATCTTTGAATCAATGTTGTCCCTGTTTATTAATTATCTGTTTTTCTCTTTCACAGGGCTGGACTAAATCTGGACAACAGAAATATCAAATGTGTTTTTATATAAATGTAAAGCTTTTATTTATTTCATACTTCTTGTGATCAAATGTTTAGCAGTTGTTAGATATGTTACCAGTAGTTACAGATAGATAGACCTCGTAGTCATGGCCAAGTTAAGGTTAAATAATTAACGCTGCTCCCTTGAGTCAAGTCAGTGTCGAGTTTTCCACGGAGTCCTCTGGTTAGACTGTGAGAAAGAGAAAACTGGGTATTTGTTAATTGCTCTACAAACAGAATGTGAATATAATAGTGTACTAAAACAGTGAAAATGCTCTAGTTTTGAAAAGAGTGCAATAAGTTGAGGAAAAAAGGATGTCAGCTACCACAAGCTGGGACTTGGTGGGTAGAAAATGTTTCCGTGTATAGAAAGGATGGATAACACTGATCGCTGGTGTGTTTGCGTTGTCCGCTCGGGGGATGTTTATTGCCATAAAAAAGCTTATTCCACCTTGTGCTTGAGCTCAGCCCGGGATTTAACATGATCTGTCACCGGGCCGACAGTGGAGACGGTCTGAGGGAGATTATGTGAAACAGTCCCACCTCTGCTTAACTACTGTAAAAATTGCTTATACGCCTGTGAAGGAATTGGAATGCATTCAGGAAGCAAATGATCAGACTTGTGCTTGGGATGCTTCTGACTGGACCCCTCTGATTGGACAGACATCCCAGACAGCCAGGGAGGCAGGAAGAAACAAGTTAGCGCTGCATGAAAGCTACGCTCAACCCTCCAAAGAAAATTCCCTATTGATCTATGACGTACCTGAGTCTTCAAAAGAGAATAAAAAAATAAAATAAAAAAAAGACATGTGGACACCTTGGCCTCAGAGATGTAATGAAGAATTTAACATCCTCCAAATGTTTTATTGACATGAGTTTGTACAAAGATATGATGCATATAGGAACTGACAAGGCCTCTGGGAAAACACTTAAAGCTGTGTTTAATGGTATCGATTTTTATTGTTGAGTGAACAGTATGAAGCCTTTGACTGTTTTATTGAACGGATTTAGACACATGCTTTTAAACACAGAGAGGAAGACTTTTCACTTCTTAGATTTAATCCATCAAACAATGTGTGCATTGAATTTTAATAAGCTTTCCGTCTATACAGCGCTCTATCATCGGCTGAGCTGGATTTCACAGGCTAGACTTGTTGGGGGATTTTTTACAGTAGCTGCCTTCTCCGAATGCCTCTTATGTCATAGGCTCATGTGCCGAATGTGGTTTGTTTCTCACTAATGTGACAGATGTTAGGACCTTGGTAGCCAGTAGAGGCCTCTCAAGTCTTATACAAGCCACGTGCTAAAAGCTAAACAGTATTTTCACTACACTAAAACCTGGGGATTTCATTTAAGAATGAACATCGGCTTTTTGAGAGGGTTGAAATCTCTGGACAGAACAAGAAGCTATTTTAGCATTACCTGGTCAGTCAACTTTCTCTTTTTACCGGCCTGTGCGTTTAGACTTCTCGCTCCTTCTTGTCTTGATCTCGTTCAGACCTGAACACTCATCCTTAGCTCACCAAATGAACCCGGTTCTCCGCGTGTATCACAAAAGTGCCACTGTGTAGTGTCACCCGGGCTTTTCTTTTCAGCGAGACAGTGTGATTTCTATATCCGTTGTCATGGTGATGTGGCGAGGAGGGAGGAAAATGGAGCTCTAACCTCTGGCTTCAGCCGGCTCCCAGGCCAGAGCCACATTTGGGTGAGAGAGCAGGAAACGGGCCTGTTTGTTTGCACGCAGACAATGGCAGCACTTGAAAAGATGAAACTGAGACGTTGTGGACGTGTCAAAGGTTATGTACAATACCAAATTATACTGTTTTGACTCATTTGATTGTGTTTTTGAAGAATGCTGCCATACAACAAAAACAAATGTATATTTTTTCTAATCTTATCAAGTCAAACAAAGACATTGTCCTGATTCAAAATGAATGTGAAATGGCTCGCAGGCCTCCTAATGACGAGGGAGTGCCATGGCCAGTCGAGAGGAAGAGAACACCATTTTCTGTTCATTTGGCAGCGTGCCCAGATCTCATTCAACCAAAAAGTCTTCTCAATCCAAACTTAATCCCAGCCAATTAAATGATGCCGTTCCTTGTCCTCCTTCGTCGTTATGCTGATGAGCTTGCAATTCATCACACGGAAGGAAGGAAGGAAAGAAGGCAAAAGGGAGGAAGAAAGGTAGGGGCTGCCTTTTTGGACAAAGCTTAAAAACTTGTAAACTTGGAGAAATGTACCAGAACTATTCAATGTGCTTATAAACTATAATGTGTTGCAATGTAATGACAAACTTGAAAGAGGACTGATCTGAGAGAGTGAATGAATATTTATTGATGTCGAAAAATATGCTTTGTGTTTTTCTCCGGCTCCTAGGGGGAAGGTGTGAAATCTAATAAAGCCATTCTCAGGAGGGGCGGCTTTGATCAGAGATTCTCTAAACAAGCAGTGAGTCCCATGTGAACGTAAGATCTATACACGCTGACATGTGCTATCTTTACATCTCAACTTGTGTTTTTCCTAAAGAGTAAAGTATTGGAAACAGCTGAACCATTCCCATTTCAGCCTGAGGCAACCTTCTGCTCATTGAAGTGTCAGGAGCACAACATTTGCCATAAGACTTTTTAGTATGCATTTGCAAGGTGCAAATATGACATGAGCATATTTTTATTATAATGAACTTTACAGTATGTTCTTGCCTTGCAATTTATTTGAAGCAAGCTGCTGAAGTATAAACAGAATTATATGCTTTTGTTAACAGTGTGAACAAAGGTGTCTCTCGAGGTAAATGCATGCATAAATATGTACTTTATACAGCATAGTTTGCCCTTAATTTTTGCTATTAATAACTGAAGATTTCAATTTTATTACAAATACAAATGCACTTCAAAATGATTTTGAAATTTAAATTCCCCTAAGCTTTGATCACCATACTTATACACGGTTACAGCAGCACACATAAGCTTTGTTTTCCCTGGTCGGCTCAGAATTTAAGAATTTAACTTTAACTTTAACAGAAAACTTTCAATAAACCTGAAATAGTCTAATGGTTCTACCACAAGTCTCTTGTGCTTCTGCACTGCTGGATTGATCAATTATTGGCAATGGATCCAAGTTTTTAAAAGACTGTTTTTAATATGATTTATATGTCACATGGAAACACAACTTTTGTTGAGCCATACTGTGCCGACACGTTCCACGAGGCTATAAAACTGGATGTGGTGTGACCTCTTTATCATGTCACTGGTAGACACTTACTACTGCAACAAAAAATCCCTCTCAACTCTGAGTTATATCTAAAAATAAGTAAATACATTAAAGTTGTGATTGAAAGAACGTGCAAAACCAGCCACGCTGTGGTGAGAGTGAAGGTGTGAATGATGCTGTAGTAGAATGATGCTGATGATATGCTGATCTGATGATGCAGAGTGGCCAGTGTTGGCTGTAGTTTCACGCAGAGTCAGTGTGTGTCTCACTGTGGCTTCTCTCACACTCCAGAAGGTCACGCAGGAAGTGGCTCACCTCACTCAAGCACACACTGTGGCCAGCCTCAAAATAGCCACAAGGTTTTATGTTACTAGTCATACCCCTGATAAACTAAACAACTCTTCCACAAATTTACAATGTAGACACCACCACCAACACCAAGTTAGAATTATGTTTGTTTACTATAAGTCAGGCAATCCCATGAAAATGTCATTTGACTTTTTAACTCTGTCCATCTTGGATGGTGCGAGATTTAAATAAATATTTGTAAATGTATAATATGTAAAAATAAATGTTTTGCATTCCCACGTCCCATGTCACATTGTACTAGATGGGACAAGCTAAAAAAAGACGACGCTCTCGTCTCATGAAAAATAGGGTCCACTGTGTACCATACAGTTTTGGAGCATGTTGGAAATGTCCTACATTACAGACTTCATAAATACAATTTATAATATAAAGTGGTGGAACAACAGTGTGGTAAAAGTACGTGCAAAATGAAACATTAAACAAGATACATTATTTATTTCTTTTTTCATTTGCCAAAAGATGAAATCAAGAAAAGTGTAAATACCTGATTGTAACTTTGGATTCACCTTTTAAATAAGAACTATTTGTATTCAATCAACGCATAACTGTGACTAACTTTAATTAATGTGTCCTCTTTTGTAGTTGTTTTTTTTTTGCCCATAATCGCAATCTAAAATTTAAATCAACTCCCTACAACAATAAATGATCAAAAGGAAGCTGAAAAGCCTAAAGCGGGCTAAGAATCTGTTCCAGTGGGACGGCCATGCAGCCGTGTGACAGGCCAAACACACTTAACTAACAACTTCCTTCACACTGGATGCACTTTGACAAACAGCCCTGCTCCTCAGTGCTTACGCCATGTGCCTCAGCATTAACGCTAACGCCCTGTGGTATGGTCGGCTGGACAGGCACTTGACTGATGGCTCTATTAGAGCCCACCACCACGGCACCTAGTCCTGTTCTGGGTCGTTCTCTGGACTGGACTTGCTGCTGACAATGCACTGATGGGCTAAGGGGAAGACTAAATGGAGGGTCTAAAGACACCAACAACCACATTCAGAAATGCACCAATAGAGCAACAGACATAAAACAGACAGAGACACATGTTAGGGAAGACTCACAGAGGAAGGAAAGGATTTAGCCATGCTTCACCTTTTGTATTGGGAAGGAACAATGGCTTACACAAATACAACACACAGCTGATCCGCGCCCCTCAGATTCCGCCCTTTTTGGTGGCTTGTTCCTGGGACCACCATGAAATGTGGAGGCCACTAAAAGGCTGGCTCTTGAAAATCAGCTCTGAAGGGGGTGAAAAATACAATTCATATCAGCACCCTTCTCGGGAAAGCAACCACTGGAGCAGGAAATGACAGTGGATGTTTTAATCTTCAAACGGTGAGCTCCCTCAGGCAACATGGAAGTGTCTGTTCAAATGTGACGGAGCTGCTTACCGTAAGAGCAGGCTGTCCACCACAGCACTGCTCTGCATAATCAACCGAACTCATCTAATAGACAGTTTGTTTTTGTCAAGTCTTCGTGACATCCACTGGCTTGTCTGTGGAGTGTCTGTAAGGACCTAAAGTGAGGTCTCTGGGTAAGACCGGCAGACTGTACCGTCTCCTGTGGCCTGGGTCAACATCATTCTCCTGGGCCACACTATAAGCACCTAGCCCTCTGGCACCTGTCATCCATGGCTGTCTGCTCCCTTCCAACAGGACTCACAGGGAATTGCAAAGTGGAGAAATGACATGGCAAACTATTTTCTTCATATTATATGATGATGCGCCTTTCAAGACTCAAGCCTGTGCTGATTCTAATATCATTTTAGATTTAACAAAAATAGATTTAGTGTTCCTAGCAGGAAGAAAGGGATAATAAGATAAGAAGTAAGTGGGGAAAAATATACCTGTGACATTTGACCAAATGGTTTCTGGTCCAAGTTTGGATTGAAATGAGCTCAATTTATCACTGTCAATAAGAGCAGCTATTCCATAATAGATCGACACGCATATTAATTGAAAATAATCAGATTAAGCCTCTAGAATCTGACATTTTTAGATGGGCACTTTATCTTCCGTGCTGAAAAGATGCAAGATTGCCTACGTACAAATCAGAGAACACTGCATAATTGCATGTTATCACCCTATGATTGCCTTGGCATTATATAAAACACTATGGTAATTACTCCACAGATAGTGATGTAAATAGCCTCAGGCTGTGGCGCTAAAAGAGGAGGTGGGGTGAGGCCATAGGGCTGAACATCTGGGCAAAGAGCTTGCACAATTAGAAGTGTATAGTCAGGTGATTAGCTACAACGCGTTAGCACAAATACATATTTGACAGCAACATTCACACTTCACTGTGAACACTTGACTCTTAGCCTTAAACACTGTTAGTTCAAGAGCCCCTTAAACATACATAAACATGGGGTAAAATGTGTAGACTATAGAAGGATATATAAGAGGCTGATGGAGAAGTGGACCTCATGGTGTCACTACCACACAGCCCAGTGAACAGATGCACTATGAGCCAGCTGGTGGTCCCCTCCCTCAGCATTGGGCCCCAGCCCGAAGGAAACCCAGCTCTGAGGCCTGCCATCATATGTTTTCAACGTTTGTACAACGTCTGATAAATGTAATGTAAAAGGGGCTCTGTGTGCGGGAGGCAGTGAGGATTGACTGTGATTGCTGGTAATAACTGACTAATAGAATAAAGCAATAATGCACTGCCTGAGGGCGCGAGCTCTGTACCGACAATTTCATACCACAGATTTATCATTGTGTGGAAATTAGCATTTCAGTCTGTTCACTTTCCCATCTGAAGGAGCTCCGCTCCGTCATGAGGCTGTGCCCTAAAAGATGTCAAATTCAGGTCTGTTGCTCCAACACTCAATAACTCTTAAACGCCCCACAGAGAGACAGGAGCATCTCCAGCCTGAAAACAATGAAAGATTTGCTACTTGGCTTTATTAGGCACTTCATAGAGCCTTATAAAAATAAACGTTAGCTTTGTCACCATTGGGTGATAGAATTAAAATACTGTGCACACTAAGCCGACTTGATTTGACAATGAATTGTTTTTATCACATTAAAATAATAATGATAAACTATGTTAAATATAGGCCATATGTTTTGAATAAGCTTTTAAAGTTGTGTTAATGTACAATTATAGACAATATTCATAAAGATCTAATACAGTTTTATTTGTACTATTTTTTATATTACAATGTGTTTTTAAAAGTGATAATCAAGAAATAATTCTTTATATTGTGGTATACTGATGAAATTGTATTCGAGTGGTTGTTTCTCACTAAAAGAGTCAATGAGCAACTGAAAACAGCAACAGCAATGTGGATGATTTTGCTTACAATGTTGTAAGACTTATGATTAGAATATTAATTAGGCCCATCTATGATGGCCAGATAATAACAATGTCACAGGCCTGAATGGACTCTGTGACCTGTAAAAGGCCTATTCACAGTCTCCACTCTGCCATAGTACATTCTTTTGGCCACAGGCAGCAGACTTTTTCACACCCTTTTGAAATGTTCAGATTGTCTCGCCCTCAAACACTGAGCAGCCAGTGTCTTAACAGATACAAGTAAACTTAAAAGCATGGCTTATGTAAGAGAATGGTAACCTCATTTGGAAGTATTTTTGCTAATTTAACCAAAAATTAAGTGACCCTCAAACTGACTAAGAATGTAGAAATAAGTAAAACTGCTTTTGGGTCACATCCATCATAATGTGTAGCCAAGGGTTACTAAATTAATAGTGGTGATGTAAAGAGTATCCCTTGTTTGCCCTGTTAATGTGAGAACATTACTCAAGTTGTATCCCTTGGGATGGCCGTGGGATGCCTCTGTTCAGTTGACGGGATGCATCAGTGAGCGGGGTGGGAGTACAGACTACTTACAGCAATGGTAACATCTAAAAGACACAGCCAATAAAAACAAGACATCCTAAAACAGACTAAAAAGAAGGCTTTCGAGGGTCACTTGTTTCTTTGTGTGTTATTGTTAAGTGTCTTGGGAAAAGACAGGATAGGCTTTTGTTTCTCCCGGGAGCTTACTGATAAGACACAGGTAGAAGAGTTTGTCCAAGAAAGATACACTGAATGTAAATGAAGCTGCATGGAAAGGTGTAAGAGCCATAGTATGTAACAAGAGGTGTATTCATTTTTTGTGTGTGTGTGTTTTTAAATATATGCGCAAAATGTAGCTGCTCCATATTTGCCCTTACTTTGGAAAACGAACTCATTGCATCAATGTGTGTTATCTTTATTATTAGATGTATAAATACCAAACATTTATTAATCTTAAAATAGAGATGAGAAGGAAACAGGACAAAGTCCTGCACTATTCAGTTGTTTCTTACCATTAGGTTTTGATCATTATTAACACTAGATGGCAGTATTGTGTGAAGACGAGTCAAAGAGCCAACTTATGATGCAGAACTTTGAATTACAGTTTAAAGTGTGCTTACTTTTCTACATCCCACTTTGCCAAGTTTGAGGATGAGTATAGTATTTGTTTCCATTAGCACAATTTCCCCTTCAATCATAATGCTTCCTTTCTCTGATTGGTTGTCTGTTTTTAAAATGGCGTTGCTCCAGAGACAGTTTATTGTGTGTGTATGCTGGTTCTGTGCCTTGTTCTCTGATTGTTTTTTGATAGTGTCCACAGTACTGTCTCCACAGAAACTAGGCTAATTCTTTGCATGGAATAGAAAAATGTATCGGGATTAGTAAATTTTGAATTACTGCCTTAGTCTGACCAAAACCAGACTTTTAAAATGTAATCGTGTAATCGTAATCTTAATAGAGCTACTGCTGCATCTGTGTATCCATTTAAAGATCTCAGCTTAAAATGTCAAAGAGAAAAAGCTTTTATTCTGGAGCCAGGACTGGACATAATATTTAGTGTTTCTTTGTCTACTGGAACAGAAGTCCAGTTAAGAAGAATAATTGAGCTATGAGTGTAGCTTGACTAAGCTGTGTCAGAAAATGTGGTGAATAACAAGACTCTTAAGACACAGAGACAAACTGAGGGCAGATGGGTAGACCTCTAGTAGTTCAAAGCACTTCCTGTTGATGAATGAATGGGTGTAGGACAGATCTTTTAAAATGTTCTGTTGATTACTTTGTAAAGAGAGATATAGAACTGATTAAATCCCAGACAAACAAAATCACACGCACTCAAAGCTACAGTTCTTTAAGTTTAACTGGGTTGGGTTATATTTAAGAAAAATCAGTCTCTGTATCTGAATTGAGTCAAGGCGGCATTTTGTCCTCTCATTTTAGCAGCGTTTAGTTCAGCGTTTGAATCCGTGAGCTGGCAGGCATGTGGCTAGTGGCAGTAGACTGCGGTGAATGAGTTAAATCAGCCCCTTGTGAACTCAACTCAGTGTCGTCACGAGAGGAAAGAGGCCAGAGCATCACGCAACGAGGGTAATCCAACAGTGAGCCGGTGTGGCAGCGCTGCTTCCCGCTGCTCCCAGAACGGCTCAAATAACTCCCATGTGCAGCCAAGGAGAGCAGAGGACAGGCATACATCACAGGGGGCTCGGGGATTGGAGGTTGAAGCACTGTGGATTTATCCCGGGGTTTCACTGAGACGCTCCAATTGTAGCTTCCACCCAGTTGCGTTACCGTCATCAATTTGGCCAATCGTGGAGTCATTGACTGTTGTCGTGATGGCTCTGTGTGTCGAGAAGACTGGCTGTCATGAAGCTGGATCTATATCTTCTAATCTCATTGTAATTACTGCTCCCTTTAAAATGAAGGATTTGAACATTTAAAATACACAAACTCGCAATTTTCTTCCTAGTTTTTGATCATGTTTTTTTAAATTTGTTGGTTGGACTGGACGATTGGATATTTTTACGCCCTTGGAGAGGCCTAAGTCAGGCATTTAGGATTTGACACTAATATGACACTTTTTTATTTTAGAACAGATTCTTATAGCACTGTGTTTCTTACAGTGTCCATGCTGGTCTAATGTTTTAATCCTGATTGGTTGTTGTAAAGACACAATGCTATGTACAGTATATGTAGCACAGTCGCCTCACAGCAAGAAGGTCTAGGGTTCGACTCCCGGGGCCTTTCTGGGTGGTGTTTGGATGTTCTCCCTGTGATTGGGTGGGTTTCCTCTGGGTACTCCGGTTTCCTCCACCGACATCAAAAACATGCTTGGCGCCTCCTGGTGGCAGCTGCTGACAAATATGTTTCCCACAGGAAAAAAACATTTTTTTACAGATAGTGTTTCAGTTTTATTGAGATGTTTTGTTCAAATTTAATAAAGAAAGCCAATGAGTTATGTTTAGAAAAAAATATATATTTTTGCTTGGAATCTTAGCCCTTCTGTTATTGTCCAACATTATTATTCTCCATCTTACCTACCTTTTCTCATTTTTTTGTCTCAAAATATTCATCTATATAACAACAGGCCAGTAGCTGCCATTAGTGCCACCTAATGTCTAGTTGTTCAGTTTTTTATTAACAGCAGATTTGTACATTTTTAAGAGCAGTACTTGTTGAGTACAATTGCTGACCGCCTTATAGAGCCGATTGGACTTGAAAAAAAGATATATGACTTTGGCAGGAGAGATTTATTCACCACCAAGACTGGTCGGGAGACAGAGAACACTCAATAGAAAGTAAAAGTATGGATTATTTAAGTCTGAAATGTTTCTAGAAAAGTACAGCATATGTAGCTCAGTATTGCATCATTGATTGGTCGATGTTGTTTAACAACTTTGTTGTGAAAGAGGCCTCATAAGGCTCTCTGACCTTTCTAACCGAGATTGTCACAGATTAATGTACAGATTTTCAATGGGGTTAAGGACATTATATGTAGAATGTTAAATTAAAAAAATTGGCCTGCACATGGCATTTAGTTATTAGCAGTATGATTGGCCACAGTATGTGTTGTAGACTAATTAATGTGAAGTCTCTATTTCCCTAAGCTGCTTTACTTTACTCTAATGAAAGACAAGTGCCAGTCAAACCCAGAGCCACACTGCTGCCAGACATTAAAATAGAAGCCTTCAGCAGTGTGTCTGGGCCGTGACAGGGGTTGGTGGGGTGATAGCCCAGACCAGCAGCCACCACCTGCTTTGCTTGTTCACGCTGTCATCGATGCCCTTTTTTGGAGCGTGCACAGTCTTTAAGAGTTTAGCTATGCCTTTGATGCTGTCTTTGATTTTTAGAATATGCACAGGATCAATAAGGAGGAGAGACTTCAAAGCTTAGCCACTTCTCACCTGCTGTTGGCCACCATTTCTGAAGTGTTTCCAATCCCGTACACAGGCTAAACAAACACAGGAGTGCCGGCTGGGAGCTGACTCCATGATCAATATAAATTTGGAGGCAAAGGAAAGAACAAATTTCAAATAACCTTTGTAAATATAATTTGGCAATTGTGTAATTTTACAAACTAAAATCTAGTCTCATATTTCAACTGTAAAAACTCACATTGACTTCAAAGTGCTTGGATTAATCTTCCAAGAGCCACAACGGTTTAATAACTCACTCAGATGTCTCTCATGTCAGTCAAGTCTCCAACACTAAACACTGCTTTTTTTTCCTCTTTACTGCTACAAATCTAGTAACCTAAGTGGCAGCGAAGTTCAAAGAAGCAGATTGTAATGCATGTTATGGAAATAAACCCGGGCCCGATTATCCTTTAAATCGCTGACTGTCCCAACCCCCTCAAAAAATGTCTGTCATGATGAAATGACTATCCTTTATTACATTCTTCTCGCCTAATCCTCCTCAATTTATTAGAGGGGGAGTGCCTCGGCACAACAATGCCAAAACTCATTTCCATGGGAGCTCACTCGGCATGGTGTCCATGAAGGGAGAGACAACTGATTTCCTATGCAAAGGGCCCTTTTGAATGAGTGGAGAAAGGAGACAACTGATTCTTTTATTGCAAATGACTTCTCTGTTTTGTTTAGGGGGGGATACCAGCATGACTTCTCCTCACGCACTTTAATTCAGCTGATGCAGGTGTGTGGCTAATTACAGGTGTGGCCAATACTTCTCGCTGTCCACAACTGCACAGACAGAGCCCATACTTTTGGCTTTCTGCACTGACATTATCCAGGTACAAAGAGAAAAGATCAGCAAGCAGCCCATTAGCATACGGTCATTCAAACTGTGCTGTAAGTCTGAGGGAAACTGAAGGGCCCCATTCAAAAATCTTAATAGTTTGATGGATATTGCAGTGTGGGAAAGCTAAACTTTGAGACTTTGAGGAAAACTGACAAAGGGCTTACTATCTGCCAAGTGTTGGTGTATTGTCCCTGAAAATAAATAATGGCATTAAAATGGCTAAATGTGGAATTTGATCATTTGAAGCTTTAACAAAACTTAAGCTATAATTTTATAAAATAAAATTTGTTCAATTTTTGTCAGCCAAATCCCCTTGTCTTGTTTAATTATGCTCTTAAGAAAATGTGAGAAATACCGTAAAAATGAGAATGGAGCGCAAAGAAACTTCCAAATGAAAGCTCTCCAAATCCCAAATGAGAGGAAATTACTCATCAAGTGATTATGAAACTGTTGGCATTATAGAAATCAGAGTGAAAGAATAGCGTCTGGAGGAAAGGAGGGAGGGGGCTGGCAATTAGTTCTCAATGGACAGCGGATGAAGAGGTGGCAAGTTAAAGTCTTCAATCTGAAGGGTCTCCTTGTAAAGCTAATTCCAGTTAATGGCCAGGGAACAAGGCCTGCACTAACCCGCGCTGGCTGACATCCTGGCTGCAGGTAATCAGACTGACATTAATGCAGCCTCCAAAAGAGACACCTCGTCATCAGGAATTTTCCTCATTGGCACCGAAAATGCCAGGCTGCACACCTCTGACTGCGTGGCCCCCACATCTATTACCCTTATTGATTTGGAGCCCTGCTGAGCCCCTCCAGAGCTCCCGCCCCCCTGCTGCTGGACTGAAGTGGATCAATCCTACGCCGGGGGCCACAACTCGATAACAACTCAGAGCTTAGAGACTACTGTTTACAAGCTGAAATGAATATCCACATAGGTGATGCTTTCTAAAGTCACTACTAATCTGCTGGCAGCATTTACCTGCATGAGCTTCAGATATAAGGGTCGGTATGGGAACCACTTGGGACTGGACACAGCAGTCCCTCAAAAGTAATAATAAAAAAAAATGTTTCTTTCCAAACTACATCAAATATGAAAATGTCTTAAAGGAGTCGGTTATGAAACTGTAATGCTTGTGTCATGCGCGACCACAAGCTAGTCAAAACTCAACATTGATTTTTCAGTGCCGTTAATTTGCACTAACAAAGTGCCCCCCAGAGTAAACATTCTGCATCAAACACTTGAGGCAATCAGTGAAACCCTGCCCCACAATTGTACACTTAAAGTTTAATCAATGCAAATTACATGTAATAAAATGCTTAATATTTTTGCTCTATATTGTTTCCCAAAAAGCCACGCTGCAGTTTATTTGAATAAATAAAGAAAATCAAGCTTTAATTTAGTAATTGTAAGGCTAAGAGAAAATAATAAAATTCCTATGATGTGTGTATATGTGTAGACATATTTGACTCTCCAATGAGAACTTTTTTTGAAGTTGGGTCCCAAGAAAAAAAAATAGCATCTGTAAAAACAACCTACTGTGTCTTTAAACTTTGAGCACATTCTTAGCGCCCAGCTGTATAAACTCTAGAAGCCCACAAACACAAGAAAGTCACTGATATCCTATGTAGCACCACAATCTTTGTTGGACCCTACAACCAACACTGTTACTGTTGTTTGAATCCTTCATAATTTCTTGTCTACACAATCCTTTTTAAAACTTTGGTTTTAAAACTTCCACAAATCTTTGCTGCAGTAATATTTCCATTACTACTTTGTACAGTTAAAAATTTGTGTAATTTTGAGGTATCAGCTTTTTTTTAACAGGCAGTTGGTAGGTTATGTTGAGGGAACGGGACATACAACCTGCCCCAGTCTGAAGATTGCATATATTACTAATTTTTGGTAATTTTACATGGATACATTTGATTTTGAAGACTGTTTGCCATGACAGAAGTGGTGCAGAGCTTGTATTTTCTGAGTAAATAGCTAGTGATACTTGAGCATTTAGTCAGCCGGAGTGGAAAGCCCTGTGCCGACT
Source organism: Neodontobutis hainanensis (assembly GCA_024349245.1). NCBI lineage: Eukaryota > Metazoa > Chordata > Actinopteri > Gobiiformes > Odontobutidae > Neodontobutis > Neodontobutis hainanensis. The sequence continues at coordinate 2,802,001 of JALDNG010000010.1, forward strand.
GCCTGGTAAGCCAGTGTGTGATGGAGGCATAAGCATCACTGTCGAGAACGCTTGGTCTCATCTGCGACTCATCATCAGCCAGTGGAGCCCAGCAGGGGGAAAAATGTACACCCAGGGCAAATCTGTAAACACCAATTTAATCTGCATGGAGAAAGTTACTGTCATCAGCTGTGACAGCAAAAGCCTTTGGGCCACGCCAATGCGCAAAGAGTCACTCTTCTTTCCCCAATATCTCTGTCAAACGCAGACATTAAGCCATTATGGACGTCAAAAATCTGCCATTGAGAAGTTCTTTTCTCTCTGCCAGTCAGCGCTGCTCAATGGATTTTCATTGGGCCCAGGGAAACAGTGCATGTGTGGATGCCCTGCAGTTCTGCCTTAACATTAATTGCTGACAAATTGCTATCGACCTTTAGAATTAGAGACGGCATTTTAATACCATTTATTATATTAATCTCTCACAAGATTTTTTCATGTTGACATGAAATTATGGGAAAAGCAGTGGCGAGGAAAATTTGCAACCCTTGTTGGTCAGATCTTGTAATTAATTTAGGGTCATACGTCGTCTTAAGAAGATTTTCTTTATATCTGTAGCTTTTGAAACAAGCTGTAGGTGTTGCTTCTTGGCAGTGTAGCCAGACTGTGGCAAAGTCAACACCAGAGACGATGAACATTTAACAATAATGAGAATTACTAGCGGTCCCTCCCCCGTTTTTCATACCCTAACATCCCGATTTCATGGGTGACACTTAAGGACCCCCCAGGCTTTCTAATGTGTGTTTGGGGACCCATGTGGTCCTCATAGGCAAGGCTTTTTATCAGACATAAGGAAGTGTTGCAGTACAGACGATAGAGGATCTGTTGATCTCACTTTCACATAAAATAAATTCAGAGGCATTCCCTATAGCCAAACAACTTTTTTACATGAGCTTTAAGTGGTGTGGTTTAGGCTTTCCTTCTGGGGTTAGCCAGTACTTACAGTGAATACAAACCTCAAACTGGGCTATGTAAACACCTCATGCCAGCAGTTTTCCTACCACCAGTAGGAACTGATGTCACTGGACTGGTGGCCTAGCATCCACGGTCTGTGATCTGTCAATCCCGTTTGGGGTCACCATGTTTGCAATGGCAGGGAGTTACGCGGTTCAGCTGGCTTGGGCCCAGAGAAGGGAAAGGGGGCAGATCGAGTGGGCTATCGCCGTGCCCCCTGGGGCGCCTCCTGACAGACTAGGAACATCAGGACGGATTTGGGAAGGCAATGACGACGGGGGATCATGGGAGGGTCCGGCAGCGAGGGAGCAACCCTACAGGAGTACAGCTTCCCAGAATTCATTACTCACAGCTAATTTACAAACAAGGAGAAAACCTGGCTGTAGGACAGTGCTGTAGGACAGTGCTGTAGGTGAAGCAACTGTGGAAGGCCACGACTGCGACCGCACCAGACTTTTCAGTAAGAGTATTAGATTGGAAAACAAATTCACATATGGTATCTGACCTTATAAAGATATAGGCATGCATAAAGCTGCATATAAAGTAGGTGATTTGATTTACCTAACACTGTGTATATTTTCTATTTAATCAAATTGCTGTCCTGCAGATCTGTGATTCCATTTAAAGATGGTGGAGGTTGGGGAAACAGCTCCGGGAGAGCCACATATTGCATCACCCCTGCTGCTTTAACCGATTTACTTCATATCACCAAGTCCAGGCTGGGGATTCCAACACGGGAAACCTTTTGCATAGTGCTGGGCTAAAATAATTAGACGACACCTTCAATTGTCTTGTCACCCCCTTTAACCGAGACACTCACAGTGGCTAATTGAATGAGCTGAAAGGGAGGAAAGCCCAGACAATTCAACTAACTCGTAAATCTTCCAAAAACGTTATTTGTTGGGGGGGAAAAAATGGTGAATCCCATGCTGTTAAATTCCTCAGGCCTGCTGATGTCGATTAAAAGGACAGTCGGCTGGACACCCCTGTCCTACTGTGTAATGGTCAGTGGTCAGGCCAGAGACCCCCGCTGCTTTGAGTAAATTAACACGGGGCAGGACATCTCTGTTGTTTTAAATCACTTTACAAATACATGGGCTGCAACCTTAGGAGGCCAGATGTCAGCAAGACAAAAGTAGGTAAAATGCTGTTTGTAAAGCCATCACGTAAGTAAACACTGGTCATGAGGACTTATTTAGTCAACACCTTTTGATTGGAAGCAACAGTATGTTGGTAGGACTTGTAAAGAAGAAAAGCAGTTACTTATTAAAGTTCAATATTAGTCAATGAGAAAACAATTTTACTTTTCTTTCAGAGACATAAATGATTCACATTTCCAGCAAGAAAATTAGGAACAAGTGACATATCAAGTTTAATACTTTCATATTACAGACAAGAGTTTGCATCAGAAGTTATTTCCAGGGGATTTAGTAGGCATTTGTGGTCTAAAAATAGTTAAGCAAGAGTCAGCTATATGTCAGATTTTGCTGACCTTTTCTAAAGTCTATTTTCTATAGTACCGACATTCTTTGTCTAATCTAAGCCGGGTCTGTTTTTGGACTGATTACTGCAAAAGTTTCTTTGCACAGTGCCTACAAGTTCTTTCCGATAAAACACTACAAAGCAAAAACAATCCATCAAAACTACTTTGAGGCTATTTTTATGTGTTTTTATTTTATTTAATTTTGTTTTATTTTTGACACATTAATTATTTTTAATTTTTTAAATCTATATTTAACTTATGGACATTTCTACAAACATTACACACATATATGCGTAATTTTAACATATACAGTCAGATTTGGCGCTAATGTAAAGGGACAATTAACTACAAGCACAACAATGGAGGTGACCTTTAAAATGTAAATAGATGGTCCTGGTATTCATGTTGTAACTGACTTCGAAATTGAATTACACAGGGATAAGGCATAATTATACCATTTAAAAATGGAGATAGTCTAATTATTTGTGAAGCAGCTTAAGTTGCTTTACCCTTTAATTGAAGTACATCATGAATGCACTGTGAATCTGTCCTGGCATGTTCAAACCAAATCTAAATCTTAATTAAATTTGGCGCAAAAGAAAGTGTTGGAGAGAAGCTCTAATCCATTTAAAGGAAAGACGGTGAAGGGCTATTAGAGGGTGTTAATTTGTTAATCAGAACTTTGTGTGGCTATCCTTTACTATATTGAAGTCTGCACTATATTTGAACCACGCAGCAGGAGGTGTATACAAACAGCCTCTAGCCATTGTGGATGTAGGTGCTGGGCCAGGAAATTAGAAAAGGCATTGAGTGAGTTTAGAAAAATGCCTTGTGATGTGACGGCGTAATATGCTCCTTTTTCATGTGTTTTCCATTATGTCGTCCTATTATGCCACTGTTGATATTTCCTATTGCAATAGGATCATCCTCAAACAAGTACCTAAGACAGGTAAGCCATGAGCGAGCATGACCACAAAGGCTCAGCAGGAGTCAAGTTTCCTGTGTAAAATCTTGTTAATGACATCATAATGGACGCAGGACGATGGCCTAACTACGGACTACAACTTCAAAGTAGGTGAGTGTTGGCGAAGGGGAAAGAAGCTTAAAAGATGAGGAGACCTTTTGTATGGCCACACTCTGTAATAGAGACACCATCCATCCTTGTGACACAGCATGGCCCCTCGCTACAAAACACAAATATATGCACAGAAATGCACAACAAAGCCAATTGCTTTTAAGCCGCAATTGAGTTTCCCAGTCCTAATACAGCTGCTGAAGAAGCCGTGAGCCATTCATGATGTTTTACTAGCGCACAAGAAAAGTTGAGGACACATCCTTGACAAAATCCTCTTTTCAGACATAATCCACCTTGCAGCATTTTACTTGAGGAGTGGAGTGTGTAACATCTGATCTTATCCCAAAAGCTATTCACTGCTATGTGGCTTGATTATGTTCCCGGACCCTTTCACTGCCTCCCATCACACCTGGGATAATAAAGAGGATTTAAACAGGTCTGAAAAGGTTAACCAGGTGTTGAAACAAATAATGGTTTAAAATTGTAATTAACATGGCTTGAATAGAGCATTGCTCCTGCTAAAGGTCTCCTCTGTTGAATGACTTTGGTATGCAAGGGAACACAAGCCTGAAAGGGCCCCGTCTTTGTCACTGGGGAGAATAAGGAACTAATGGGGAATTAAGATCTTTAGAGCCTGTGTGCCTCTGTTATATGGCTTTTCCCCTTTCTTCCAGGATGTAATGCCACAGTTCATAGTCCTGCCCAGCGAATTAGTTGTACTTCCCCTAAATCTTCAAACCAGTGAGCTCTGGTAAAATGTAACCTAATTAAAAGAGCATGTTATCCCTTAAGTGCAATGTTATATGAAAAAAAAAACTACAGACAAAAACAAAGCACAAACACATTGTTTTTTTAATTAAAGACACATTGTAAGATTTGCTCGGAGAATTGCGCTACTATCCCCAGACACAGACATGATGTACTGTACATTTACAGCCCTTACCTAACACTTAGACATGGAAAGCATTAGCATTTAAATAGCCTTCCATTCTTAATGTGGGCATTTCATTAAAAGCCTCTGTGGTCAGAAACACATGCCGCCTCTGTAGCTGATAGATGAGGCTGAACAAGAGCTTATAGAGAATGGAGAATTTATTGTGTTAAAGCAAAGGAGAAGTGTGTATTCTTGTCTAGATTGAAATACAAAAAAGTCAAGTTTTTGTTTCTCTCCACTGCATGAAGTCACAGCCAAAGGGTCACATTCTGCAAAGTTTCCAAACATCAGCCGAAGAACTTCCACACGGTTCTTCATTTCCTCTGAGTGTTTTCAAGCCCCCCGCTGGGAAGGTCCTAATCTTGACGCATCAAGCAATGAACAGAGAAAAAAGACTGATTGCGAGTGATTGACAGGCCATGCCGTTACCACAGTAACTCCTTTTTGGCTTTCTATGGAAGTCCAATTCATCATCAGAATTAGATGACTCTAAAAGGGCCTATTATCATAAGGGGTGCACATGTGAGTGCAGCAATCGACTACCTGGGAATCGATCGAACTGTCTGAGTCGGCACTCAACATGTGTGTAAAAATAACGCATAAGGAGAATATGCCCAATTCTCACTTCTCACATAGTGTTTCACTCGGCTTTTTGTTCAATCGCCTTTTACTTACATCTGCTTCTTTCTTTGAGGTCAGTCCTGTCATTGCACTGGATTATGGATGACCTGCTTTAGAATAGCTTTTCAGCCATAATAAATTACCACTATAGGGCAAAACATAAATATCTGTATACGTATGAATATGTTTACTAGATCCACTTTATAAGTGGAAGTTTAGATGACATAAGAGGGAAAAGCCTTTCACCCCATGCAGAGGAATGAGTAATGAGCAAACCAACCTCAGCGCTGTCTCTCTCCCTCCTTCCCCTCTATCCCTCGCTCTCAAACACAAACACAAAAATGCCAAATGGTGTTTCTGGCACAGTGCAGATCCTTTGAATGAAAAGGTAACACATGTATGATAAAAAAAAAAATCATGTAATTTTGTTTTTTTCTAAAGGACTAAAGGATGATGTGTTAACAAAGACAAAGGGTTAAAGAGTTAAATAGCTCCATACTCAAGCAGATATTACTGATATAGTGCTTTTGATAAGTAACACAAGCTACACTGTCCCACTGTTTTGCAATTTTTTTTAATAAACAAACAATCAGAAGCCAGAACTCTGTAAAAAGGCTTTCGGTGTGTTTGCAGGGTTTTAACAATTGCTGATGAAGTGAAGATGGGTGTGGATTAACTAGATTTTGTAGTCCTCATATGTAGTAATTTACTTTGTACTTTTTCAAAATGTAATGCCAAATGAAAGCTAAATGATGAGTTACTTGCTTTAAACCTTTTTATATTTTGTAGCAAGCGACGGCTTAAGCAATGCGCACATATTTATCCTCACACTGAATGAGAGTGGTCCCCCATGATGTGGATAAACACATTGAGCCAATTTGTTGATTTGTAAATAAACAGAAGCAGGATACGCTGTTTGTCTGCTATAGCTGCTTTTTAGTGTGTTTATGTATCTGTGTTTGCATGGTCAGGCATTGGGCCAAAGCAAGCGTCAGCACGGGCGTCAGGACTGTGTAGCGTCAGTGTGTCAGAGGCAGCGGGGGTCGTGGCACCCATGCAGGTTTCCCATCAGCGCACCGATAGAGCTGAGTTGCCCGGACAGCACCGCGGCACACTCCAAACTTACTTAGTGTAATTAAAGTTGAGAAAGGTTAAAGTTTGACATTAAGATGAGCGGAAGGGTTATTTCTCCAAGGCAAGAGACAATGTAGGCTACCTCGTCAAAGTGGCTAAGCGGTGATTCTCCTGACCCCTGTGGAAAGCAAGGGAGACACTAGAAATGCATACGCACATCCAGTATCATGATTAGGTGCTGGGTTCTGAGACGAGAGGACAATCGTGGGCACATGTAATTAAATTGCCCAACCTTTTGTGGCATTGCTCCTTTTCAGAATTATACAGGAACATCCAACCGGAAGAAGTAGTGTGTAATAGTCTGTGATCCATGCAGTGAGGATCTAGGCCCCAGACAAACACAACAAGATGTAATGTCACCTCTGGAGATACTCAAAGTTTAACGCTTTGAGAATTCTGCAGGTTTGCTTGTCAGCGTTTTACCAGAATCATGCTCAGGGAAAAGAAGGGAAAAGTGTAACATCCACATGCTTTAGTTGACTGACATTTTCACAAATTTTTGCTTGACTTTGCATCTAGTTTGTTTTGGTTTTTCAGCAATATAAGAACTTTAAATCTGGGGGAGTTATGACAAATACTCTTTCTAATGAATGATAAAATAAACAGTTTATAAAATTACAACAAAGTAAAGTGTGAAGCAACACAACAAGGACATTGTAGGGCAATGTATACATTTTTTTAGGATAAAAATAGATACCAAATATAACAATAATTAAATCCATGGCACATAACGCATTCTTATTTAAAATTGTAGAATGAAAACTCTTCATTGACATTAGCTATTATCTAGGGGGCATCAACTCATAAAACATGTGCCTGCATTGTTGTTTGTGCCGACAACCTCTGTTTAAAAAATGTGGTCTGCTGCGTCTTTTAACATTTATCTCCCTATTTTCACATGTTAAATGTGTCCATATTCATGCAGTTATGTCCTCACAAGCACAAAGCTCGTCTTACTCTCTCAGATGCATATATAAAAGGTGGTACAATCACTCCTGCATGCACAAGCCCTGCTCTTTCAGCTGGAAGCACAAACACATGTCCCGGGCTGTGTGCATGTCAGCAGCCCATACAGAAAGCCTCTGTGTTTTGTTGATGTGTCACTTGCACTCTGTTCCTCTTGTGTGCTCAAACCCACTTTCTGTAAATGATAGCCCCCTTTGTCTGCCATCAAAAGCACTCCTTTATTCCCTGGCATACTTCAATGGGTCCTGGCAGCTGTCATGCAAAACCACCGAATATCAGTCCAAATTAATTCATCCAATCTATAAGTAATTACATTTTTTTTCCCCCTAAATTCACTCTCAGTTGACCCCCTCCACCTCATACCCGTCATAATTATTGCTCCTAGCAACAATCTATAGCTCCCTGAAAAACAAATAGCAGCCACCTCAGATCATTTGTAAAGTAACGCGGCGATGCTTAATAGAAACATCATTAAAATCATACATTTATTATGCAAACGCTGATAGAGTTAGTTATGTCTGTCCAACTGTCTGCATTACAAATGCCTCACTTGATTAACTGTCAAATTTGATTACAGATGCATTATATATTTAACAGCTGTAGGTAGACCACATCCTGGTGCTCTCCTTTTATGTTTCCTGGTCACTCATTAGCATATAATTTGCAAGCATATTTGGCTGTGTGTGTGTGTGTGTGTCTGCTGCTATATATAAACAGTTTATAGATCAGGGCAAGTTACATAATATAGGACCTGCGATAACCCGTGTTTGTGTGAGTGCAATGTGGTTTTATTTCCAAGGTGTTTGGTGGATCTGTTGTCTCATGTCATGCTCATAATAAGTGCAACCAGTTTGTACGCCTAGGAATTTGGTTTGGAAAAGATTGCAGGGCATCGTGTGACAGAAATAGTCTGCAAAACAACGGCAAATCATTAGAGGCAACATTGAAGTGAGTATTGAGTACGCCTTGTCTAAAATAAAACCAATGTCTCGACTGCTCACTCCAGTTTCTCCTGTCTTTGATATAGTGGGGGCTAGTGGTGGAAAGCTAATGCAAGCTATTTTTGCATCTTGTAGCTGCAGTGATGAGGTAAACAATGAGCACGGTCATCACTTTGCCTTTATTTTGGAAAGCTCCAGTGATGATACACAACAATTCTGTAAATTCAGAACAATACAATAGTATACACTGTTAAACCATAGTTATAGGCTATAATGCTAAAAACCACACTGAGTGGCCAATGATGCAGTGCAGTGCTCTGAGGTGGAACAGATATTTATATGCTGGCTCACACCTTGCACATAGAGGCAATGTTTTTTTTTTTTTTACAATCCTTGTCCTCTCTCTCATGGCCTTTTTAATCCAGTTCAGATTAAAACACTCTTCTTTTCTGATACTCAAGGTCGGCAATGTAAAGCTTCTAATCTCTGGTTCCCAACCGCAGAAAATCCTATTAAGATCACCTTCAGTTTAGCAGGCACATTGTTACAAAATGCAAAATATGCAGCTTCACCGGTACATTTTTAATTGAGGGCAAAGTGCCTCCAGTAGGGAGATACTGCACTGTATGCTAAACCATTTGAGTAATTTTGAAAATGTCTGTCAAGAAGAACCTCCAAACCCCACGGTCTCTCTTGGGGGCTCGCTCAGGGCTGAGCCACGGGTGGGGGGTACAGGGCTTCAGGGGTATCATCGGGCAAGAGGTGTCAGCTTGGGAGGATTTGACTGATTAGGTAATATTCCTGCATGTTCTCATGTAAGCAACATTCTGAGAACTCATTTCCAGACGCCTATCCCCCTGTAATTCGTGTCCTCGCCGTCACTCTTTCATGGCAACTTTCATCTCTTAACATGGCGACTCTGTGCTTAAAGAGCCGCTCGTGACAACAGCCTTGATGGCAGTGGCAGGCGTCAGCTTTCTATCGCAAAGCCACTTACCCAAGAGGGCGCCCCCCTGGTGGATACGGTGACGCTTAAATTGCCCTCACGTCCACCATAGCAACCACACGGCGACAGTGTGTCTCTGCACAGCTTTGCTACCATTCATCATCATAACCTCCTGTCCCCCAGAAAAGACCTCATAAATGCATCAGACTCATCGACTAATGAGAGGTTGCTAACCTGTTGTTTCTAACTGCAGTGTCAATCTCCGGGAGTTAAACAGAAAAAAAAAGTTGTTGCCAAGGTGACCGTGGTGATTTCAGATGATGGTGGAAATGTCAAGAGGCGGAAACGGAATTTAAAAAATGCTAGTCAAAACTCATAATTGGATGTTGTAATGTCTTGTTAAACTTGACAAAGGCCAATGGGATATTCAAGAACTCAAATATATTTAGTTCCTTTCATATTGTATTAATCTGGGCTGCTTCTCTATATGTGTGCTATTGTAATACAGATCTCATGTAAAATTATAACACACACACAAAAATCTTGCCTTTGCACACTGTAAAACAAAGAATTTAAACCCTTAAGTGAAAACCTAAATAAACTCTCTGGCAGTGATATTGCCTTATGTATTAGCTTTGAAACTATAAGTGAACATTAGAGCGCATAAAAGAGCGTGTCAGTTGACTAAAAAAACCTTTGACGACATCTGACGGAGCTTTGATGTACAGTACCCCTCTAGCAAAGCTTTCTTGACTCTCCAGATACATAAATATGGATTTTAAGATTCAACTGTATTTCAAAAGCTCACATTGCACTTCAGATTAAAGCACTATTATGCGCTACATCTGATATTCGCTGCTAAATAAAGCTCTTTACACCTTGCAGCACCTGCAACCTAGTGCAAATGACTTCTGTATGATTTCTGCTGTGATTCTTCTTCAGCAGACTTAACGGTAATTGGACAGTAATCATATTATTAGATTATCTTTTGTAAGGAATGAGTGCTGTCTTGGAGAAAGCAAGCAAAGCACTTGGCTGGAGTCATGGATATTATGGGGAATGGGGGGTAGTTAAGCCTTTTTTAAAGCATAACAGCTTCAGTGAGAATAGATGAGCCTTTTATTTCTCGGATTTGGAATTCATGGGTTTCAAGAGATGCTAAACCCAATTTCTGGAGCCCTTTTTCAAATGAGCATGTGTTGATATAAACGTCGCTTTAGGACGCTGGACAACCATCTGTTTTAAAGATAAACGTGTGATCAAAGGGCATAACAAAACGTGTAAGGGCCTTTTTTCCTCTTCGTGTTTTTTTTTCCTCTTGAAGGAGAGTTTAAAGAATGTGGAGCGGTTTCCAGGGGATACGAATGAAAAGCTTTCGGAAATGTGGGGAGGAATTGAGCTGAAGGGGAAGCTTCTGAGAAAAATTCCCCCGTAGCTTTTGGAGCGATGTGAGGAATCACCAGGGTTCTTCTTATCACACAAAGGGAGGGTACCGAGTGTAATATCTGTCTGCTCTCCTTTAATGAATGTTGTTTATTAATAAAAGAGACAGCTACATATTGGCACCCTCAGATGACCTTTGACCCCTACTGAGTTCACTAAAATATATGTCATTCCACTCTCTGGAGCAAATACTTTAATATATTAGCAGCACCAAAAGTATGAAAAACCAAATGTATTTAATGACTAATTGTTCCAAACTTTAAAGAAACCTTTTTTCTCCTATGATATCCTGGTGGCCTTAAAGGGAATTGCACCTAACAGTTTTCCAAGTGGATACCAGATATTGCATAGTTCTGTGAGTCTTTTTGCAAGAGATATAGGAAAAAACTAAGCATTATTATAATTCATCTACACATTGGAAATAAATGGAATCAATATGTGCACTAGCCAGCTCCAATGTATTAACCAGTTCCACAGTGTCATTTAGTGAGGCATACGTGTCTACAGAAGATGCTCCGAGGTGCATGTTTAATTCAATTGAAATCATGTTTGCTTTAAGGTGAGGCACATTTACCCCCAAACAGCTCGACACAAATTAAAATAACTGAAAAAAAGTGTGCTCTTTTGTCTTTCAAGAGCTGACAACTTCCTCATGTGGCTGCAGTTCCATCTGGAGGAAGTGAAGGCAGCAGGGCTTTAAAAGCCTGCTTCTGTGTTACAGATGAGCCACTGAAGGTGGAGAGCGGCAGCCTCTACAGCCTCTTGACCCTCTTACACATAGAGGATTAAAGAGGGGAGAGACATCCGACAGAACACATGCCAGCCACACTCTGCTCTGGCCTGGCCTGCTTTACATACACACATACACACGGGCAATGAGCTGAGCATTAATATTCCAGATGCACACAATATGGACAAAAGCTTATGTCTCACTTAAGAAGACTGTAAATCAACTCAGAATTAAGCTTTTAATTTTATTATTTGTTAGAATAATCCCAGTGCAGTCTGACTCGGCAGCGTAACTTTATGTCTCCATTACATAACCTTAGTTACAGTCACTATAGCAACCATTTATTCAACAAAACTACGCAATAATATTGTTTACTTTGCTTTGTATGTGAGTTTATTCGTTTCACTTTAGAGTCTTCAAAGTCTTCATCTTATCTATCACAGTCCTGAGCTAGAGATGTTCTCATTATTGGTTTGTTGATCATTCTTAGCAGAGTGCCCTCATTAAGTCTGACAAGTCACGCAGTGATTAAAAATTGGAATGCTGCAACAACAGTGTAAGCATTAGGATCAGTGACTGCCTTAACTCCCAGTGACAAGGAAAGCCTGGCCAACGACTCCTCTTCAGCCTGGCTGCCTTCTGCCAATTCAAAGTGACAGCTCCTCAAAGAGTCAGGAAGACTGCAAGTCCAGCTAAGGCTTCTGCGGTGGGGGTTGCTTTTTCCACTTCTTGCCTCTATTATTATCTGGATTTAATCAGCTTCAGCACAAAGGTGAAAAGGCTTTGCACAAGCGAGTGGTGCAGTGAACCCTCCACTTGCCATCGCTGCCACCACCTTCAATGGAAAATACTGGTCGGACGCCTATGCCATATGCTGCTCATGCCACAAATATTCAGGTCGACAGTTGCGAACTCACCAAGGTTTTTTGGTAACACTACAAGGCCAAGTAAGAAAACATGGCATTCAGAGAATGGAACGATCTGTTTGCGTGATCATCGTCCAAGCTCAAGGACTCTAATTAATCATTTCTGAGGACGGCTTTGCAAGTCAGACAACGTGCTGAAACTTCCATTCAAAACAAAAGCACATGTACCGGCATGAGTGCCAAAGGAGTCAAAAAGTTTTGAGAAACAAATCATTGTCAGCATGAAACAAATGCAAGAAAGCCATTGTTTGGTATTCAGAACAATGCTGCCACTACCACACTGCGGTATATTAAATTACATGCTGCATGTTTACATAGCCTCCACACCATGCCTTTATAAAAATCTAGTTTGGATGGAGAAAACAATAGAAAAAAAAGCCGAACACAAGAACATGTTTGTTTGATCAGATAACATAAAATAAGATAAATATTAAAGAATAAGAAAAATAGACAGACGGTACATCAAATTGAATACACTGACATTATTCTTAAGAAAAATACAATTGTTACCCTGGTATTTTAAAGAACAAGTATGGACTTTACTCAAATAGTACACAGAAATATTTACATTTAAATGTGTGACTAGGAATGTCCAGAAGAAACTAGTTACTGCACATATGCATTGTTTGGCATCTGCACGAATGACCTGCGGTAGTGCTGCTCTGCTTCCTTCTGTGGGAAGTCTGCTGCTGAAGGAGCTCTACATATACTCATGCAGATAAATGTCATAAATGTCGTCTAAAGAACCCTCACGTTACAGTCCAGCAGGCTGCCCAGAACAGAGCTGGCCCTCATGACCAGCATTTTTGTCCTTTCTTGTAGACTAGTGTAGTAGATTTCAGGCAGGTGAAGGGGACTTTGGCCTTTGTTGCACAAGTTGTCTGCATTGTGAGACCAGTCCAGTTTATTGTTTAGGTGAACACACACATATTTGAAGCTGTCCACCATCTTGATGTCTGAGTTCTAAGTATTTAGAGGTGTGTGGAGTAAGGTATTTTGGTAGAGGTCAGTTACTAAACCCCTCTTCTAACTGGTTTTATTGTTATAGTGGGCACTTTGCATCTACAGTCATCAAAGAACTGCTGGAGAACTAGTACTTGTCACCTTGTTGTTTTTTGTGTGTGGTACTGTTTCTTACCAGTTAATTCCAACGTATAATATAATATATTACAAAAATGTACTGACTGTACTCTTTTCAAATCCTCATTTTCCCTAAACCACACATTTTTGTGGTAGTAGTCTAAAAACCTTACAATGCTTGTTTTAATGGCTTCACGCTTGTGCTTTGTGGTCAAAAGTGATAGCTGGCTGGGATGAGGCCAACAGCCAGCGATGTCTCCTTCCATATGCTCCTGATGGCAGGAAGTGACTTGGTGAAGGCCCAATCCTTGCCAGCCTGGCCTGCCACCAGACTCTGTCATCACTCTCACCCGCTGGGAGCACAGGGCTTGATGCAAAACACAGGCTGGACCCATAAATAATGAAAGAGAAAAGGGCTGTTGTTTTTGTTTGTTGAGAAAAAGCTGCGTTGCTGAGTTGCATCCAGTTCTGTGGCACATTCCCTATTACAGACATAAGTATAGTGTGGCTTTGAAAAAACACATCTCAGCCAAATCACAGGGGCTAAAAATGTTTATTGTGTCTAATTCAGGATAGGCAGGACATTGGTTTAGTGCAACGCTTCCTAAATGCATTGTAATAAGAGAATTTATATTTTAGTGCAAAAATGGTCGTAGGTCCTCTTCCATTAGTGACAGAGCAATAAATGCATCTGTTAACAGACTTTGAATCAAGACTGAGGGAGACATATCTACTTTTGAGTAATGAAGACATCTCTAAATAATAATCAAAGCTAGCCTTATGGTGCACTGCTAATGAAGAGTACTTGCTAAGCAGAGTGTCTTGAAGTTCACCACAGACTCCTGGGAGACATTTTCGCATTCTTATTTCTCTGTGTCAACGTTTTTAATTATATGTTGGCAGCGCTTAAGATCTCATTAAATTTGAGAGTATCATTTGGATGCTTGAAAGACAGCTTAGTGTCAGTCAGCGCTCTCGTGATGGATCAAATAAATCCTGTGCTTTCTAATCCGGCCATGTTAAATTCATTTTCACAACCTGCAAATAAATCGCCAAAGACAACCCTCTGAAAATGCGTAATAGCGGATGTCACGACGTTTGGAGACAAGTTTGAATACCCTGATTTCATGAACGTCACATAAAGACGGAGAGAAGTGCAGAGGAAACAGATTGTCAGTCTGGAATGAGAAAATACTTCTTGTAGCATTTGTTGAAAATCTCCCTCAGAACACAATGCAATTCCTTTGTAGGAAAAGAATGTACCAAAATAAGCTTACTGCCTTTTGGTACTTGGTGTCAAACTAGTTGCACTTTATTTATCATATTGACACAGAATGCGTGGCACAGGTATGATGGGACCATTGACAAAGATGATGCTGCAAACACCACTCGGTCGACAAACCCTGCAAAAGAAATACAAGCCACACTGTGAGTACATATTGTTTCCTTCTGCTTTGCCGCACATATACTGTATGCTCTGTAAATGCAAAGTGCCCACTATAAAAATAAAAGCACTTATGCTGCTTAAATAACATGTGGTGAGTTTTGTGCCTGATTGCATCCTGGTGAACCTCCCAAACACACTGCTCATGAATTTAACAAGAAAACACAATAAACTGCATCGTTTTGCCTGAATCCTTGGTATTTTCTCGCAGAAGCAGACCAGAGCGAAGTGCGTTGTTAAAAAAGCTACTTCGCAATTAAAAGAATCAAGCTTGATCCCCAACATCTGTCCACTCAAATTAGAACATTTTGGGGTTTCTCAATCAGTGCATGGAATAAGATTAAGGGATTGTACCCACTGAGCCAAACGCAGCCTTCACTTCAAAATGAATGAAGTTTCAACAGGTAATTACTGCACCTGATATTGACAGTGGATATTGACTTTTCTACTCAGCAGACTAGAGTAAGTAATCGAGTCCCTGTTGTTTGTGGCTTAGTGATCTCGGAAACAGTATTTAAATGCAAAATAACGTCTTTAATTTGAAGCTAATGCGACAAGTCAATTTATTCATACGTATATACTGTATTTCTCCGAGACTTCCCCTTTTATTAGTGAGCTCTGCATAAATTTGATTTCTTCCTGTTGCAGGTCCAGGATGAACAATAGGGGGTCGAGTGACTGCATAATATGCTTGACGTGCTAATCAAAATGCAGTTATTACTGTAGTTACGCCTTTACCTTTTAATGACTTTACATTGTGCTACGTATAGCACCGCAAAAAAAACTAGAAGTTAAATGTGGGGAAGATTTTGTTTATATTCATATGCATTACCAAGTCTCAATTGTCTTCAGGCTTTAGTTGGTCTAATGTAGCCAGTCACAAAGTGGCTATTTTTGTAAAAACATTAAACCCAAAGAAATATCTGGCTGATCTTAAAGGCATTATTTGAAGGACTTCCAGGATAGTAAGTGGCTTTTGGCTTATTCCAATCCGGGGGTGCCCTGGCAAGTAGTTTGACAATGTTTTTACACTGGATGCCCTTCCTGACAAAACCCTCTCCATTTGACCGAGATTGGGACCAGCACAGGAAGACTGTGGCTGGAGTTGCTCCCCAGGGAATTTGCATCCAAACTGGGTGCACTAAACTCTCCACTAGAGGAGCATATAAAGGATTTCCAGGATATTTTTTGTAAAAAGATAAATAAATAAAAAAATGTGGCACTGTTCCCAATTCTCTCCATCAGTCAAAATCAAACTTCTGTCATATACTAAGGTTTAGTTGTAATCATGTCTTTGTGCTATGATTGGTTAAGAGCTTCACATTAAAAATAACTCTCTAATAAAAACAAAAGAGAAAAATACTAAAATACGGTCAGGGCCCAATTGTTTTTTAAACTCATTCACATAACTGCAGAATAACAATTTCCAATGAGTAAGGTATAACGTTTTGTTGAATATTGCTCCAAACATTGTACACATTGTACACAAAAAGACTTTGTTGTTTTATTTTCTGAACATTTTTAACAAGAAAAACACACATGAACAAACACAGATCAGCACAGTCCAAAGAAAAACTTTATTGTCTCTATAGCCCAAGAGCAGAGACACAGGATCCAGACTCAGAGTCTCTCCAAATATCCTCCTCATGTCTTCCACAATGTCTGCCCAATATGGCTGAATTTAAAAACAGGAGCCAACATTGATAGTAAAATGTCCCTTCTACTGATTTACATTTAAGGGGTTCCACACTGTGATGTTTTAGTTTTTTACAATGCACATTCAAACAAAATTTAAATGTGTGGAGGTTCTCAGTCATCCAGGACATCCTGAGAGAAAAAGTTAAAACAAAGACATCTGGTACTGGTTCAACTGGTAGAGAGGTGAGCTTACCAGTTACTTACCAGTTGAAAATGTTCCTCCCCAAAATTGATATAAGTCACAAAGTTGTAACAGGCTGTAGATCTGTTGAACGTAGAACTAGGACTATGGGACTGTGTCACCTCTGGAGTCGGCTCCAAATGAAAGGTCAAGAATTGCAATAATTGGGCATCGGTAAATCTGTGTGTAGCACAGTGCCTACAGCCATATCTTTATGAGAACGATTTTACACTGAATGTTCCAACATTACAACACACATATTATTATTTGATCAATAAAAACATCACACAGAGGCTTGCCGTTGCCAGCGCTTCCTTGTTATACCCAATTGATAATGTGACACTAAATACACTCCAACAGATCTATTAGACTAGATAAACTGTTGGTTTAGTAACAATTGTAATGCATACCGTCCCTTTTCCCAATGAGACTTTGACGTTTCAGAAGAGATAACGATCCCCTGCTGTTTGTTTGTATTTTAGAACGGTCCTATATACCTCAGAGAGTGTTCCCCTTAAACTCCAAGATTAGATCAAAACAATATAAAACACACAATCCCAGAGCCAGCGGTCCAGAAAGGCAATAACGTGCTTTTTTCTCATTCCAACAATAATGAAGTTCATTCATAACAGTTTAGTCTAATTTGTACAAATTGAAAGATGAGGTCTGCATTAGCAGCAGTGAACAAGTACAATGACAACTTCATTAGCATAAGTAGGACTGTGCATCATGAAAATCATATTAAAAATTGCTCCCCAAATTGCCATATCAGTTTCTTTATGGGGTAATTCTGACTCTACACGCAGTAATAGAATATTTTCTTTACCCTCCAGTGCATATTAAACTCACTTATCTTCCCCTATAAACTCTAGGCATTATCACTTTTATGGGAGAATGGGGAAAGTTGCCGCTTTTGTTTTCAACTAAATTTATTTACATTACGAAGCTGACTTTAATGAAACAAACTGTCAGTTTAGAAAATTATATCTAATTTTTATCATGACATCTACAAATCTGACACTTAGGACTGACTGAGAAGGCACAGCAGTGTGGCTTAAAGAAAAGCCAGGTTTGGATGGATGACGCTCCAAGTTGCACAACGCCAATAAATGAGTGATAAATGACCTAACTTTGATTAGAAATTTTGCTATTTTTCAGTGCTGTCAGTGGAATAAAGGCATCAGCACAATGGACTAGTTACTGGCTCTTTCATAATTGAGACTAGACCTTCTAGCTGTGCCTTCCAGCTTATCATTAATCAAGCTGAATGAATCAGAGGCAGCGTGACAGCCCCGGACAGCACTGGATAAGGGAAGGTGCTTTTTCAGGTAGCTGGCCTCAAAGTCATTCATCCACAAGTCCAGCACTTAATTGCTTCCTGACAGTCTACAATTGTATCTCCCAAAACGACACTTACAGTACAGGACTTAGTAAAATGTGTGTATTTGTTGTATTTATTTATTTTTGTTATGAAATTAGTGATTCAGATCCATGAAGGAAAAGGTTCTGTGTGGACATTTGAGACAACCCTACTGATCACAGTGGCTATCCAGATTAAGTAGGTTTCAAAGAACAAACAAACTAACTCATGTATTGCAAAAAAACACTTACTTCATTGGACACTTGCTCCCTTTACAGTGGCCTAGTGTGTCTTTACTGACATAAAGTTTATTCAGAAATAAATAGACTTTTTCTTTGTTGAAGAAATCTTTTTAATACATTTTTTTATTTAAGTTAGGTTCATGTAGCACATTGTGGCTGTGGAACTTAATGGGAATGCCACTACATTGTGATTTTATTCCATCAAGCATGGTTTAAAAGACTTATATGAATGTGATTTATAAATGTTAAGTGCTTGCTTGATCTGACTTTATTGTGTTTAGATTCATTGTTATGCACATATGAAGGAACTGAATGCATATGATTGCTGTTGTGTTATGGCCTAGACGCTTATTACAAAGGCAGGTAATCTCTGCCTTTGTAATAAGCGTCAGAAACCTTTATAAATATTATAGTATTGTGTAAATTTAAGGTGAGGTGTTACAGCTACCGGGCTGATGAGACTAAATCTGTCACTTCAGTAGCATAGAGAGCCCATTACAGTTGAAGATCTTCATTAATTATGTTATTTAATTGGATTAAGGCAGGTGTACGATGAACACCTCGACCAGGGTGGTCAATGGTGGGAACGGCCCGAGTGCCACGCCTCTCTTTTTCTATTAGGAACCAGCATGTCCCCTGTCTCCTGCAATTGCTGTGCTCTTTATTGATTAATGACCCTAATTTATTACCAAGAAGAAGGCTGTAAGTTGTGCTAAACGTACAATTAATCAACTTTCACCATCACGTTATGAGGATACGCGTGGGAAATGCCACTAGAAGCGCGGGAGACCAAGTGGCTGTTTTCCTGGGCTCCCGTGGCACCGGGTCCGAGGTGCTGGTTTGAACGCAAGTTAAGAGTCTTTCATTGCTCTAATACCTCCTGTCCTCCATGACAAATGCCTTCACCAGAGACTGAACATAATTCCTTTTGATGGAGTGACCGCCATGTTCTTGCCACAATTCACAGTCAAGTCTTGCTAGAATAATAAAACACCCCCGAAGACCATCTATTAATTTCTGAATAGGAGACGGAAATGCCTGCAGCTCCAAATATATCACAGATAAATCAACAATATTATTAAGGCTTAAAACAGATGAGAGGTTACAGAACTGCAGGCGAGACTACAATGAATCGCAACTCAGCTGAAGTCTGTACAAGGCTATTATTTCCCTTTGAGGCGAGACATTTATGACATTTTAAATCCAGCTTTGTAAAAACGGCAATTGATCATAATTTTTGAACACACTGCCATCATCCTGCAGCTAGCACTTACAGGAGCCTTCAAAAGCTGAGCGTGCCTGGGCTATGATGTATTCAAAGCCTAAAAAGTGGGATTTTACAATTAATTCTCCGTTAAATTTCCACAAGCTACCACTTATGCTGTTGTTCTACCTTGTCGAATGTTAACCTGTGCAATAACTTCGCCCTGCCACTAGGCCGCTCTGAATCAAAAGTCTGCAGAGAAATAAATTTGTAATGTTTTTTTATGTCTTCCTCAGTCAAACTTTGTGATTTCCAATAATAACACGAGTTAGACCTAAGCATAAACACCCATTTGGCTTTTGAAACTCAAAATCCAGGGAAGTGTGAAATCAGTTACCAGTCATTTTGAATGTTACTGTTGTTCACTGGCATAAATATTCATTGGACTTTTCCCCGACTGCATGAATACTCTGATTCCTATTGCAAGCCGAGGCGTTAATAGTTGTCGTGTTAGTCGTGATGAGGTCCTTACATTTAACTGTGGCATGGACCGGATTTTAAAGAGAAAATTAGTGCGCTTTCGGCGCCTAGTGTTGGTCGAGGGCACTCTGCTGTTGTGTATTTTATTACCACTGGACCTTAGTTGTCTTTGTCTTTCGCGCTACATTTACTTTTGGAGATTGAAGAAGAATAAGTACATGCACCCAGGCAAATATGAAATATGCTAAGAACTGTTTCTAGATTTAGACTTTGAAGCAAAATGTTTAAAAGACGTTTTAAAGCAACGCTGTAACCTGCTGCCTCACATGGTGCTGTTACATCAAGTTGTGATGTAAACCTGTGTTTATAAGATGGGTTCTAGCAAAAATATGTGAACTCTTGAGATGGTAGCAGGCCCTTGGATAATTATTCCTGTCAAAAATGTTGAACCAGATGTGCTTTGCCTAAAAAATATGGGTTCATTTTCACGTTTGACATCAAGAAACACATACTTTGAGGTAAAAAGTGACATAGTGTTTTTGTCATTAATAAACATGTAGAATAATAATCAACATTTCTTTCTTTTGTTTAGAATTGGTTTCTGCAGCAAAGGAGCAGTATTAAAATAAAAAAAACACTGCAGCTTGACTTTTAATTAATTAGGTCTCAGAGGTAACGCTAAAGGTTAAAGGTATGTGTAAACACGCTGTTGTCTGGTTACAATCGGACGTATATATTCCCAGAAGGCCAGCCCTAGTGTCACATCAAAAAAACAAGGTCAGAGGAGGCCTGTTTGCAGCCTGAAATCACCAGGGAAATGTAACGTCTACAACATGACAGGAAACAAAGCACGTCTCTGGTGTCGTCTCCTTCAAATCACGCGGAATTATCTGATCTTTTTTAATGGATAGTAACCTTGAAGCTCATTTTTAATTTTCTGTGCATCACTCCCGTTCATAGCACTGGCAGGTGTTCATGACTCTGGGGCTGTAGCATGCTTGGCTGAGCTGCGAAAAAGCAATGCCCCATGATGATCGGGGACAATCCAATGGTTTGTCAAAACCTGGCAGAATCCCTGGCTCCGGCAATAGCACCTTGTTAGATTGAGGTGCTCAATCAGGGGAGTGCTGGAGTGCCCGGCCAGGTTGAGAGTGGTGATTACCGGGGCACGGCTGTCCAAAGCCAGTGAAATGCTCCACCTCTCCACAGGAGGCCCTCTGACATTCAAGCCTGCATTTTCTGAATCAGTCTTGAGTGATTAGGGCAGCGACAGGCAAAAGGACAGATCAAACAATTATTCCTCATCTCTATCCTTTTGACATGTGGAAGAGCAGGAAGACTGGAGCTCACCATTTCAGCCCTATTAATAAGCTCTGGGAGAAGGGATGCTTTTTAGAAATTCTAATCATTTGATTGTTCCTTTTTAAATAAACATATTTTTGTTTTAAATACAGAATTCTGTGAAGTAAATAAAATAAAATACATTTTACCTGCACTGTAATGTATGCAGTGCTTTAAAGGGATACTCCAGTATTTTTTTACGACATTTGTAGTTACTGTATATCTGCGGTAGATAGTCTCACTGCAGAAATTATACAGCCGCACAATTGTGCATCTGCAGACAGATGACAATGGTGTATGCTGTGTCGGCTGGTGTTGGTTGGTGTTGGTTTTGCACATCTTCATTAAATGCATTGCTAATGGTGCCTTTTGGTAATGTGACAACATCACCAAAATGGCACAGAAAAACACCAACATTGATTCAAAGAATTATTTCCAAACACAAAATATACCTCGCTGTGGCAAATTTATTTTTCAACCGGCTAAAAGTTACACAGTGCCACTTTAAAGTTGTAATATGCAGATTTTCCAGGCAGATGTCTAAAAACAAACCTTACCCCACTTCCACTTTTTTGCTCATCAACAAGTGAAACAAAAACTAGCTTTACTAGCATTTCAGTGAGGCTTTAGCTTATAGTTTAGCATAAGTTCCTTGGGATTTTTTTAGCTAAATGCTTCAAAATCACAACTTTACAGCAGCACTTTGTGATGGCAGCAAAGAAAGACACTGAGACACAAGGAGAAAGTCTGTTTTTCCCCGCAGAACATTCACCAACATTGTTAGTGGCTGTGTTTCTTGAACTGTCACTTTCTCTAAACTGAGGTGTACTAACAATTATGCACTCAAAGTCTTACTGTGCCCTATCTGTACATAGAAACTTCTAAAACCCATACTGTTATACAAAGACCATCAAAGGCTTCTATCTCATTGTATGAGGCAAGCTCATTCAAAGGCTGTATTCCACAAATGCAGGGCCATGTTTACATTTCATGCAGCTTTCTCAGACTGAACTGTGAAAAGAGCTACACTGAGCTGCATTCCTAAACCAAGACATAGCTCAGCCTCACATTATCCAACCGCTGTGCTGGCCGTGTTGTTGTTTGCGTCAGTAAAAGTTAGTCAGCGTGAGTGCAGTGTGTGTCGGAGCACAAGAGGGCAGTGTAAAATCCCTCCGACAGCCATCCATCCCACTAACTTGCCTCCCACCTGAAACAACAGCCATAAAACCTGTTGTGGGCTGCCAATCTCCACCGACTGTGTTCGTCCATAAACCACAGGCCCGAGATCTGATTACAGAGGAGGAGAGGACCACAGTCTGCCACGGCAGAGGCGGTGACACTCTTCAGCAGGGATCCCTCTTTGATCTCAGGCAGAGGACGCTCCATCTGTGTTTTCAGCCGTGATAATAAACAGTATTAGCAAATTAATAAAGGGAGGCGGCAAAGAAAGGATTTCCTTCTATTAGCGCTGATGCCATTTTTCGAGAAGATTAGCAGAAGATTATGTGTAATGAGTTGGGAAATATGAATTCAGAAAATGTTCGTTCTGTGAGTGCGTTGGTTCTCTGTGGAGCACTCACCTGCGATGGAGATGAAGTACAGTGCAACGGCGCCACTGAAAATAACCTGAACATCTACATTATCTTCATTCAGAGCTGTTCCGGGAGCCTCAAATGACTCCCAGCGAATCATTTGAGTGAACTAATCCATGGGATGAAATGACACACTGTATAGGTTTAATCACTCTGATAAAGCAAAGGCTGTAATCCAGAGTTTCAGCAGCAGAAATGTCATACGAAGATTATCATCAACAGAAACACTTGAGATCACAGTTCGGTGTCGGAGAATGAAACGCAAGCAGCATAAAAATATACCATTTAGAAGAAGCCTTTTCAGGTAGCATGAGTCAATGTCTTTCTTCTAATATACTTTTGGTATTTTCGGGACCGGTGTAACATTGCTTCTTGCTACACTATTTTTTCACATAAGTGCTTTGTGTGTATAAAAGCATCGTTATAGAGTTCAATGTTCTGTCAACATTTTAAACATGAATGAACGAAATGTGAACTCCGGTCGAGCAGACACTGTTCTCGTCAATACTTACTGCATCATTAAATTTGAAGCAGACTCCATTAGCTGATGTAGAAGTGAATGAACATACATTTGTAGTGTTGTCCAGTGCTGTCTGGAACAGTGCTGATAAACGCCGAAGCCTCCGTATGGATTTATATATCTACCAACAATTTATTATAAGAACCAAAAAACCAGAGTGGCAATGAGCTACACAAGCTTTGAGTTTAGGTAAAATGTGTTGTCATGGGAATCTCATGGTTTAATCAGCAAACACACCATTACATCATTACATTTTATCAGAAAGTATCTCAATAGACATTTGGACAACCCAGATTGTATTAGTGTCAAAGAAGATTTTCACTTACAAACGTTTGGTAAAAAATAAAATCAATCTAGCATACAAAATGTAGGCATATTTTGGCCTGTGTGTGGAGTAGAAGGAGGCGGTGGAGGGGGCGGAGGGGGTACACTGAGGCCCTGAAAAGTGGCCTGGTGCTTCAAAGGGACAGGGATTATGTTTTTTTTTTATCTTTTTTTTTTCATCCCATAATTAATATGACTGAGGAGAGAGCACCTAAAAACTGGACAGAGCACAAGTATCCTGCTGTGGTGGGAAAGAGCTCCCCGCTACCCACAATGCACCACAGGCCCGGGTCCATCAAAGACACAATGCCATGTTCACCCCATGTCTTCATTCAATAGACCTAAAGCTATCTTTGCACTGCTTTTGTTGCTTACATTTTAAGCAACAGCAAAGTCAGACATATTCATTATTTTTTAACTAAAGCCTCCTTTTTTGCTTCCACATTCATTCCACATCTTCTTTAAACCAAGCTTTTAATGACTACAATGCAGTTATTGACTGACTTTATCCTTCTGCTTCTGCTTTTCATGTCCTTTACTGTATATTCTGGGTTTGACATTTTATTCTCCGGTTATCTCATGGCAGAATACAGGTGAAAGGTTACGCTGCTTTCAGAGGGAATGCTGATTTGAAATTGCCAGCAGTTGTTTTGGAGAATTCCCTGGTTGCTTTGAAGCCTGCACCCCACTGAGTGTCCTAACTTTGACACAGAGAGCCACGGCTGCGGCTATTTATACATCTTGTGGGAGAATAGGTTTCCCCCATGTAACAGTTTTTTTTTTTGTTTTTTTTTTTTGTGCGAGCGAGGCTATCCCTTAAATCCGGCCATTGTGGCGCGTTCAGTGTTAGCGAGATAATCCGTGAAGTAAAGTGAAAACCTTTATGAATCATACATGCTGTTGTTATTTCCACACTTGTCCGCGCGTCTTTTCAACTTCCATACAGCAAACACATCTGAGCTAAAGCATCTCTTACAATCCTCTCACGCTATTGATTCTCTGGCTGAAATTTATGTTGCTTTTCAGTGGGACCCCCTACTGTGGCCCTCACTGCCTCCCCCACAGGAGGGTAACAGTGACACAAGAGTGTTGGGCCAGATGCCGAGCGATCCCCTTCGAAGCATTGCAGCCTCCAAAAGCCACATCCACTGCGAGCGGTGGCACAATCAACTGTTGAAATACCACAACCTCAATCGCCAACATTGGGCGCTCTCTTCTTTTTTTTTTTCTTTTTTTCAAGCAATTGTAAATCTCTGCTTAGAGTGAAAAAAAGATAACTGTGGAAACGATGAAGAGTGAAAGAAAGCAACACAAGTGTGAGACAAAACAACCCAGCTGGTCCACCTTTGCCACTCAAGTCACCCTGCGTTTTTGTGAGGGTGCGTGTGAACAAAACGCTCTTTGAAGTCAGGCTACAACACTGTACTGTGGCATCACTACGGCCACTACTAAGCCCCTGCAAAAATGTGCTTGCCGATTATAGAAAATGCTATAGAATCTAGTCATAAATCAACTAAATTTTCATGCAAATGGCCTCCTCCATGGGGCATTTATGTCGTGTGTGTGTATAGTGGTATCAATGGCGCATAAAAGGCACATTTTGGCACTTTCAAGAGAGATCATTGAGACATCACAGACCCGATTGCACGCGCAACCTTCAAGGTCAAACACTGCAAAGTAATAAACCGCTCACACACACAGGAGGAGACACACACAATTGTAAGGTACAACAAGACCAGAGAGTCGTTAGGGCTTTTATCCTGCGCTGGAAGGAGAAAGATTCACCCGATGTCCCAGAGAGTACTGATCAATCACGGCCTGACTGGTTCAAACTGTTTGTGCTGGGTTCCACATCTATCACCATCTGATGGAGTTCTGTGTCCGACTACACCGTCTCCGCAGAAAAAAAAAGCACTTTCAATTAGGGCATGGCGAAATAGATTCACACCATTTGATTTATAGCGCACAACTAATTGCACAACTCTTTTTTTTTTTTTTATCCCGATGCAGTTGAGGCTGAGAATGAACCCCCCTCCTCTTCCAGTCCTACTCCTTGTTCTTATGGAGGCTATTGTCTTGTGGTAAATGGTGCTGAGTGACATACATGAGGACTGCAAGCCTTAGAAAAGGCCTTGATAAAGACATAATGGACTCCAACAAACTGGGGTGCTTTGATATATCTGAAGAAAAACTCGAACAAAATAAAGGCTGAAATTTCTTGAAGACAGAGACAGACACTGAGCAAATGACCTAACCTGGGAATTAAGTCTTGGTGGCTCTGCTAAAGACCTAATCGATCACTAGAACTAATGACAGGGATTAACTCAGCTACTGAATTATTAAAATGGAATGCAAATGTCTTCTGTGTGCACTGTGTTCATATACAAACAAACATTGTTGTATTAATAGCACATTAGCTCACACTTGGACTTGCTTACAGTCAGACACAACATTTATGATGGCATAGATGATGGTTCCTTTCATACATAAGTCACACTTTAAAGCTCCACTACCTGATTTTCTTTTTGCCGTCCCTGTCTTAAACTCCACTCTTCCCCAAAAGCAATCTTGAGACCTCTCCTTCTTCTCTTCTGTTAAATAAATATAACTGGACCAATTTTCCCTCCACAAAAAACTATTACAATAGACCAAACTGAAGTTTACAGTTTAGCGTTAGCTTAGCTGCATCTTCAGTATGAAAATAATCTCTGCCTTGTTAATGAATTGAGTATTTATTTGCATTTTACAAAGCCTCCCTATTCTCTTTTGTTTTTTTTATCTGTTTCTCTGAATTAAAATACATATTCAGTGCTGAAAATGGGCCTACACTTTGCAATTAAAATTCCTATAATTATCAGGTACAGTCTGTTTAAAAGTGAAAGAACAACTGAACAATATCCAATCATCATTTGTGTCTGATCTGTCAGTGTTTTGTTTATAGTTTCATAGTTTTGTTTTTAGATTGTGGTCAGTTTTGTAGCCACTGGGGGAGAGCTGTTGATTGCTAAAGAAAATAGGCTTACATAAAGTCAAAGTTTGATTATATGGCGTGTTGAAAACAACCTCAGTTGACCAAATACAAACCATGTAAAGACAACCTCACTTACATAAAATATCTCGTTAAAAGATATAAACATATTTTGTAACCTTTTGTATGTCTTGATGTCATATTTTGATCAAAATTTGTAATGACATAATTGTCTTTTGTTTGATTGTCTTTCATTCAGAGTTAAT
Organism: Neodontobutis hainanensis; assembly: GCA_024349245.1. Classification (NCBI taxonomy): domain Eukaryota; kingdom Metazoa; phylum Chordata; class Actinopteri; order Gobiiformes; family Odontobutidae; genus Neodontobutis; species Neodontobutis hainanensis. The sequence goes on from JALDNG010000010.1 coordinate 2,828,890, forward strand.
CATGTTACAAAGTAGGGCAGTGCATCAGTTCATCTAAACTAATTTGACATAAAACGTATCATATGAATGTTGAAAAATGTTAATTCATAAAATATATCACCATTGGATTTGGAGGTAAATCTACATGATTGCAAATGATGCATATGCATTAATAACTCAAACACACAAAAGTAAAATAGCTTTAGGGCTTTCTTCCTCAAAAATAGGAAGAAATTTGCTTGCATACATTAGCAATTCTGCCTGGAAGGCGTTCACTTTCTTTGGTGGTTTTCTATAGCATGTAAGATTGTAGGTTATGTCATTTCCTGCAACGTTGCCCTGCAGCCTATAGCTCAGGGTAAGAGGCTTAACAATAGGTACAAGGCAAAAGCAGAGCACTGGGGCACAGTGCACCTCATGAATATCATTAACTGAGAGCTGAATCTATATTACTTTGGGATTACAGCTAACCCTGTAATGCAACCTGATTGTGATTGCAAACTGGAAATGTATAATAATGTAATTATATGTAAAGCAAATGTAAAAATACAAATCATGTTGTGGTATTTAAACCTGCACAGTCAGTTGGTTCCTTTAGAGAAGGCAGCCATTCTGGAGTTTTTGATCTCTCGAGGCCATTTATAGTTTAAATCAAAGCTGCACTCATTGTAAACTTACATAATAAATAGTGATAAATACACATGTAAGATAATAACAGCTGTAGGCTTTATTGTCTCCAGCCTCTTACCACTGCGTCTTTGCTTGAGGTGGCTTTTACAACTTAGCCACACAGCGCACAATTATCTACCAACTACATTTTCTATCTTGTATTTAACACCGCTAATCAGTGTAATCAAGGGACATCTGATCATGAGCTTTATCTGACAATGATGTTCCCATGTTTATGCTCAGCTTATGAACAAAGAAGTCTGCAGAAGGCCCCCAGCAGCAGCAGCAGCAGCAGAGTTGGTCATTTTTACACGTTTCATCACTGAGACTAAAAGAATTTCACACTTTCACTTAAGATGATCTACACCTTCCATTGAGTGCTATATCCAAGAGCAGAGATGCTATGTAATTAGGATTTCCTGCCTGGCCAAGATGAATCCTTTTTTTTTAGGTTAAATTGTGAAACAAATGTATCAATTCAAGTTAGGCTTTGAAATTGTGTTGTAGGGTGGATAAAAAATACTAGACTTAACCGAAATTAATGCCAGTGTGTTTACAGCAAAGATGTCTTCCCTCAACCTTACAATAAGGACCAGTCAGGGAGGAGCTTTAACCTTAAAAACTGGATACATTTTTCATTTTATTGTTTGAATGACAACATAATTTAAATAGGGCGTAGACTTAAAAATGCCATGTCGACGTTCAATGAATAATTGTGCTTCTGTGTGATATATTTTTGGTTTTATCTCATGGTTACCTGTTGTAAGCTAACCCAGGTAGGTTTACACCTCGTTGATTCTGTAACACACATCTAAGATGTCAAAAGAACCATTTTTTAGCAGTTTTTATTATGCAAATTACATTATTGCATGTGAAGTAGTAAAAAAGTCAGATTCAAAAGCTGACATGAGGTCCCAGTCTGATCAAATCTTGTAGAAGCTAATCAACCCCTGGTTAAGGCCACCTGATCAGGAACAAGGTGTCAGTTCAGAGCTGAGCTGTACACGTAAACTCCACACTCCTCCTTAAGCCAGATGAAAGAATGTTGTGCCCGATATGTGTACCATACCACGCTATGACGGATGCAATCGACCAACCCCCAAAGACGTGTTGTGACAACAGATGATCTGCTCAGGTAAAGCATCATCTGGCGTTCCATGTGCTTTACATCGCTACTCACTCCAAAGAGGTGGATTTCAAAGTCAGTGCTAGTCTGCAGCTCGACAGATTTCCAGCCCTTGTGGAGATGTGCTGAAGTCACGGATGTCTCGGAGGCACAGGTGATAATAGGGCCTTAATCACCACGCTGGTTCTGCTTGTCCCTCTCAATGTCACAGATCCGGATGAACGCAGTAAATATCAGCACATAATTGCGACGATGCCACTTTATCTGTTTTTGTCAGACCATGGTCTTGGTCATGTGAAGTGGGTGAAAGATGAAAGGTGTGTGTAACGTTTGTGATTTGAAAGCCAGTGTACTGTATAATCAGCAGGTTAATACTATTTGGATGGTGAAGTTTGAAACTCTTGGATTAAGAATAAAGCTGCATTGCATATTTTTGCATGCAGGATGTTTAATCTTTCTAAACGAAATATGGCTGTTATAGGAAGCTAATTAGCATTTGCAACACAAGAAAGGATCCGAACAGACAAGTGTGGTGATCCAGTGTTGGGTAAATTGAAGGGTTACATACTTACAGCACTATGTACCTGTTCAGAGGGTAGACCCAGTAAGGCACAAATATGTTTATACAAGCTAACAATACAAGCTAATAAATTGTTATAAATTGTGAGACTATAATGTTTGATGATTTTCTGGCACCATACTTTGGTGTCCAAAGTTACGTGGTACAGTATATTTTTCTCTTCTGGCCACATGATTCAAAGCTTTTAAGATCCCTAACACAGAGGTTACGTGCTCGTGCATTTCATTCAAATGCCATTGTTGAAATGAATGCTCTCTGTAAACACTAGCATTTGAAAAAGTTGTCAGTAGAGTCCTTTAAAAAATGTTAGCCAGAAGCTTCTTATTCCTTATCCTAACATTGGTCTTGTTTATACACTGCTGCTGTTAAAATAGCAATAATACACCTCCATTATTGACACGCTGGACTTTCAAGAGCAATCCAACCCATAAAATCTCCACAGAATCCATCTATACATACTGTTCCAGGCAACCCACAAAGTCAGAGGGGGTCCTCATTTTTTAAGGGATGTTACTCCCTTGTCACACATTGGGAATAAAAAAAAATATTATTATGGGTAATTTTCTTCCAAATGCTCCACAATGCACATTTTGAATTCAATTTCACAACACGGTGGCTTGATGCGGAAAAGGTCTTGGCAGATGTCTCCATACCTCCTTTAACCTCCACCACTCTGGCTGTACCTCATGCAGCCATGCCTTACAGCATCCCTGCTGTTCAATACCATCTCATTTGTCATATGTATCAGACTTCAACGTATTGGCCTCACATATGCCGAGGAAAGAAGGCAGCGAAGCTCTGGCTGCGGTCCAATCCTCAGCTGAATAAACACAAGGGCCATTTGCAGGTTGGCAGACTAGGAGATATTTGTCTCTTAAGGCAATCGACCCTGTTCTTTTAAGAAGAAAGGTGAAGTGCTTACAACAGCACGTGTCACTAATGTATTTGGATGAGTTTCTTTGTGCAAGTTTGAGGACAAAGTGTAAAGTTTCAAGGCGTATGTAGGAACTAAAGCTTATTCTCTTCGAGAATTTAATGTCAATCGTTGTAGTTAGTGGTGCTTTTTACTGGTAATCAGTCAAAGCGGTTGAAAGAGACTCGTGGCTCATTAGTAGCTGCTCTCTTAACAATCTAGTCCCACATATTAAACCCATATAAAAGCAGCTTAGGAAAAACAGCCGAAACAACAAGAACTCAAAGAAATGCTCCTCTTTATACACTGGCCCATTGTGTATTCATGGCCTGGCTCTTGTTTGGTGATGCTCTTTCACTGACACAAAAGCAAGCGGGCTCTGCTGTTTCTGTCAGTTTAAACAAATAACAATGATAAAACAGGACTACTTCCAGTGAATGTGAAATGCCCTCACAATAGATCTCTTCGCATCACAACAGACTCAATATTAACATTAACATTTTCTTTTGACCGGAGGTTAAAAGTAAAGGGTTTTCTTTAACCCACAGTGGTTGAATGGGAATTAAAGGGGAATCAGAAATTAAAGGGGAAAGAGCAAGAGAAAAAGACAAATCCTAGCCCCAGGCCTTAATGTTACAACACAATGGCCGCCGAGGCAGTAAAGAAGTCCACATTTCTTTTTCGCCCCCTCCCCAAGTGCCACCTGCATTACAATTAACCTCATGGCAACCTTGAGGTCTCTGATTAGTGATGGCCTATTGTCTCACGCCCGTTTAAAGCATGGCCCCCGCTCTGCCCTCAGTGCACTCACATCAACAAATCAAACCCAGTTTCCGGCAGAGGCTGTTTCTGTGGGAGCTGGCCTCTAACACGGGACGCCTAACTGACAGGATGCTGTGGTGTGCAGTGGTGACTTCAGTAGAAAGTGTAGAAGAAGCTGAAGGAACCTCCCGGTACCTGTTTATTTTGACATTATCCCCGAAGCTTCCTTTGGATATGGTGTATGTAATCATAAAGACCTGATCTAATCCATTTACAGCTATTGGCTCTTTCATGTTTAATCAACATTAACTCCATGCTTGCAATGTCACAATAAGTATTATTTTGTGGCTATTGTAAAGTAAATTCTAGTGTACATGTTTTCACTTGGGCCACTTTATGAATGTGCTTTATTATAATATAGCTGATCCGTGACACTCATGGCACTGATTGAACACTGTAACAGTGATCTTTTTGAGGATAGAGGAAATTCCTCGCCTGACATCTTTCCTTCTTCTATACCATGCTTGTAAGTTTTGTTTTCATCACCTGAGGCTGTGTACTCCTGCATTTGCTCAGGGGAATCAACAAACAGAGGAAATTGGTCCTTCGTCTGCCTAATTGATAAACACACCGAGAATGCAAACATTTAAAAGCCCACGCAGATGCAGCTAAACTCAGATTTCTTAGGGGAAGTAAAAGCAGAGGCAGCAGAGAGTATTTGAAAAATTAAAAGCACACCAGATGTTGGGAACCCCTGGAGGAATAAACCGACACATTAAACATAACATCACCTCATGCACTGGAGTGCAATCACTGTTTCTCTCCAGGGAGCTGTTTCACTATGTGTCGCTGCCACAGTTTAAATCTCAAGAACTAGAAACTAATATGCCGCAGACAGGGTTGGCCCACGTAAAGAGTACACTGGGGAGCTCCAGCTGGCTCGGGGATCTCCGTGTTCAGACTGAGGCTTTGATTTGATCTGAAAATCGGCTAGTATTTGAATTAGGCTGATAAACATCACTGTGTTTTTATCCAATCCATCAACACAGTCATGGCCTCGCTCTTATTTAAAGGCCTAGTCCTCCTTTAAGTCTCACTATTCGGCTGTGACTGTGAGGAAGTCTGAATGTTTCACACTGCATTCCAGATCAGACTCATTTAGGTGGAAGACAGATGTCAGGATGAGACTTTACACATTAGTGGCCTTATTCCTTTTTTCCAAAATGATTCTTGTAATTAGAAGCTGCACAACATCCTAAATGTTGTTACGAAAACAAACAATTGTCGAAACACAATGCATATTTATCACTTTAATGATGAGATAAATCAAAATGGTTCTAACAACTGAAATCTAGCTCACTGCTCTTGTATTACGCCACACGTTTGGTGGACTGATTAGCAATTTGATATAAATGATAATATAAAGTGTAATCACTGTAATTATTGTAAATAAACAATGCTTAGTATTCATGTGTGTGGATGTGTGATAACCACCGTTTCATTTAGAATATACAGGGGTTTTATTCCTGGACTGTTAAAAGTATTTTAACCGTACTCTTCAAAATAAAAGTGTCAAGATAAAAGCAAAAGCAAAGGGACCATTATGTATTAGAAGACACACTCCCAATTGTGTTGTCAGAACAGTGGAAGATAGAGAAAATTGATTTGTGGCTCTTTGAATAACAAAATCAAAGATGCGCAGAATGTGACATGTGTGATCTGATTTCGGAATAAAATGTTCAGACCAAACCCAATGTATGTGACAAGATGGAGCTTTTCAGTTGTAATTGCTAGTTTGTAGGCTTTATTTGGAAATTAGCATCCACGTTTGCGATCGTTGTGCCAGATTCATCTGTTGTATAGCGGCACTAATGGCCACTCGAGAGCCACCGCCAGTCTGTGAGCGAGGAGAGAGGGTCAATTTATTCTGAGATCAAAGAAAATATTAGAGTTGCTCAGTTATATATATATATATATTTTATTTTTTGCTCATTTCGACCACTTTAAGCCAATGAGACTGTTTAAGAATTGTATGGGATTTCACAACACAATGTAAAATATCTCAAAATTACACTGTGAGACAGGAAAATTATTGGTCAGATCTGTTGAGAACACAGAACAAGTACATAACTAAATTATAATGGAGTTTTAAAATAATGGCTTTTGTGAATTTAACCACATTTCTGCTGTGGTGCAGTACAGGACAGGTAAGTATGGGTCACTTAACTAACCGCTCGGCTTTTGATTGCAACAATGTGGTCTGGCTACTAAACACTGTGGCCCTTACACGGCAGTCTAATAGCAGAGAATCTAATTGTCAAAGACAGTTAAAAATGCCTAAAATGTGAGAAACTGGTAATGAATTGTTCTACTGTTTATTGCAGCCATTTACAGCTTTACCTCTGTCTCTGGCACAACTACAAAGGATCATTTGCCCGCTTCTTATTTGACTGATTGTATGATTTACATCTTATATACAAAGAAACGTATGTGGCATTGTTAATGTAGCAGGCGCCACTCTCCTGTACACAAGTCTCTTCAGGCATTACCTGAACCAAATTGTGCCATAGGGACCCAAACTGTACAGTACCACTTTGATGTAGTATACAGCTCAAAATCACAACAACAGTATAAGGCAACACCCTCTGTCCCTAGACCCTCCATCAGGGCAAGGAAAAAAATAAAATAAAATAAAAACATAAAAAAGAGAAACTTCAGAACTGGAGAGCCCCAGAAGGATGGATACAATCCCAGCCCAGACAGATGGTGCAATAGTTGTTGCCAGGACAGCTACATACAGTACTTTTCACATTTATCATATACAAATAAATGAAAAATGTAAAAATAAAAAATGTAAAATAAAAATAAACATTTTGTGCTAATGTTTATTTTTTTTGTAGGCATTGATTCAATAAATCCATCATCTTCTGTAAATGAAGTGCAAATTAATACCAAGGATTTTCTGGAACTTTAAAGCAGCATCTTTGCATAAATATCTGCCTTTGTTGAGTTCATATGAATAGATGAAAAAATGGCTCATGTTGACACAGATGACAGATCCATTAAGCATTTAATTTGGACTGGGCCAGGTGCGTCTCTGTGTCCAGCTAAGCAATACAGCAGTTACTGCATTTATGGGGTGTCCAGTGTGCAGGTGGCAGAGAAACTTCTGGGGCACACCTGCCACCTGATTCACCCATTAGCCGCTGCCCCACACTGTCTGCGGGCCGCTCCCCAGGGGCCCGCTCTCAGCATGCAGGTGCACACCAGGACTCAACCCTGATGGATGGATCCAGATTTGGCCGTGGCTTCTCCAAAAACCCTCTTTATCGCCCCTGAATGAGAAAACGGGACGCAGATTTTCTGTGCATTTACCGGTTCTCAGAGCAACTGGAAAGCATTCCTGCAAGTCAAATGAGGTGACTATAATGTTTTACACTCTCCTGATGTTTGTGATGTTGCCTCGAACGCTGTAAAAATAGTCTGGAAAATTGTACGGAACAAAAATGGGGTTCTAAAAACATTGCCTTCGGCTATCTACACAGGTCGAAATAACTTTGAAGCTAGTTGTTTACTTGGAAGAGCATTCATTTCATGACTACAATTTGAGTTGTATTAGTTTTGTTCAAGGCTCTATAAGATTTCATTGAAAAGCATTTGCTTTGCCAAAAGACAGACTTCACTTTCTTCCTTTGTCCCTATGAAAACATTCATAGGCCACACTGTTTAGAAAGCTTTAACCAGTAACCATTTGACATCTAAACATACTCTGAGTGTGACCACATTGGACCAACCCAAGACGCCACTCCTAATGTTTCACAGAATCCATATTCATCACTCTTTTTTCTACTCACTGCTTTATAAACTTTATTCATTCATTTAAAACTGGATGGTATTATTCTGCACCGCTCTTATAAGATCACTCAAAGAAAATATGCACAGATGATCATCCTTTTTGCACTACAACATACTAATTTGTCACCCCTGAAAATTAATCCTATAAACTTGCAATAATACAGTTGGGATTTATGGAGGAATATAAATAAAGGGCATTTTATTAATATCCTTAAAGGAATGCAGAGGCCTGATGTTCTTTTCCAACAGATTCATCAACGTTATTAGTTATTGTCCAGACCCCCCACAGCTGTAATTCTTTATCCTTGCCATCGCTGTAAACTGCATTATTTAGTTAGGAATTAATGTAATTGTGTTGGCTTTGCAGAATCAGCGAGTGTAAAAGCCACGCCACAAATCCACTTTAAGAGACTTTGCGCATGTGACGGTGTCGCGAGATGAAACGATCGGCTTTATCTCACACAAGAAAGAGGCAATTAAAATGGTGCTATGATTAAACTGGATCTTAATACGGATACATGTTCACATCTTTTGTTTGCCATTTATGTCAAAGCATAAAGCACATTTGATCCTTTCTCAAAACACAATCCTGCCACGTACCAAAGTCCTCACAAAGACTTTAAATACCCCACAAAACCATTTGCATTTGATTCACTTGGGATGATTCATTTAGCACCGAGCGCTAACAAACTGCTCTGTTGTTTGCCGTTGTGCAGCTTGATTTCATCCATATCATCTCAGCAAATTTCAGAGTGGTGTATTTACCCGAGCTTGCAAACAAAATCATCATTAACCAACCAGTGAAGCAAGGGGAGGCGTTTTGTCTTGGTAAAAGATGATACCAGGTGAGGCGGTGTGTCTTGACAGGTCGCCATTTTCGGGCCACTCATTTGGTCTCTTTGTGGCAGAAGCAAGTCCCAGCACAGCGGCGGGACAATTACATCCAGGTGCAAGGATTTGATTCAACAAATTCTAGGTGGATTATTGCAGCTTGCTCCAGCACCCCCTTCCCTGCACCCCCACCCTCCACACCCCCTCTCCCATCGACGCGTTGTCTCACTTCTGGGCCAGCTTAGAGCAGATGCCCTTGAAAAATCTACAGACTTCACATGTGACTGAGGACCTTGACAAAAAAGCTGAAACACTTCCAGAAACTTGAAAGTCATGAACCATGTTGTATATCCGAATAATTGGAATGGCAGCAACTGGAAACACTCCCCTGAATATTCCAGAAGATAATGGGACATGCTAATGAGCATGGATTGAAGCCAATCAAAAAAATGAGGAAAGAGAAAGGCGATGGGAAGATGCCCAGAAAAAAGGTAGTGGGCCGGGTGCATATGTGCACACTGTCTCTGCTCGGCGTAGAGTAGCGCTGAACAGGCTGCCTGTCAGAAGTGTTGATGCACATTTGGGGAAGGTATGATTTGGAAAGCTCACACCTGGCAGACCCAGGGATTTCATGCTATGCTGCAATGCCAAAGCGCTCAAGCAATGCCATGCTAGGCCCAGTGAGTATTTCTCCGGTCGCCACACTGAAAACACAACCATAAAGCCATAAATACACACACTTTTTCTTGACAGGCCTGTAAATTATTGGCCTGTGTCACTGCCAGCTGTGAAGGAATGCGGTTCAGTATCTAAATCATGATGAGACTAATCTAATTCACACATTTATTTCATTTAATTGGAATGGAATTCAGAAAAGAAAATTATGGCAGTCAGGTTTGTCCAATAAGGCTAAATTATGTGAACTAACATCTTAACTGCTCCATAATTTACTGGTCTGAATTAAAAGTGCAATTCCCGCTAAATGATAATGATCAAAGCCAGAGCTTATAATGCAGTGTCTTATTAAAAATGCAGGACTGCATCTTAGCTGTAGTGCAAACTCTGTCATCAGTGACACACTACATCTCAATCCTGTGGACAGCTGATTGAATTTACTCAAAAACTTGGGCTGGAGAAAGTCTCACGCTGAGAGTAAAATTGACTTAGGCCTGTATTCAGAGGGAAAGATGAAGGGCATCCAGTCTTATCGCTCTCCATCCCATGTCTCCCTGCAGCACCAATACTTTCCATGTGTTCCTCCGGTGTGTGCCCCAGAATTCTCGACATGTGAAGTCAACATCGAGCCGGGACGTAAAGCCAAGGGGAGGCGCGAGCAGTCCAATCCGGCCAACATTTTATGGTTTTGGAATCTGTGTTTGTATTGTTCTGTGGATGAAAGACCACTATGAGAGATAGCTTCCAAAAGAAAATGCAAATAGAGATGTAGCATATGACAAAGCTAGCACAACTTAATTGTGTTAAATTGCACCAATTTCCATAACATCTATTAAAAACTCACATTGCAAGCATTAATATTTTATCACGTTACATTTGAAATTTATTTGATAATGCCAAACAACATTTGTGGAAGTATGCTGCATGAAAGAGCAGACTCAGGAACCAGGGGGTTGTGTGTAATTTCATTCCCACTGCATCCTCACCGGGGTGCTGGTTCTCAGACTTGAGCCAGAACACAAGCCTTTATTTGATTTGGAGAACTCCCCCTCTCATGTGCCTCCTCTGTTCATGAAGTGTCCCAGTATGGAATGTCTGCATTATTACGCCGCTGACAGAGATTGATGCTTCTCCAAACCATCTGCACATGCAACAATCCTAAACTTGAATGAACTTAATTGCCAAAGAAGAAGAAAAAAAACTTTTGTTGTTGAAGGAACAAAAAGAAATGATAGCTGTTACTTTCTATGTTGGAGCAAAACATATGTTTTATAAAAAAGAAGTTCTATAATGAATGATTGGATTTTTCCATCAGCAAACGTGTCAGGAATGAGTGATTTATTGGAACGCTGCACGTGGTCATGAGGGTGGAATGACTTTTTAAAAAGCTGCATCAAGCCCCTGCAATTAAACTTGTATATACTTAAAAAGTCATACAATCAAAAGTTCAGCTCTTTATGTTGATTAGACAGTTGTCACTGGTCTCAAACCTTGCTGCATTAGCTTCTACAATGCTGTTATTTCAGGCCTCCACTACAGAATATAATAATCCCATACTTGTAATGCACATAAGCAGGTGTGTGACATGTCTCCTGTTCTAAAGGCTCAGAGAACAAAGGCTGGGAGGTACTTACACAAAGAATTGAGCAGTAATCCGCTGGGATAAAGTGTTCAAACCTTACAGTACATCACCATTTTGTTTAACAAGGCGCCGGATCAAAACACTAATCCTCCATTCTTCCTTTTGGTTATAATTAACTTGCCGTGCTTGATGCTACACTATTTTAAAGGATGTGGGTCTATGGTCTTTAATACTGATTCGATCTGGCCTTTTGCAAAATATAATATAATAAAAGAACAACAAGAGTCTGTTTTTTCACATTTAATATCAGTTTCTTTACACAATATCAATGGGTTTAGATACATGACAAAACTAAACTGCTAATTATTCATGCAGATTTTACAAAATAAATGGCATTAATTGTATAAAAAACATGTAATTTTTTTTATCAAGATTATATTTTTGTGTTTTTTGTGTTCGGCCCTCCATCCATTTATGATTTAACAAGTCTACATTCCTAAAATCAAAACATAAACAGTGAATTTAACAGTGGGACTCAAATGCAAATGGATATTTTAATGTTAACCAATTATTTCTGAAAAGAAAATACAAACAAACTAGGACATCATTTTTGGGATAAAAAAAAAAAAGGTTAAAAACAATCCGCACAGTTGCCATTAGGTAGCACCACGCCACCGCTTATCTGTGAGGCGATGACAGATGGATATTTGTGACGCTCAAGTTTGGAAACAAGCTTTAGGAGGAGTTCAGCTGGATGCTCTTTTTAAGGAACGCATCAACACTTGTCCATTAAAGACAAACCACTGCTGCGTGCTGCTTTGGAGGAAACAGCAAGTGTGGCTTTAGAGCCTGGGCTCAGAGCAGGGGGCTGTCACTAGTTTCAAAAACAGTGTAGACAAATCACGTGACAAATATGGCACTTAAATACCAATCGTACTATTTGCTTTATGTACTCCATAAAGCTGTATAGTGTTCTGATTTACAGTGGCACACTCTGATGACAGGATTTCATTAAGCTATAAAGCTCGGTTGCTCCTGACTTGTGAGATGTGAAGAGGAGTTGTTTTCAAGTGGTTTTGTGAATGTTTTTTTTTGCTCCCGTATAAAACTTCTAAACGTTTCATTTGGATTTCACATTTATTAAATCAGCAAAGGCCTGTGCATTTTCCAGTCTCAAGAGGCTTGACCTTTTATGAGAGCTGAAATTTTATTTGCCCTTTCCGGCACAGACCTCACTAGAGCAGTCGAGAAGTACAATTAAGCAACATTATATAGAGTCTGTCTCTTTAAGGTAAGCATACTTAAATGTGCATTTGGATTTCTAAAGGAAGTTAAAATGATGATGATTATGATAAATTGCATACAAGACTTTTTAAAGGTAGTGATAAGTGCACGTCTGAGCCATGCTTAAGGATAATAGCAAGGAGCAAAAATACTAATTGAGGTTGGTAATTCATTTCAAATGGATCAGCTTTTAGTCATGTAAAATAATGCTTTTGGATAAACCTTTTACCATTTTGCATTTTAAGACAAACTTTTTTAGTTTAAAATGAATTATCAAATGAATGATTTTCTGGCTGATCAGAAATTTTCCCATGTGTCAGGAAACCCATATGCAGACATCATGTCAGACCCCTCCCACACAGTGACCCTTAACCTCTACAATGACGCACAAGTGCTACTCGTCTCGTTTGGAAGACTCCAGCCACAGATGCTAAGAAAAACAACCCACACCAATAAAACTAGAGCCATTTATTTACTTTATATTCGAAGGATGCAATATTTCTGCTCCGAGAGGCATTGCAAGGTTTGTGGTCACTGTGGCGGTTTAATTTGCATTGCAGGTGGAAACTACTGCTAATGAGTGATTAATTGGAGTGGGTAGGAAAATAATAAACGGCAAACACCTGGACTAAGTGAATTTAGGCCAATCATTATCAATCAAACTATGAGTGAGCCATGGGTGATTTGAGTAAGCAGATGCACACACTTTGTAAAGTCATATATGTATGTGTTATGGAATTGAATTAACGCAAACGTGAGTGGTCAAACAATAAGTCAATGGAATCATTCACGATTGTCTGGAACACCTACATGTCGTCATATCACCGTGAAAGCAGAGGTCACTGCAGCGTGTGGCAGCCATGTGAACCCTGTAACATCACACATTTTCATCCATTCTCACCTCAAACACAGTATTTCACTCGTTCGCCTGTGATATCTGGGGACTCAGCAGCCAAAGACGTAAAATCGAAGTATGTGATACTTACAGCTGCTACGCACAAGTCGGACCTGGGGGATTTAGGACATTTCACTTAGACGATCATTAGTACATGTGTTCTATTGGGTCAAAAGTAGGGTTTAATTTAGCAGGCGTGCATAATTAGTCACTGCAATATAGAGGCACAATTACGTCTCACAGATAACACACACCACTAGAGTGATCCTGTGGCAGCTTTAGGACCTGTTAGCTACAATGAAGCAGAGTTTTATTGCCAAACAGTATACAATAGTCCAACTTATTTGGCTGGCTGCAAAATGTAATGTAATGTGTGCAAAAGCATGTGAAGATGGGTAATTCATTTTGTCTTTGAAAATTGCGGGTCCATAAAACAAACAAACAAAAAGTTGAGGAAAGACTACTCTGGCACACACATGTAGCGTTGCCAGGGCTGTCTTGGCTCTATCACCGGTGAAGTTGCATTTCCCCCTGCGTCCTGCTGGTGCAGCTGGTAAAGAAGATTTCATGCCAGGCGGGCTGCTATGATGATATCCTACCTACCTAGCGCATTTTGTTTGCCAGGTTTTACTTTTAATCACTCTCTTTCTGCACTGCCAGTGAAATTGTAAATGTTGCAGAGGGGTATCAGGTAAGAGAGCGTTGCATCAGGCAGTTTCAACAGGCTGCTGCTGTATAGATTGAACCACTGGATGGACATGGATGGATGTGGGGAGCGTGAAGGCGTCTGCGAGGGTCAGTGGGAATACGTGGTGAAAAACATGCTTCCTTGAATGTGGTTTTGGCTGATGGCTCCACCAGTTGTCTCCTATTCTGCACAGGCTTAATGTTAGAGATACTGCCATAATAAGGAATGGAAAAAAAATAAACACACAGCTAAATTTACAGCCACACTGTGCAGTGGACTCCGATGATGAATGTACTTCCATTATCAGAATCAAACCGAACAACAGTGAGCCAAAACAATTACAAAGCGCCCAAATGTTTGCAGAAAAAAAAATGGTGTGGATATTAACATTGAGAATAGCTTACGATTGCACGCACGAGCCAAGTGAGCAGGGGAATTATGAATCTGCTTTGTTTCATTGCACACATTTTGTTTTTACTGGCGTGATTTACTCATAAGGAAAGACAGAGGAAAAAAAAGAAAGAAATGGGTTTCTGTTTGAAACATTTGCTCTTGAAACTCCGGGCAAGCAAAACAACCTGTATTTATTGCCCCTTGTCATTGGGAAATGTTTGAAGGTCTTGGACGTGAGGCCAACAGGAAAACAACAGTGGGTTTTAGGCAACCACAATGATCAAGTGCTTATGAAGAGCTAAGTTTTGGTTATTTTTTCATGTTTTTTGTCACAATTGACTCTGTTGCACGAAGACTGAGGTCATATATAGCTTCATAACTGTGGAGAGAAATGCTTACGTTTAATGCAAATCTTATTTTGTAAAATCCGTTCAATCGGGGAAATCCATCCTTTTTTATTATTATTTTGTTACTAAAATACAAGTTACAACTGGGGCTCTACAGTAAGTGCCATGTTCTGGTACCAAAAAAATTGAATGGGATGACAAAAAAATAATAATACACAGCCATATTAGATTTCATGCAACCCAACACAAATAAGAGTTCATGTGTAATTATTTGTTTTATTTTTGTTTGTTTTTTTAAGGTACCATAGGTGGCACGGAACGTTTGTGAGAAGTCTGTCAGTGATTACGTTTGGGTGGACAACCTCATTGCAAAAAATAATGAGTCATTATGGAAGCCATCAGATTCGCAGATGTCGCCTAGCTGCTCTGTAAGCGACAAGACCTCTCTCGGCTGAACACTACATTAACGCCCCATATGCAGCACCCTGATAGCCTGCTACAGTGAAGCACAGCCACCAGCAGGAACCAGAAGTCATTTTAGAGGCTTTAGAGAAAATACACAGAAAGCTACCAACACTGGAGATTAGAACATATTTGAGAATTCCTTGTTTTAATTATGGTAGTTTTATTTTTGTCAGGTGTTTGAACCGGAAGCTGGTTATTGTACCCCTTACCTTCAAATCAATGTAACTGCTCACGGGGTAATGTAAAGGTGAATCTGTTCAGTTTTTTTCTGTTGTTGTGGTCTCTCTGGGAGGCCGTAAAGGTGTGCAGCAGCCTCACCCTGTCGCAAAGAGCTAATTGGAGTGGCCTCGTTTAGCGACACGTCAAAAAGGGGGGGACGCGACAACACCGTGTCAGCCCCCGCTCACTCCTCCTCCCTCGCGCGCTCCCTCTCCACTTAATAGCGTGTCACCCACTATACGACTGATGCGACGTGGGTCACCGTGAGCCTATGTTTCACTATAACGAAGGCGCATCCGAGGCCGGCCAGGGGACAAACAGCAGACGGATGTCCCAATCAGCCATGCGCTTAAATAGAAAGAGACCCAGTCAGAAACCACAGAGGATGAAAACATAACAACTACAATTTGGGGAAAAAATAAATACAATTATTCATATATATATATATATATATATATATATATATATATATATATATATATATATATATATATATATATATTGCTGAAAATAGATTTAATATGGAGATGAATTCTGGAGCAATTTTACGCACAATAAAACTACTCGAGTTTTGCATTGTGTGGATTTTATACCCAGCATGTCGTGTTATTTTATTGCAAATAGATTCTGTAAAATCTTATGAGAGCTTAGGAAATATGTAACAGTGAAATAAAAGTGCAATCTTAATCAGGAATATTACGAGTGTGTTTTAAGTTACATTGCTTCATTTTGTTGTTATTACATTAAAAAAAGTCAAAATGACATGACCTGTCCAAAAATGTAAAAGCCACAAAAGAACCTGCCTAAATCCATTTCTGTCTTTTGGTCAGGTCAGTTACTTTGCCGAGATTATTAATAATTGCGCGTCAGGAAAATCAATATGTGATTGGGGACTATATGCAAAGCCTCAGTATCGGATGGATTGCTCCATTGCAGACACAGAATACTTTCATGGTAAAACATACAGCACGAATGGTATTCTTTTTCAGAGTTTTTTTTTTCTGAGAGATGTCTACACGCCAATAAACTTGACATGAATTTGACCTTTTTGCATTACGGCTCTTTACGCACAGCAGATGGACACTGCAGGATGCCATTTTGCGAGAGATTTCATGACTTGCAACTTTGGGGCGTAGCGTTTAAGTTTTGTCAAACCAATCCAATGTAGTAGTTGTGTGTTTTGGGGGATTTAATAATAGTTAAACCAGACTGAGATCTTTTCGATAGTTCTCACAGCAGCTGGGCATCACATCAGAGTCTTGGCACTGCGCGTGTCATCCTTCAAGAACACTGCACTATTTTCCACGTGGATGTCTGCTCACTAAAAGTAAAAAAGTCGTATTTATTTGCGCACCTTACATCCCAAAAAAAAAAACAGATCGGTTTACAGATGTGGGAACAGGGCAGATGCTCATTAAAGAAGCCACGAAAACACTACCAAAAACACGGCTTGCATCTGTTTTTAAACCATTCCATCATGAAAACATATAGAAGAAAGCTGCCATATCTGCTGCTCGGCCTGATGTGTGATGTACGCTGCTGTACACCTTGGTAACACAGGCGTCAGGCTCGCTTTACTGGCCACAAGTGCTGCTGATAAATATTCATGACGCCGGCGCCTGCGCCTCACACATCTCTCTCAGTGTTTGTCATTTCCAGACTTGAGCGTAAATACATGCTAAAGTGGATGTTTTTTCCCCCCTCTCCACGCTGCTGCTATTTGATGTGGCGTCAGTGCAGCCGGAGAAGGACGAGACGTAACCTGTCTTCCGACTCTTGCCTGGCATCTTTTATTTTTCTTTTATTCCTCTTTTTTATACAAGCGTTTTATTTTTTGACAGTGTAAATCAAAGCGCGGATTATGAATTAAACGCGGAGTGGTAGGTTTGGATGGAGCTGGTGTCGTCACGTTATAGGCGCAGCTGTGTTTGGCTGAGGACACGAGCTGAGCTGAAAGGCCATGAGAAATGAGAGAAAAAAAAAAGTGTGCAAAGTTTAAATCTATGCACTTTGGACACAGTTTTTTACTCAACGATTAATTTTAATATAATACTTGTTTCTGTTGGATATTCCATGTTCAATATACGTCAAAGGTCTTAATTATGGCGCTTGCCCAACATCTTCCAACCACTTTTACTCCTGACCTTTTTCAGTCCCATATGTAAAATTTATATAAACCTACAGATTGGTGCTCGCGCTTTTCCGTGCGTGTGTTTCTTTAGCCAGTAAAAAAATAAAACATTTAAAAAGAAGAAGAAAAGCATCAGCAGTGGAAGCTTACACAGACAGATAGTGTTAAATAGAGTCGAAAAAGTCGTTTTATTACCATCTTTCATTTATCTCCAAAAGTAATAGTCCGTGAAAAAGAAAATATGAATACATTTCAATGCGATTGGATAAATCATCTAAGATGGTGGATGTTTTTATTTTAGATAGAAGGTGGGGTGGGGGTGGGGGGGTGCACGCACGCTCACAGCCAGACACACGCGCGTATAGCTCCCATGCTGCTGCTGTGTACATTTCGTATTACAATATATTTGGCTGTGGCCCTGTGCATGCGCGTCCAGACTGACAGATCGTGCGCGGCGTTAAGCGTGATCAGTGGCGGCTGCTGATGTGATCTCTGCCTAATGGGGCGGTCAAGCGCGCGGCAGCAGGAACAATGAAGGGGCCAACACTGACTCCTTCCACAGAGGAGAAGAAGAAAAAAAAATCCACACCAAAAAACAAGATTTGAAAATTAGATTCCTTTTCAACAATTAACTAACGCCACGTTTTAGGGTTTACACCGAGGAACAAGCGGCGTGATTAATCGATTTCATTTGCTCGTCACTGCAGGGCAAAAGTGTGGGCTGTTCATTTGGGGGTAAACACGAAGGAGGGGAGGGTGGGTGAATTTACTTATTATTACTGTCACTAAACTTGGGACGTAATGCAACCTTTGGCCTTTGGGCTGTCTCCCACTAACACAAGGAAAAAGACACTTTTACGCACAACATGCAAAAAGGAAATCTAATGGACCTTCTTTTTAGCTCTCACAAATGAACCTCAAACGCATTTAATTCTGACACTGTTTTTTTTTTAATCCTTTAATATAGTACGAAATGTATCCAAACATTTTTGTGTAAACTAAATTTTACATACGAGCGCATTTCTCCATAAATACCGATCATTTTTCTAACACGGTCCTTTACATGCGGATAAATATGGAAAAATTGAGCTACTTACATGGAATAATACTTCCTTTCAGACAATTGACAGAGAGATTTGTGTATATTTATCACGTACATAAACAGATTGACACGGAAGTTTTCAGGCTTTCACTACACGACTTTTATCGACATGACATAAATAACAACAAAGATACTGTGCTACTCAAACTGGACCTTGGACGAAAATGTTGCACTGAATAGGCTACAAAAGCACATTAATACTAATAAGAGTCGGTTAGGTCGACGTGTTGACTGTAGTAATACTGAATAATTCACATTTGGTACACAACTAGAACATTCTTTTCAAATCATCATCGCAATATTCTTATCTTCATTTCCATATATCTAGGGACCACATTTTTCACAAATTCCCTTAAACTGTGATATTTACAAAATAAAATATTACATTTTTAACTTGGTGAAATCCGTATGTACAAAAATTCAGGCCTGGAGGCGCACAGAGCATGCGTTTTGACAAGTCTTTCAGTAAAAATAAAGAAATATTGGAGAAAAAAGGGGGTCTCCTTTGTCCATGCATTTCTCTGATTTAAGGATTGCGTGGGCCTCCGTGTGTTTTCTCAGTCCGTGTCACTGGCTTTTAAAAAAAAAAAAAAAAAAAAAAACAGTCTTTGTTTCCAGTCTCTTTCTAAAATATTTACACGTACCATTCATTGAAATTGGACGAGAGCGCGCTGTGGCTGCTCGTGTGGTGCACTGCTGACGTTGCTGGTGATATGGAGCTGCTGCTCTGGTTCTCTGTGGACGGAGACACGATGGTGGGCGGCGTGGACGACTCATAGCCCGAGCTGGCTGCAGGAGAAGGCTGGGACCCCGCGGTGTTCGACTCGTGGACCTGCGCAAAAGGACCAAAGCACTCTTAAAAAAAAAACCTCGTATTTGTATTGTATTTGTTATGGAAGACGCTAAGGAGTTAAAGACAATGCGTTAGAAATAATGTGGATCTTAATCTGATTTGTCGGTTCAAAGCAAAACAAGAAAAGTGGTTGTCAGAGCAAATGAACTTGTCTGTGTGAAAGGAATAAATGAGTAGGACTCGAACAACACGTGTATTTATGAACACACACTTTAAAAGAAGGCCCATGTTGAAAGAATAACAATGATAATATACCTTCATGTGTTTCCGCAGGGAGCTGGGGTGTGTGTAGGACTTGTCACACATTTTGCACAAATATGGTTTGTCCGACGTGTGCACGTGCATGTGTTTCTTGCGGTCACTGCTGTTTGCAAATCTCCTGTCGCAGCCCTCAAACTCACACTTAAAAGGCTTTTCACCTAAAACAAGGAGAAGAATTAGGAAATGCAATTTAGGCATGTTTTAATTCCACTATAATTATATTACTTAACTTCTGTTTTTTTTACTGAGTATAAATAATACAATTTTGAAATATACAATTATTATTTGACATACAGGTTACAAAGTAATTTAATTTAAATGATTCAAAGACTGTATTATTTCTATTTTATTTTTTTCAAAACACAAAAAGGTAAAAAATAAAATTAAAAAGTAATATCTCTAAGTAAACTAATAATAAATGTCGTCCAAAATACATTTCAAATATGACACTGTCAGTGACACTGGCTCTTACCGGTGTGAGTCCTTTTGTGGATTTTGAGGTTTTCTGATCGCGCGAACACTTTGCCACAGCCGGGGAACGGGCACGGGAAGGGTTTCTCCCCTGTGTGCACTCGGATATGATTGACCAGTTTGTATTTGGCTTTGAAAGGCTTGCCCTCTCTCGCGCATTCCTCCCAGAAGCAGATGTGGTTGGTCTGCTCGGGTCCCCCCACGTGCTCCACGGTTAGATGGGTGACGAGCTCGTGCATGGTGCTGAAAGTTTTGTTGCACGACTTCTTGGGGTTGCTCAGCTGCTCGGGTTCGATCCACTTACAGATGAGCTCCTGCTTTATGGGCTGCCGCATGTATCTGAAGAAGGCCCCCGCTCCGTGGTGCGCCGCAGCCATATTCATGTTCATGGGGCCGTAGCCGTGCAGCTGAGTGGACGCGTAGTGCTCGGACCGCGGGCTGGTGACGTGGCCGTACTGCTCGGCCCGTCCGTACACATCCCCCGAGAAGCCCAAGCGCATCTGGCTATTGACCACATTGGACGAGGACGCTTGCTCATGCAGTCCGGGGAAGAGCAGGTGCCCCGCCGCGTCAGAGTGTCCATGTGGCCCGGGGAAACTTCCAGACGCGAATAAACTGTGTTGTGCCCCGGCGGCGTCTCCAAAGCCCCGATTTCTAAACAGAAAGTCCCGTGTGGAATTGAATGTAGAGTAAGAGCCAACGTGGGTCGCGTGGTGGTGGTGTCCTAAAGCGGCGTAACCGGGCGCCTGGGACGAGAATGCGGTCTGTCCTGAGCCCAAGTCGTGCGAGCTGTGGTTAATTTTGAAGGCACCCATCCCATCCGCGAACGGGTTGATCCCCAACGCCACTTCTCGCTCCGTGACTTCGCCTGTTGAGTGATGCCGCGAGGAGCCGAAAGTAGTGACTCCTATGGCGGGATACTGCGGTCCAGCTTCCAAGAGCATCTTCAGTGTCGACTCGCCCAAAACGACTGTGAGCAGAAATCAACAACTCACGCACAGATATTCTTCCTCCCCGCCCCTCTCTCTATCTCTTCAAAATCCACCGCTTTCCTTTCGGACTTGTTTCTCTTCGCGGAATCTCCCCGTTTTTTTTTAGTTTTTTTTTTTTTTTTTTTACTGCCGCTTCTTCTTCAACAACACACGCGTGCAAACATGTATACACGCGATATTGTCTTTTGCGGTTGCTCTTCCTGTGGCGCAACTTTCACCTCCACAGTCAGGCGGCGAGCTCTAGACTGATAGTCGCAATCATTCCTGCAGATAAATGAATTGAAAAGACAACACAGTCCAGCCCTGATGAATGGGAAAGGAGGGGGGTGGTCACGTGAAGCCGGGGCCCAGCGTTCATTGGCTCCAGCTCGTTTCCCCCCAATAACATCCACTCACCAAATAACAATCCACCAAGCAGGGCCCACGCTTCTATTGGCCTCTTTGCATCATCAATCCCAGCGATTGGAAAGAGTGCTGACTGTGGATTTGGTTAAAAAGCTGAATTACAGCAAAGTTTGGAGACGCAACGTGACATTTGTGCACGTTTTACGCACAGTGCAAGAAGTTTGAAAGTAGAATACGTCAGATTAGAACGTGACAAGCATCTCACACAAAAATAGGATTTTTAATATTGACTGGCAGCAAAACAACATACATTATTAGAAGACTTGTGTAAAAACTCATGGTAAAGTTGTCCTATGATGCAGACTGACACATGTATAACCACCACAGTTAATTGTGTTTACAGTGGAAAAGCCAAGAAATCCTAAAAATCATTGTCATCACTCTTATATAGACATTTTTAACCGTTAACTTTTGAGTTTGCCTCCATTTATAAGCTGCCCTTTACATTTCCACGTCCACTCTATGTTAATATATAAGCTACAATTCACATAATGATTCACTACAGTGTATACATTTGACTTCTATTTGATCCTGTTGATGCGTCCATTGTTACAGAGAAGAAAAGTGAAGACAGAATAGTGTGTATAGCTGCCGTTAAGTTGCTTCTCTTCATGTTCAGCAGACACTCTTGGACCTTGATAGGCCATTGCAGTGATCTGTCATTTTTATGTGACATTTTCTGACTTGACCATATTCTCACATCACAAGCTCGAACAGCATTGGTTATTATACAAGTGTCTCGTGAACTGCTGTAGCATGAATGTGTCCATATCCCGACAGTGCTTGTGCAACTTAGTCACTTTCGCAGGCCAGTGATGCATGGCCGGTGTGTAAAACGTTGTGGGTTGTCGAAGTTATCAAGTGGGATTTGCGGCGCTCTCTGCAGGAACCTCCGGCTGCTAGAGTTCAAAGCCACATGAACAGACGTGCCATGCGAACCATTAAAATATCTGCTTAGCTACTAGGCCACTTTTCTGCATAGGTTTTCTCCAAGTCGAGTCTGTAGAGACCAAGAGGGAGAGAAGGGGAAGCTCTGTTGTTCTCAACTTTACGAGTAGACCTCTTTGGGCCATCTTCTTTTCAAATGTGGAGGAAGCCTTCAACAAGTGGACAACGGTAAGAATGATATGTCACTGAAACAAAAACAATACTCACAAACTAATATCTTTGGCTTTATTTGATTTTACGCATTGTATCACAAAGAATAGGTTTCCTTAATCCTGAAGTTGGGTTGTAGAATTTCAGATGTGCTCTAGGAGCTGTTTACAATTTCTAGCTCACAAAGCCAAGTTGTTCTTTTTTCTGTTTTACATAATCTCTGGGCTATGTCATCCACAGTTATTTTGTCGTTGGCTTTTTTTTCTCTTTTTTGTCATAAAACTCCTTTGCCTTGCCTGTTTGGAGAAGGGCACGCACAACTTTACGACCCAAAAATAGCACTTGAAAGTTTAGCATTTCGCTTTTGAGCTCTGATGCCTGTGAGTTTTTTTAGGGGAAGTAAACCCCACGCGTAAAGGCCATTTAATAAACCTCCATAGCCTTAGACACGTTGCCAAATATTGACTCAGCCTCTAACGTGCTCGATATGAAACTGTCAGTGCAGATTGTGACGAGTCTATTAGGGTTTCTCAATCGTTGTCGTGTAAATACCTGAATGTTTCTGAGAACGTCACGTTTGGAACTCTTTTATACCTCAGCAATGCTCTGAACAGTGTTATGAGCTTAAATACCAGGAGGGTGTAGCAGTAAATTCGCTCCAGGCTTTGCGACCTTCAGCAATAATTTATGATCACCCAAATAAATTGTTATAAAAATGGAATGCGTTTTAATTTGAAGGCATTTCATTAACATGAGATAAATCTCAATTTCTGTCACTTTATTAAAACCGTTATCAAATCAGCATTTTAT
Organism: Neodontobutis hainanensis; assembly: GCA_024349245.1. Classification (NCBI taxonomy): domain Eukaryota; kingdom Metazoa; phylum Chordata; class Actinopteri; order Gobiiformes; family Odontobutidae; genus Neodontobutis; species Neodontobutis hainanensis. The sequence continues at coordinate 2,852,276 of JALDNG010000010.1, forward strand.
CTGAATGCCACATTTAAGTAACAGAATATTTATTTCTCCCACACATTCAGTGAACGTCAGGAAATTTCAGAAGGAAAAGAAAAACGAAGTATAAAAAAATATAATAAACACCTCCTGGGGGCATTTAAATATATTTGCATTATTTAAAACTCTATAAAAGTATATAGTTATAGTAGCATACATAGACAAGTAACCCTATTCCGCGTGCACAAAGAAATGTTAATATAATGTTAATGTTAATATAGTCCCACTGTGCGCAGATGGTTTAAAAAGTCTTCAAACATAGCAGAACATTATTTTAATAGCACTACTTTATAGGTTAAAACCATAGCTCTTTATACTCTATGCACGTTTAAAAAATCAAATATAGCAGGAAAGAGTCGACATTATGAAGCATTATGATCAGGTTATTGGAACAGTTACTTACAGTACACACACGATATATTTTAAACTTTCTGCGCCGCGGCACCGCCTCCTGTGACCCTCATCTGCTGCCGTCCCGGCTTCAGAGCAGAGCTGCTCCGGATCATAACAACAGGTCCCGTCCATTACTCTTTCCTGCTCGGGACAATGGCCGCAGCTCGCTCTGTTCCTGAAGCGCTTTACTTACGCCATCAACGCTGACGGACAAACCTTTGGATATTTGAATACGACTTCTTTTTAAAAGACACATTAATGCGACGGACTGGTTCAAACTCCCACGTGGAGCTTTTCTTTTTTACTCCGTTCTCCTCTGTCTGCAGCGTCGTGCGTAACCTATGCGTAAAGCCCTTTTTCTACGCTTTGCGGCTTAAAATGAAGATATCACTTGATTATTTATGATCCTTACAACTTTGAAAGTGACAATATGCGTACAGTTTTGGGGCCGTGTGCTTTGTAATGGTACAATCAAAAGGGAAATCGCTCTTTCATCGCGGCGCAGCCTTTGTTCTCGACCACAAAGACAGGACTGTATATCTGCTGCAACTTTTTTAACACTTTTATTGTACAATAACCTTTGCATAACAACTATTTTTCTCAAGCGTTGCCCAAGGCAGTACGCATGCGTGCTGGCTGGTTGCTGTCACTAAGCCATTTTTCTTCACGTTGGAAACTGTCACTGGTGACGTCAATCATCGCGCTCTGACCAATTAGAGCGCGGGGTGATTGTTTAGCTCCACGGGCTGCAGCGCCTACCATGAATCTCTATTCAGTATCAAAGCGTCCTGCTGCTGCCTCTCAAGCGAATGGGATTCCATGTAGTCTGCAGATAGACGCAACTTCACAAACTTTTTTTCCTTTATTTTTCGTTGCGATTAAAATATATTTGTCATCATCATTATTATTTTGCCTGCTGTCAAGTTATTCTAAAATTAGGGAGTAATGAGCGTGGATGCATTGGGAAGCCCCGTGATGGACCCTACGTTTTCCAAACGGAACACGGCGCTGAGATTAGTTGACTTGGCAGGGGCTCACCACCATCACCATCATCACCACCATACCCCTCAGAGCGTGACAGGCTTCCCGGGGTTCAGCAGCCATCCACACTCAATGGCTCACGCGCACCCTGGGGAGATTACTGCGGAACCCCGCCTGGGGCCGAGTCCATTCGGGCCAGAACACATGGGGCACTCCGCGGCCCTCAAAATCAGCCCAGCCCATCATTATCCCCACCACCATCATCACCACCACAACCATCATATGGCAGGCCACAGCGACGTGGTCTCCAGTCAAACGGGAGCAGCTTTTGGCCCGGTTCAGGCAACGCCGGTGCCTTATTCTATGTCCCACCCAGCCGCAGGTAGGGATTTCCTCATCCGGAGAGATCTGACAGCTCAAGCCATGCCCGTGCTCACTGACCAGTCTGCTGGTTCCGCCTCTCACCACGGAATGTTTGTCTCAACAACAGGTAGCTACCCCGGACACTACGGTCATCATCCTGACGCGGGGAACCATGCACTCTTCTCCGGACTGCACCACGACCAGGTTGCGAGCGGATCCCCGGGGGGGCAGGCGTTGAACGGACAAATAAGGCTAGGGCTGCCTGGAGAAATGTATGTCAGGTCTGAGCACTTGAGTCAAGTGGCGAGCGCCAGGGCTGATCCGTTCTCCGCCTCGCCGCTACACGGCTACGGCGGACTCAATCTGAACATGAATCTGAGCGCGCACCACCACCACCACCACCACGGCGCGGGGGCCTTCTTCAGATACATGCGACAGCCCATCAAGCAGGAGCTCATCTGCAAATGGCTAGAGCCGGACCTTTCGCCCAAGAAACTTTGCTCCAAAACTTACAGCACCATGCACGAACTGGTGACACATGTGACCGTGGAGCACGTTGGTGGACCCGAGCAGGCGAACCATATCTGTTTTTGGGAAGAGTGTCCGAGGGAAGGCAAGCCGTTTAAAGCCAAGTACAAACTTGTAAATCACATTCGAGTGCACACCGGAGAGAAACCGTTCCCTTGCCCGTTCCCTGGCTGTGGAAAAGTCTTTGCCAGATCCGAGAACCTTAAGATCCACAAACGGACGCACACAGGTCAGTAACTATTTAATTTGAATTTGCTTTTTTACTGCTGCGTAAGAGTAAAAGCCAATGTTTGGCAAATATCCCTGGGGACACAGAGTTGACTTTAGTAGCATTACACTTACTCTTTTATTAAAACACTAAAGACGATGAATCAGTGTGTGCTACAGTCTCTATTGGCCATCATTACAAAAGCTTGTGAGGATTATGCCACGGCTCAGTCAGGCGTTTGACGCTTCGACCTCTTGTTTACGCCACAGCACAAAGACTGAGGCCCATTGTGGAGTGGATAAGAGACACGAGTGACAGCTCAGATGGAGAGGTGCATCTTCACATTTAGATTGAGCTTATGACGTGATTTATATTTTGGGCTTGACGGGTGTGGAGTTTTTATCACTTGTTGCAATGTGCATCAAACTTTAATCTAATTTATGGTCCGAATAAAGATGATATAAATTATGTTCAAGTGTAAGTTATTATTTAATTTTTTTTAAACGAAACAGATTTACATAATTTATAACATTTTACAACTGGCCATTCCATAATTGCTCCCACTGGGAAAAAGTTGACTTGTAATTTTGTACTATTAGAGTTATGACTGTAAACTTCACCAGTGCAACAAGTTGGCACGCACACGCACTTAGCTGACCCTCCAACAGGTTGTAAAAGCTAAATGTGTGGACACAGCGTGTGCAATGCTGCGGTGATTTCATCTTAGCACGTTTACTTTGACAATATGGCTACTCGTGTGTAGCCCAGTGACGTGTGTATGGCAGAGGAAGGGCCCAAAATGTCGAGTCACACTTGCAGGCTAAATGAACTCATTTTCCTTGCAGTGGCTGAACGTACGGCACTCCCCCCTCATTCTGCTCCATTTCCGAGCCCTATGTTTTATTCATATCATTTGCTCACATTACCTAAGTACAAATCTGTTAAATTATTTCTGTGTGTTGACTCCCAAGGGGCTTGCTCTTTGGTATCATGTTTAAAACCTAGCCCAAAGTGTGCTTATGACTGGGGCTGCCCCTGGGGTCTGTTCCTCGACGCTTTCTTGTACTACACTAATATCCTTGATTGGCTCTCTCAACCCAACAGCTGAAGGTCAAATTGATATTCAACCCGCAAGTGTAATTAGACAGAGGCAATTACATATTCTCAAAAGCTTTAATCGGGAGAAGAAAAATCAGCAGTGAATGATTTCCGTGTAATTTATTCAGAATGTCTCATTTTTTGTGCCTCGTCATAATCAGGCAGAAATACTTGTTATTAAGACGCGGTTTTAGATTTAAATGGCAGACAGCGCGCGCACACGCAGTGGGCTACGCGCTGTGTCCATTTGTCATTGTTTTCAGTTGGTTTTAGGCCTGCTAAGTCTGGGCTCATAGCATGTCTGTTTTGACGTATGCCTTGATGCGTGCAGACGCCAGGTATAGAGCTGTGACAGTAGGGGTGCAGCCCCCTGGTAACTGCGTGAGCACTTTGGCATGGCTCTCCAAGGGGAGAACATTTAACAGTGCAATACTCACACTATAGGCAACAGTGTACTCTAAAATATGGAGCTCTACAATCACTTGGCTGTGTGACAAACTATCGGATTGTACTTGTTGCTTGTTTTTTGGAGATATAACCAATCGCCCAGCTTTATCTACACAACAAAATAAATAAAAATATATACATATATATAATTAAAAATAAATTGTTTCCAAATCCTCTATTAACCATTAATTTCCCACTGCCTTTCTATGAAATCAACACACGTTGTGTTGGCATTTTATAACATTTCACTGTATTACGTTTCTAACCTTATTGCTTAAGGCGGTCATTTTGTCCATTATTGCCATATATATATATATATATATATATATATATATATATATATATATATATATATATATATATATATATATATATATATATATATATATATATATATATATATATATTACATTGCTTCCTTTACTGTCTTAAGTGCCATATACGAGGTTTTTAAGATAATGTGGTGGGGGTTTTGAGTTAGAGGTGTTCTTGCAGTGTTAAAGATATTTATTAATATGCTCTAAAAACTTAAGATGGCCCCGTACTTGTTGCTTTTTATGAAGCTTATCGAGTGTATTTATGTAACTTTGCATTGTATAGATAGAAAACTATTTGAATATTTTTGCAAATATAGGCCATCTATTGTCGCATAAAGACCCCTGAACAAGACAGAGCAGTAATTGTCTACAGTGGATTGTGTCTCATTTAACAGTATTCTGGCGTGATTGATTCGTTATCGATCTATATCAGTTTATTAACTTCTATCGTCACTCTGTTGTTACAGGAGAGAAGCCCTTCAAATGTGAATTTGACGGCTGCGACCGACGCTTTGCCAACAGCAGTGACCGGAAAAAGCACTCTCACGTGCACACCAGCGACAAGCCGTACAACTGTAAAGTACGCGGTTGTGACAAGTCTTACACGCACCCAAGCTCTTTGAGGAAGCACATGAAGGTCCACTGCAAGTCCCCGCCGCCCAGCTCCGGCTATGAGTCGTCCACGCCGTCTCTAGTGTCCCCCTCCTCGGACGTGGGGCGCGACGCTGGGGGCGGCTCTACCGTTATGTCCGAGCCTGTAGGAGCTAATCAGGGCGCCAACCTGAGCGAATGGTATGTTTGTCACAGCTCAGGTGCGAGTGGCGCGCACACACCGCCCAGTGGGCCATCCACGCCGGACACCACAGACGAACCCACGTACAGACACGCAGAAAGCAGGGACCACTACTGACCCACTGCACACACTGTGGACACGCTAAGGAGACATTGTGGACACACTGTGGACACGCTATGGACGAGTCAAACTGATGCCATGAGCCACGGCAATGGAAAGACAAAGACGTGTTAATTCCACGTAAATAAAAATGTTTCCAAATGTCTGGCTCAGTGCCTGTACACGCCCAATGGCGGGCAGAGACTAGTGTAAATCAAAACTACGTGGTATTTTAAGCTCGTAGGCTAGGCATGTTGGTGTCAAATGGTTTTGTAAATGGAATTGTTTTTATTTATTTTTCAGTCTAATTAAACAAAGTGTTTTGTATAATCGAACCAAAGTGCATGTTTGAATTTGGACACATTGTACATTTGTATATTTTGTAAGTTTTAATGTGTTGATGTTGATAGTTTTTGAAACGACCTGTCTCTTCTACAGCAGTTATTTGTACCTAAACAAACACAGCGGTATAATCATGACTCATATTCTTTTCCATTTGTGCAGAGGCTCGCATTTGAGCTGTTTTACGCATCTGCGTTGTTTGATATGACTGTGAAATAATCAGTGTTTTAACAAAGTGAGCATTCTGTGAGTACATTATCGTCAGAATTTTGGATTATTTTTAAAAAATATATCTGAAATGAAGCCGCATTAAAATGCGCATCAAATGCCTTGTACTTGTATTTTGAATAAATCTTGTATGACAAAGTGAACAGTGTTGTGTAGTTACAGAGGAACTAGATTTTTACACTTATTAAATACTTATGTGTGGCAGAAAGAACTATAGTAAAACTTAGTTACTCATCTTTAAGCACATTAGGCATTAATTCTAAGAATAACCCACTGTGTGTGTTGCCATTCTAACCTTTCACCTACAAATCTTTTTCCCATATTATTATTTTCTCTGAAGTGTTGCAGGGCTGATGGTAGAAGGGCCACTTGTTTTGTAAAGTCTTACTTTCTCAGCCGAGCTGCGAGTCGATGTGTGTAGAGTTTGGTGAAAGCCTAATATTCTGATCCAGACTTCAAAGACCACTTTGTACAAAGAGCCATTTTTTCACGACGGTGAATCCTCATGGTAAATTAAGATTTCTATAGCAATAGCCAAGTCAAACTCAAATGATACGGGGGCCAAGTCCGTGCACTGAAAGGAGCGCTCTAAAGAATGTAATATTTGCTTCCCATGGGGTCGGAAACGGTAATCTATGTCTTTTATGCTGCGGACTGGGCCTGTATAAAGAAGAAAAATATATTCTTTTGCTTCGGGCCTACTTTACGACAATCAAAGGAGAAGCTGCTGAAACGCAGTTGTCCCACTCCATAATAGACTTGCTTGAGAAAAGAGTTGAAGCGCACAATGGATACATGTATCTACAAACATATTCCACACTCAAATATAAGCGCTGCGCTGGATTTGAGATAAGTGGCCGTTTTCATAAAAGACGCGTAGATCAAGAATTCCACCAAAGAGACCATTTGTTAAGAAACACTTTTATACTAGGTTCTAAAACGAAATGATTTCCCAGTGGACGAGGTAAGTATGTAGAAGTCTAAAAATTTGGCTGGAAAACTTTAGGCAGAGGAAGTGAGTGGAAACTCCAGTTCTGAGTTTGGTTAAGCGCGTGGCTGTTTGGAAAGGCCAGACTTAACACCAAAACCGCGACACCGTGTGTGTGTGTGTGTGTGTGTGTGTGTGTGTGTGTGTGTGTGTGTGTGTGTGTGTGTGTGTGTGTGTGTGTGTGTGTGTGTGTGTGTCTGTACGTGTTTGTGCGCATGTGTGTGTACGTGTTTGTGCGTTAGTGTGTGTGTGTGTGTGTGTAAGTGTGTGTGACTGTGTGCGTGTGTGTGTGTGTGTACGTGTTTGTGTGTGTGTGCGTGTGTGTGTGTGTGTGTGTACGTGTTTGTGTGTGTGTGTGTAAGTGTGTGTGACTGTGTGCGTGTGTGTGTCTGTACGTGTGTGTGTGTAAGTGTGTGTGACTGTGTGCGTGTGTGTGTGTACGTGTTTGTGCGCATGTGTGTGTGTACGTGTTTGTGCGTTAGTGTGTGTGTGTGTACGTGTTTGTGCGCATGTGTGTGTGTACGTGTTTGTGTGTGTGTGTGTGTGTGTGTGTGTGTGTGTGTGTGTAAGTGTGTGTGACTGTGTGCGTGTGTGTGTGTACGTGTTTGTGTGTGCGTGTGTAAGTGTGTGTGACTGTGTGCGTGTGTGTGTCTGTACGTGTTTGTGTGTGTGTGTGTGTGTGTGTGACTGTGTGCGTGTGTGTGTACGTGTGTGTGTGTAAGTGTGTGTGACTGTGTGTGTGTGTGTGTACGTGTTTGTGCGCATGTGTGTGTGTACGTGTTTGTGCGTTAGTGTGTGTGTGTGTACGTGTTTGTGCGCATGTGTGTGTGTACGTGTTTGTGCGTTAGTGTGTGTGTGTGTGTGTGTGTGTGTGTGTGTAAGTGTGTGTGACTGTGTGCGTGTGTGTGTACGTGTTTGTGTGTGCGTGTGTAAGTGTGTGTGACTGTGTGCGTGTGTGTGTCTGTACGTGTTTGTGTGTGTGTGTGTGTAAGTGTGTGTGACTGTGTGCGTGTGTGTGTCTGTACGTGTTTGTGTGTGTGTGTAAGTGTGTGTGACTGTGTGCGTGTGTGTGTCTGTACGTGTTTGTGCGTTTGTGCGCATGTGTGTGTGTACGTGTTTGTGCGTGTGTGCGTGTGTGCGTGTTTGCGTGTGTGGAGGGGAAAGAAAAACACTACTTGGATCTCAATTGAAAGCGCCAGTCTTTGAAGTGGAAGTTCATATCAGAGGGATTCCTCTGGGTCGTCTGAACGACGGTGATGACACGGAAAGCCTTTTGTCACTGAATTGTCCGGCTCCTCTCTATTGGGCGGTCTAAATCTTTTAGTTCCACTCGTCAAAAAAGGACAAGAGAGGAGGATATGCAACATTTATAGAAAGAGAAAGAGTCAGTGTCGCTTAGATAAGGCTCCATTTTGCCTGAATGAGATTTTGATTTACTCAACAGGAAGAGATCAAAGTAAATGGCCTTGGATTCATTTTGCAAGCAAGAGCCAAGCACCAAATGCTGCATTCAAATGTGTGCACGCATGTTCTGCCACAGTCCCGTGACCCTTTCCCCTGGCAATTTATGGCTCCGACTAAATCTGAACCATCTTTTCTTTGGTCCGAAAAGTTTAAATGAGAACTGTAGTGCATTGGCCTGACCTTTGATCTGATTATCAGCCACGAGGTCAACGATCAAGAACAGGTGTGTGCATGGACAGAAATGAGAGAACGTAAATGTAATGATTTTTTAAAGGATATAGGCCATACATTATTCATTCATTCATCCAAAAAAAAAAAAAAAAAAAAGGACATTATTTATCTATTTTTTTCAAATAAGGAGAAGGGCTAAAGTTCCAAATGAATCAGTTTCATTTCACGCAAAAAAAAAAAAAAAATTATAAACAAAAAAAACTCGCAACAGAGCAGCAGCATTCGAGGGCTGATTTGAGTGTGAAAATATAATTTCTTTGTAAAATAATGGAGGCGGTAATCCTACTTCCGGAAACTGTCCCGGCATTATTGAACAAAGCCCTTTTAATAGGGGGATTAGCAGTGCTACGAGTAAAAGCCTCACTCACTGCATTGACCCCCTCTCCCTCCTCCGCCTCTTCCTCTTCTTCCTCCACGCCCACCCCACGCTCCAACACCACCATCAGCACCTCCAGCTTCAGACCAGGTCATAATTATCAGACGTGAAGTGGCCGAGATTGGCCTGGCAAAACCAGACAAGAGAGAAAGACAGGTGCATTCGGCCTGCGCTGCGTCCGACCGGAAAGAACAGAACCATTGACTGGAAAACCACACAACACAATTTAAATTGGAAAATTTGGTATTTGGTTAAATGTACTGCATTTGAAAGAAAACCAGCTGTAAGCGTGTTTACTTTCCACAAGAAATTTTTGGTTCACATTTTAATTTGCAAAGAAGCATTAGGTTACACTTTATTCATCCCAACACACAGACGATAAGTGCTTTTATAATTTATGGATAATGCGTTACCATGTGTTAACAAATAAACATAATCATAATACTATACGCTCGTAAGTGCCTTAAAGTAAATGACAAGAAAGAATTAAAAAAAATAATAATAATCTTTAGACCAAGAGTAAAGAGTTAACCTTGTAGGTAATTTTGAATCATTATTTTTAGCCATTTTAATAACTGTAACAGCCTGATATTTTAATTGAATACATTAAACATATTGAATAATAATTGTGCAAAGCCGCCATAAAGCAATGATTGTGGTAAAAACTAAAGAAATATTTGCCTCGTTAGACCTTGAAAAGCCTCACAAACCAACAAGTTAAATACCACCATAAAGCCTGTCATATATGGTGCTCTTTTTTTTTTTATCCCGGTATCACCCAAGGTTACTTTCCTGGGGGATTTACAGGATCACGTGGCTTTAGTGTATAGTCAGCCACAAGCTTCCGTCATAAAGATTTATGGCAGCCTTTAAAGCTAAATTAACTGTATTCGGCGTGTATAAAAAGGTGAGCCAGCACAGTTAAGGCAAGGTTTAAGGCTACACCATGCGGTCGCTTTTGTATATAGCAGGCAAAACCTCACATAAGTCTGCGTCCGGAGGGAGAAAAGTGCCAATAGGACGTTACGCACACCCCCTTCTGAGGCAGCAGGATTACCGTCATGCGCACATCACAGCAAAAGAACTTATTTGGCTTCCATACATGAGCGAACCAGCCCCCCGGTAGCGCGCATAGGAGCAAACCTTGACATTCTATGGCAGAGCGTGTCACATAGTTCACACCTGCAGGCTGAATAGGAGCTGCTTGTGGCTGCGCGCTACGCCTGTTGGCCCTGCGCTCAATGCAGCTGCGTGAATGAGGCAGAGGCGCGCGTTGGCCTCTTCTCTTTTGATGCATGCTTCTCCGTGTTTTCATTTGATCTGCGATTGGAACATGGCGCTGGTGTTCGCGCTCTGATGGCTTCATTTCAAGTCTTAGAGGCGCGCGAGGACTTGTTGCTGCAAACATGGAGACAAATGTTGTAGTGTATTCACGTGCAGCGTTAAACACTGAGTTGTAAATACTGGAAACGGTTAAAAGCCTAGTGCTCGATGTCATTTGTGTATTTTTCCCCCCAGGGCAGACATACTTTTTAAATGTACAGTGAATATAAAACAATAATTAAAAATCTTGTGGAAATCGTCATGAATTGACGCAAGCTATGAAAAGTAAAATTTATTTTATTTTTTTGCGCAGACGCATGTGCCACATTTTCTTGTAATCTAATCTATAATACTAAATTAACTTTTAACATGTAGAGTTTTCTTTAGTGAGTATATTCCTTTAATCTATACATGTTTGACTTGTGGTATAATTACTTTTTGTCTCCCACTGAGACATGGGCAGCTCACTAAAAGCACCTTCCCATGCAAAGACATGTGCACATTGAAGACGAGATAAACGCACTGTCCCTTAGTGGGTCAACAAAACCAATAGATTACAAACAGATGTTAGCAATAAAATGGAAAATCAAATCCTGAAGCTCCATCAAGACCATGTCTGTTTTATTTGTTTAGACCATAATACAAACATAGATGCCTCAAAGGGCTTTAAAGACTGCACAATAAACAACATCCTCTGTCCTCAGACCCTCCATCACAAAAGCCAACCGTAAATCCTGACAACAACTGTGGCAATTTTTTTTAATTTGGACACACTGGTTGGGCCATGTCCTACAGTCCAGACAATATTTTATCCAGACATTCATCCTTTGCTATTTAAACCTACTACAAACTAGATTTGTCAGTAAAACAAAAAATGGACAACTCAATACAACACTCCCAGAGAAAACGTCGAGGCCTAAAACTGAGACAAATGTTTCAAAGTTGAGTTAGCCACTGCTGCTGGGATAAAGAAAAGAACTCCTCTCTTCCTCTGGTTCACAAACAAGGAAATGAACCGTTTGGGGACAAAAAAAAACCTCCTACTGATTCAGCCACAGCCATAATGGCAAAAGTGCGTCTCTCCACTCTAGAAGCCACTGTATATCATCATATATCAAAGTAACACACAGTATTAGTGAATGCAAATGCTGCCAACATTATGAATCATTGGTTTATCTGCACTATTTCACACGTCAGATGGAGAATATGTCGAGAAGAGACAGGCGAATGCACAGTTTGAAAAGCGACATAATGCATGTGATCAGTGTAGCAGTTATCGAAGACTTTGGGTCATTTCTCCATCTCCCGCAGGAAGCACATTACGCCTCTCATATTTACATACTCTTTAATATTTGTCAAACATTCATAAATTACAAACTAATGAAATGTTTGACGGTCCTTGGAGATCAAGCTAATGAAGACAGAGACTTTTTTTTTTTTGCCTTTGACACATTTTTGTTAGGTTTAATACCATTCTCTGTATCACGCTCTATTAAGTATTATTATACTGATGTCAGGCCACCGCTGACACGTTACGACATCGGGATCACCTGCAGGAGGTGGGCACACTGTGGGATATAAATGACCCCATCTATAACGCCACTAGCCTGGATACAGCTCTGCTAAATGCTAGAGACATTAACACAAAGGAAGGGTTTATTTCAGGCCTAAATGCTGCGTAAAATTGTAAAAAAAAAATCATCTTTTTATGTTGTTGTAAGTTTATAAGAGTCAGAAAATCGTGATTTGTAGACCTTCAAAAATACATTTTCTATGCCGCTTTGTATTTTTGGGAAATAATGTGTACAGATAAAAACGGAGGTTTGGTGTGTTACTTGGAATAAAATGATTTTAAACAACAATTACGCGCGCGTTATTACGCAAAATAATATTTTCTGTTGCTTGTGTAAAGAGCCTTTTAAAGGACTGGACCTAAGTCTTCAAAAAGAGGAAGAGAAGGTGGAGATTAGATGCGAGGAGGGGGGTATATTAATTATGGAGGAGTGTTGCCAGTCTGGAGTTAATTTCCGCTCTGGCCATGCATTTATTTATTCATCCGTTTGTATTATTTATGTCTCATTTCTCCACCTTTGACCACCGTTACTGATACACCCCACATAAAGACAGTCGGACCCCGTTGATCAAAACTTCCTCGCGAGTGTATGTCATCGTAACAATATAGATCCTTGGAGACGTGTTTATTTGACAGAGTAAATCCCCAGCGTGTCAAGGTTGTCATATTGCTTCGCCTTCAGTGTCCGATGCAAATGGCGCGCGGTAATCACATGCACATCACATGCAGCGGCGGCGGGAGCAGAGGCGCAGCAGCAGCATGACGCGTTTATTACTTTGTCAATCATTTTTTGTTTCCCGGCGACAGTATTGAAACAAAGCGGGCTACACGTCCGCTAATAGAATTAAAGAAAGAGCCTTTGAGCGATTGACGCGTAAAACATATGGACACTAAAGTCTGCCTCGGCAAGGTCACACCACCACTAATAATAATAATAATAATACCAATAATAAAAACAGTAATAAAACTTGTTCTAAAAATGGCAGGTGACTTCTGGGATATTATTATTTGATCTTCTTCCTTGGCCACTAGAATCTACGCAAGGCTTATCCCCCTTGTCCCATGAGCTAATTCATCAAAAGGAAAAGTTTTCAATAAGATTTTTTTTTTCTTGTTGAAGAACGGTTCCAATAATGCGCCCGACCACTGTGACATTCTTCGCGCTCAAGCTAACTCCATAAAACCGATTTATGTCGCTTTTACTGGTGGTAGAAACTCGACCAGAGCAGGAGCAGGACAAGGACTTTTGTCTCCAACAAATATATTTTGGATGAGTGTAGGCCTAAGCGGTGCAGATAAGGTAAGTGTCATTTACCATAGAAGAGAGAGAGTGTGTGTGTGTGTGTGTGTGTGTGTGTGTGTGTTAAGAACTGTCAGGAAATCAACCTCCGAGTCCTCTTGCAACTAGACGTTAAGGCTGTCTAATTTCTAGGCATAATTAACTTTATGCTCAAAATCAATTGTTTCCTGTACACAGCCAGGGTCCAAGACTGCAAGCGGTGAGAGGCCTATTTGAGCATGTGAGAAAGCAGGAAGCAGCCCTACCTGCCACTCATTAAGCCCACAAAAACTCAATACAAAGAGGGGGGGAAAAGGATTAGACCTGCTCGTTATACCTGCCGCGCAATTAACACTATACTTATTCTTCTAATCCATCTGTCCTAGAAATAATTGGACTGGCAACAAGAGAGTACAAAAAACATGCTCCACAAAAATGCCAAAACTGTGGAGAAAAAAAAAAGCCTGGATAATCATTAGAGAATCATAATAATAATAGCAATAATATGTTTATTAAATGACAGGGCGCTCTTATTCTGTGTTGTGAGCTGGAGGTGCCTCAAAGGGCCACAGAGAACCTGCAGCGGATTTGTGGAGAATAGCCCGGTTTTGCTGTTAATTTTCTTAAAGTGGATTCTTGGCCTGCTCCAGTCGCAGGCGTGTAATCACAGAGGCTTTTGTACGGGACGGAGGTAGCTGCAACTCTTTGTGCCCCTTGTGTTCTAGGTGAATCAGAGCACACTTGAACTGAAAGAGGACTTGACCTTTGCCTTTATGTTCCCCCCCACCAATGTTTGTCTAAATCACAATTGTCTTTTGTGAGAGGACATGCGCTGCCGTGACACGTCCCCATTCAGGGGGATAGACGCTCGGGCTCGCTCCGCGTGGAGAGCGCGTCAATGCGTCATAGGTGTTTGGAAACTTTGGGCTCACAAAAAGACCAGTCAGTAACAAAGTAAACAACAGTCCAACAATTTTTACAAAAGTATAAATAGCAGCATGTGTTCGTTTAGTGTAAATTGATGTGGCATGTTTACGGCATTACTGTAAAGAGGAGACATTTTATCTGCATTTCTTTAAGGAAGCCGTAAAGCTCCTCCCCGGTGAACGCATGTCCTTGTTTCCGTGGCTTTGTGTCATTCAGGTGCACGTCTCGGCTGGAGGCGCATGGGTCAGTGGACTCAGGATTCCTTGGTCAGTGCTTTGTCAAGACTTTAAGGTCAAGATTGTGTTAAATCATGCAGCGATGCAACAAAGCGATCTAAAGTCAACATGCATGTTGTGTGAACAGCTAAATGAGTAATGAGTCAAAAATTATGTAATATTATAAGGCTCATATATTTAAATTTAAATTAGCTATATGTTACACCACGGAAAAGTATTTTTGGAAAAAGCGCAACAACGCCGCGTTAATATAAATTATTTCCTCCTATGTTCATTTGAGGGGTCATTTAACCCCCATTCACGAAAATGTGTTAGGTTAATCAACCACAAATATATATATTTATATAATATATATATATCCCAGGGTTTTGGTCATCCATCAAATGACATTGTCCCCAATTTAAGTATAATTCAGTTTTTCTTTTAGTGCCAATATTGTGAAGGCTTAATATGATTAAACGTTACAAAATCAAACTATAATTCATTTTTCCCTGCTACTGCTGCTGCTCTAACAAACGTGCCATGTCAGAAAAAATATGATATGTGTTGTATCCATAGGCCAGGGGGAGTTATTACGATGCCTATAGCCTACAGCTGCTAAACTGCACACCCCGCTAACAGCAAAGTGGGACTTGACCATCCTTCCAACAGGCTTTTGACGCGCTGTAATACTCTAGATGTTACTTTTCACAGTATCTTTATATATCCACGTGGAGACTCGAGCACTCAGTAAACTGCAGGAAAGTTGCTTGGGAGACATAGAAACACCGGCGGAGCCACTAAACACCGCTGTTTACGACAGGAGGGACATGTCGCAGCCTATAGCGGAGCGAGCAGTGTGTTCATTCATCACCGGTGGCAGCATGTGAGGGGACATGAGAACAGAGATGGCAACGGCCTCCTTGTCATCATCAAGCTGCACCAAATGAGTCCATGTGATCCTCATTCCGCGGTTGAGTGTTTAGGTTGTGTCGCCATTTGAAGTATTTAGAAAGGAAGCAGAGACGGTGAAGAAAACCTGATGTGATTTGTGTTGTAAGTGCAACAGAGAGGAGCTCGCGGTTTTATTCATTCATTTGTTTATTTGAGCAGTTATAATATATACATTGATTATGCCAAGTCCAAAAGGAGCAGGCTGAAGTAGCCCTTTACCAGATTTGATTCATGCTGACAACTGTTAAACCATTACATTTTGTCAGAAGGAAATACATAGGCCTACATATAATATTGTTGATTTGACCAAACATGAGCTAAGGCAAGTCAGACTAATACACTCCATTTGGAAAGTGCAAAAATACACTGTCTGTTTCGTAAGTGTATGTATTTTGTTGCCCAAAATATTAGATAATAATGCGTCCCAAAATGTAATCATTGATAATTTCCAATTGTCGGCCACAGATCAGCAGCTTTGTTTAAGATATATGACAGTATCACTGCTTTGGTTCCCTATGAAGTTTTTGAGGCATTTTGCAGCACTAACAGTTCTCAGCAGCGCACTGCAGACTGTGGTGTAAAAGCTGCCTCCCACACTTTTCAGCAGAACGAGTGTCATATACGCACCGTTAACTGTGCTCACTCGTACCTCTTCTGAGCAGAGGTGAGGATCACGGGGTGAACGCGTTTTCCCTGCTCTGTGTCAAATGTTTAAAATTCTCGCGAGACTTAATGGGACATCATAATTAATGTTTAGGACAGTGTGGAAATGTGGAAATGTAGACTGTGGCGGGTTGAGGCAAAGCGGAATGCATGGAATTACATATGCTCTTAGTTAAGGACCAAATATAGACATGCACATGGAGTCCCATAACATGAGCAGTCTGTTTTGAATTTGGAACCGAAATTATTAATTTTTAAATATGGACTTTCAGGAAACAATACGTGGGCTGTTTTTTCCATAAGATGACGCTGCGTAAAAGCTGCAGTCCCGTCTCACTTACTCTAATAATCAGTTTTCATTTTTGTTCTTTTGCTTTGTAAGGAGGAAAAAAATCCACCCTATCATGTCCCTCTGTGCATAACTTTGTTTCTTTCAGTCTGCAGATCAAAGGCGTCTAAAATTGGTGTCCCTCAGATGTACATTGTTGGGATGACAAGGCGACAAAGCGCTGAGAAAGCGTGGTCTATCAGACATGTCAGGCCGCAGAAAGGGTAAGAGAGGAGAGGGCTGAGAAAGGCCCGGGTGTCGATTTAATTCGCCTACTGGAGGAATGTAAAGCTCCAGGCTGGGGCCAAGGCTCTTCTTCTGCGCATCTGGGACCCAAACGCGCAACGACGGGGTGCTAATAACCCGCGAATTTCATTAAGTGCAAAGAAAGCTGATGAAGTATCTTGTCACAAATCTTGTCACCGCTTTATGAAACACAACAAACTGGGTATTGTAACGCACCTCTACAAACGTTTACGACTTCGACGCATTGAAACGCACGGAGCAGCTGTGTCAAGTCAAACATTTCGAAGCGTGCGCGTGCGTCGAGGTGCGTCCTGTGTCCACCCTTGAAGCGTTTCCGCGCTGCAACCTGCTGCTCCGACAAAGACTTAAATAGCTGAAAAAGCATCCTTGGTGACTGGCGCGCAGACAGTCGTAGAATAAATATTTGTATTCATTTGAAAAATGGGGATTTGAACAACGGCAACAAAAAAGAGTCCCGACAAAGGGACGAAAAATAGCCATGAATACAAGTATTGTCCGCGGCTTTTACATCTCTGATTCACCATATCATAACCCCTGCGAGGAAAAAAAACATCAATATCCCCAACGGAAAAAGACACGTTTCTATGGTAAAGCGAAGAATATTACAAAAAAAAAAAAAAAAAAAGCATAGCAGATCTGGCGCTACAAAGAGACGCAGTAGAAATCAAAGGGATCAAAGGGTCGACTTAATGAGGCTTTTTGGTAAAGAATTGTCAGACAGCGTTGACTTTTGAATGTTAAGAGAATTGGTGAGATTTTGAAGATGCGTTTTGGGGCTGCATGCGTCGTTGACAATGGCTTTAGAAACTCTTTATAAGACATTTCATAAAAACTTTGACCTGTTTTTTTTTTTATTAACTTTTTTTTTTCCAGTTTCATTTACGCACCAACAATGAGACAGGATTTTAATATGCACACTTCACAATGAGGAATCTACTCTCAAAGACAGTAGTTATTCAGATTTAAACCCACAGCGGGACAGAGTTAGTGCCTGAAACGTCTCAATTGAGAAGGCCCACGCACATTTATACCCAAACGCCCTTTCAGGTATCTTGACACGCAGGCGTCATCGAAACAACACTAAAGTAAACAGGACTAACAGGAGACTTGTCCCTTTGTGGAACCAAAAGCAGCTGGCCGGCCCTCTATTATCCCGGAGCAGACTGACCGCATCCTTTTCCCTCTGCCCCCTTTGCCAAGCCACTGCACAAAAAGAGAGGGATGTTCTGCTTGCATGGGTAACACTGTCGTTCCAGCCCTTAGCCGTGCTCCTACTCTCCTTTGAAAGGAGAAGGAGTAGTGGACACAGGCTGATCTGCGGAGTACAAAGGCTCACCGTAGAGTCCCATTGGAGTGAAAGGAATGGAGGGGCTGCACATTTTTAAAAGAGGGTCGGGCACACTGAGAGAAAGAACGGAAGTTTTGTTGTTGTGCTTGATTTCCCTTCCTAACTAGGGATAGAGTGGACTGACAAAACCACTTCAACTGGGTTTACTCAACTTTTAATAGGCACGGTTTGCATCTGCATAGAGCCGTCTAAATCTGATTAGATTAAAAGCATTAGAGTCTGAAACATTATAACCAAACAAAAAGGACAAAGACACAGAAGCACAGAAATAGTTAGGCTCTCTAATACTTTTTCTCCCCAATTTACTTTAATTATCAAAGCACTTAAACAATTAAACAATCTGTGTAATTTGGCCTGTGATGGGGTTTTGACTGTATGTAGAAGGCTAGCATTGATTTTTATTTGTTTGGACACTATGGCACAAAAAATGCCTAATCCAGCTCCTTTGCTATAGTAAACTCCCATCTAAAATGAACATTTCTTTAATCAGTATTCCACCAAGAAAAAATAATACATTCAAGTGTGTATTAGTAAAGTAATGTTTCCTTAATAAGAAGCCTATTTCTTAACTTCTCTAAAAGCCATTCTTCAAAGTTAAGGCAAACAGCTGAAACCGGTTTAAGTCGTTTTAATTAACCTAACGTGATACTGTTGGATACAATTAGAGGAATAGGATGTGAAATGTGTTGCCTGGCAGTGGAGGGAATGGCGGGCCCTAGTGCCCTCGGGGGGAGTCCCATGCTGGCAGGGTTTATGTGGACGTACACACTTTCAACAGGGATTGAATATGACCCTGTTGTTCCAAAATGGTCTCCTGATTTATATCCATCCAGGTTTAAAGGGCTTGTCATGTTTGCTGAAATAGAGGTGTTGACAGGCGCACTTGACAGCTTCTCGTTCATACTGTTTTAATGTTTGCTGTTATGGCGCTGCTGCCTTGTGAGCTGTGCTGTCGACACGTCCAGGTATTTTGGCATGTAGAACAATGCTGTTTGTGTGTTGCTCATTTCGCTCTGGCTTCCTATCAGTGTGAATGTTTACAACCTTTTTTCTGACATGACAGCTTCGCCATAGGCACTGGTTGGGGATGAGTGACAGATGTGTAAAGCTGAGACAGGATGGGAGAGTACATGCTTCATGGTAAAAATGAAAACACAGCAAAGAAAAAAGCTTAAAGCAACACTATGTAACTTTTCACAAAAGGACCCGGTTTGCAATGAGAGTTGTGCAAAGTCATGGAACTGTTCTTCTCTGTCTTTAATAATATCTGAAGTCCTGTGCGCCCTGTCACTCAGAAACCTCATCTCACACTTCCCAGGTTCTGAGCCAGAGCTGGTTCTCGAACTTAATTACAAACTGAACCAAAGTGTCAAGAAAAATAAATAAAAAGGTTGCTTTCCCACCTGAACCTAGTTGGTTTGTTTTCCAGACACATTAAATTGTAGTTTTTACTGAGCTTCAGAAATTTACTGAAATGTAGCATAAACGTGGGTCATTGTCTCACTTAAACATATTAGTTTCACAAGTAATAATTTGAACTAGGTCAGCTTATTTCTGGTTTAGACCTATATTAATCTTTAATACTGATTTAGCTCCTGCTTTGACGAGCGGGAGTTAATCCAGAACATTATATTTCTTTTTTCTACATAAAAGAGCATTCAAATATCATTATCGCAATAATAAAAAAAAGTCCTTAATTTTAACAAATCATTGTTCCATTAATGTCCTGTCCTTTTTTACCACAGTGGGTAGTCACAAAAAAACTCAATGGGACTTTCCTGGATGAATAAAGGTTAAATAATAATAATAATAATAAAAAATACAACTAAATAAATTAATTAGTTACTAAAGCTTTCACATTGGTGGTTCTATGGTTTGAGCGCTGGTGCCAGTGCTTATTTATATCCATGAGTCGATTCGAGCACTTTTCTTTGTAAAATGTCAGTCCGGCTCAAACCGGTATGTACACGGGTCAGTCCTAGAGAGAGGTTTAGGGTCTTCAGAACCGAAGCAGATCCAGCACAGAGCAAGGCCATGTGGAAGGACTAAGATTGACACAGTTGAGTAACCGGTCAGCTGGTTCTCAATTGTAGAGTAAACTAGAATGTTTTAATGTATACATGGTGGCATTTAGCAAAAATCCCACGAGAAATTAGCCCTGCCTCAGACTGCTCTTTGAAGACACATTCCATGGGTCACAGTGGAGACACCACGCTGTCGGCCTGTTTCATCCTCATCAACATTTGTGTGGGCCGTGCAGCCGCCCTCAGGCCAAAAGAAACGCACTCGGGATTTCTCAGTCTATAGTTAGCAAAGGCCAGCTCCTCTGGCCCCACTGAGCAGGGACACCACTGACTTCGGTTCGAGCAGTGCTCCGATTGGTCTGGCTGGGGAAAAGGAAATAAGTCTCCCAACTCTACAGCCTGATTAGATTTCAGTCTATCCTGTGTGCACTGTTTGAACTGTAATTGAGATTCATTGTTGGTGTACTTACACTATGCACAGCAGGCCTTACGCACTTTGTGTACATAAAGGGGAGCTTATGTTTTGCTACCAGGTTATTCCAGACTCAAGCATGTGCTATTTTAACTCAGAGTGCACACTGTGATGGTGCGCGCACTTATAAACCCTTTCGTACTATAATTACATCATCTTGAGCCTTGTCATTCAGACACCAGCATTTGAAGCATGTAAACCCCATGACCAGCTATATATCAGCCTACTTTGTTTGACATTTACACACAGCCATGGTCTCATGTAATTATGAGCTTACTGTTCTGTCAAATATTTAATGCCTTGTAAAACAGCCAGCTATTTATGATGTACAGTAAGTGGAGCAATGGTATATATGTGAGAGTAATCTTGGCAAGTGGACCATAAACAAGATTATAGTTGTAACTGAATACAAGTTGTATACAAGATGCCAAAAGACACCAGTAGCTTGTTGTATATCAGATTAGACAGTGACAGTAGGACATTTGTAGAAGCAGGAACATTTTCAGATAATGTAAAAAATTTATACAAGCCTTAAGTTGAACAATGCTTCATTTTTATGTGTTGTTCTAAAATGTGTAAGCAATCAAACCTTTAAATATGAATTATTATAATTTATAATAAAGTTTAATTATTTATAATAAAATATTGTATTTGGTTTCATGGAAGGTAATGGTGACAGCCCTACATCTTTGAATGTGTTGTATCCGTTTTGCTTTTTTAACAAAATCTACTAAACAAAGCTGAAATCAGGAAATAACACATTATTATTTGCATATATTATCAAATTGTTTTCAGAATTATTATTTTTACGTGATTCATAATTTCCCGCGACACCTAACGGGACTAAGCGGTATAAAAATGAATGAATAATTTAAGACTTGCAATTAACTCTCCTAATCAATACTGACACTGTATATCTCTACTGCAATTCATTATTTAACTCTAAGTGATGTTAACTTTTATTGTGTCTGTGCTTTTCTTCCTAAAATTACTGAGAATTTACAATTTGCTTTATATTGTAATTTTTGATCTTCAAATAAAAAATAAAAAAAATTTCATGTATGAGTACATGTAGGTTTAAACAAAAAAGAGGAAGGATTTTCCTCTGCACTAAAATCCTCAAGACTAGACAAAACTGAGCAACACAGTGGCCTATTGAGTAACAAAGAGCCCAGCGAAAGTAGTTTGAGTAATGTTGAACACATGGCAGAACATGGCCGCTCAAAGCAGTGTCCGGTACGACTTATGTGTGTTTCCCACTGCAGGGAACTTGACATGTGGGAACAGAGACTCCATGCATGGTTGCTATGCATTGGCCCTTACGTTTTGCACATGTAGGTAAACAATCCCGTCTTGTCCACCGAGAGGCCTGCATTTATACAACATGGGTGCAAAACATGTGTTGCAGCCAAAGTCTCATCAAAGGTCACTAAGCTATGCTTTGAACACTTCAAAGCTGGGGGATGAGACTGTAGCTTTTAAGTTTTATGGCAGGTGTAAGCAGGGGTTGCTGACCAGCCCAGGGTGGTCTGCTCCCTGGTCTGGAGGAGCTGCTGGTGCTTAGAAGGTGCTGCAGTGTGGACAGGGCCAACAGATTGGGGGCAGGGGCTGAGCATCCAGGCCCAGAGAGTCTCCATGTAGCCGGCCACATTTGGAGTCCTTGGATCTGAGAGGGTTCCTGGGAGCAGACTGGACACAGGCAGACGTCCACTTCAAGGCTCTCTGGTTTCAGAAGACCTCAGCAGGACATGTCTACGGCTTGTGTCTGTCCCATTTGGAAACAGATACATTGGCAGAGGAGAGTGAAAGGGGCCAAAGCCTGATGTCCATACCACAGAGTGACCACAGCACTGCACCGCCCCTGACAGACCAGAAACAGACCCTATAGCAAGTTCAAAGGATCCAGGTCTTGCCAAAGTTCATTCTCTGGAGTTCATTCATCTCAGCACCTGATGTGGTTCACTGGCCCTTGTTTTTTCAGGCATTTCAGTTTAAAGTGTGAGACTTCAAAGGGCCTAGTGTTATTAAGGCGCCTCGATTAAAATTAGTCACTGAGTCCCAGGGCACATATGCAGACATTGAAGTTTACAGCCCAATGAAGATCTAGTCTGCCTTTAAAAATTCCACACACACTTTACTCTGAGATTTTGGAAATTTTTATTATTAAAAGACTGATCTGATTTTAGTTTGAAAACAAGTTGGATGCAAACCTAACGCTCCTGCCTCAAGCTGCACAAGTCCATGTTTTGCAAGCAATCTCCAAATCCACGCTGTTGGGCGCACTTTAATACACCACATTATGAACATTGAAATCAACACAAAGTGGCTTAATAACTCCTCCGGTGACAGATTGGGCTAAATTGATCATTTTGAATGCTTTACAATATCCATAATTATGCAAGTGGAATTCAAGGTGCTGTGCGTCTGCTTGATGATCTTGGAATGACAGGTCTATAACAGCTTTCGGGCCCACATGCACATTGAGGAAAAGCCATTACAAGCCCGGGGTGAGGCAGGTGTGTTTGTGGCACCTCACAGATGGCTGGGAGCCTTCTTAATGAGAGAATAGTAAACAACCGAAAAGTTTTATCTCCAATGTTGTTTTACCAACTGCTCCAACTCGTCAAAGCAAAGGAATGGGAGGTCAGTTCACACGTATGATTTGATTGACCTCTGCTAATAAGGTCCTGCCCAGAAGCGGCGGTGCACACTTTATGGACTCCCTGACATATTGTCTGGAGGTGTTTATGGTCTTTAGATGAACAA
This sequence comes from Neodontobutis hainanensis, assembly GCA_024349245.1. Classification (NCBI taxonomy): domain Eukaryota; kingdom Metazoa; phylum Chordata; class Actinopteri; order Gobiiformes; family Odontobutidae; genus Neodontobutis; species Neodontobutis hainanensis. The sequence continues at coordinate 2,875,295 of JALDNG010000010.1, forward strand.
CGCTATAGCTTCCCGCTTCCATCCAATGACAACGCATCGCTTAATTGACTGTGTATTAATGACGTCCCATTAAATTGAAGCATTTTGCAACACAGAGAGAAGCATTATCCTCCCAAAGTGCAAAGAGTTCTCTCTATTACCGTTACGCTGCGATGCTGAGGTGAAATGATTAAAAGTGCATTACCTGGACCCAGTGATTCCCTGAATGAGCCGTGCTAAATGACTTGTTTTCTATGTTCTGATTAATGAAACTTCTGGAGCCACATTTCAACACGCTTTGTTTTTCTGTCCCTAGTCATCACCTATTATTAAAGACAAATTTTCAATATCTCTCTAGGAGTCCAATTAAGGATTTACATTGTAACATGATTTTTCACTTTAATTACTATACGTAGTGCAAGCCTTGTCGTATTTCCTTATTTATCAAACAACACCGTAGATTAGAATTTATCAAGTAAACGAATAGTTAGATTCTGTAATTGCAGTGTCTTTTTCGGCTGAGGGAGGAATTTTTGATGAACAGCTGAATAGTAGCTTTACTGAAAATGGCCACACAGCATTTTCAGAAGCCCTTTAAGGATATACGGTTTTCATAGGATCACACTTATTAAGAATGGTTGATTGTATATGTAGATAGATGGCAGAAAGATTTGAAAATATTATCATTGTGGAGAGCCGTAACTCACCAAACGCTGTATTATAACACCGCAGGTTTCTGAATAACAATGGCGTGCGGGACAAATTGCATGGTCAGTCATATTAATTTTATGTGACCACATATTGTGAAAGCTGTTGGAATCCCTTTGTAACAGACTGTTGTGGAACATCGGGGATCGCAGTGATGCCTTGTGGCCACTGTGTTGAGAGGTATGGACAGTGGCATTCTGGGTCCCACTCTCAATCCTTTAGCTCCCATTGTTGGAGCGTCAAGCTTCAAACTGAATTTTCTTGTAGGTTTCGACGTTTGCATCTGGAGCCAATACAAATCCTTCAGCTGTGAATATCTGTTAATTCCTTTTTGTAGTTCTGCTGGGTTAGAGAGGTGATGACTTTCATAAACATGCACATACTCACTGAATAATCATGTAATTTCTTCAAAGGAAATTTTATAAATAAAGAGAAGAATTCCAGTTGGGTCACAGCTATTTCTTTCTTCTTCCTGCGAGCAAGGCCTGAAGTTAGTCAGAGCTTCTCATTGCATTCTGCTTAATGCCCAATTTTCATCTGGCATGTGTAGCACCTCCTTTGTGTGACCCTGCAAATATCCTCTGGGCCTCTTCATTAGTACACAGGGCCTGTGTGGATGGTTCTACAGTTAATTTACCCCAGCAAAACTCGTTTCCCTGCTGGAGATCAGCTCAAAAATGTCACCCTTATATTCCTAATGCAAATACATAGAGAGGTTTTCTGTTTCTCGATTTTTACCCCTCCATCTATTTTAAGTGCTTCAGCAAATCTGTAATACCCTGCATTGGCTTGTTTATAGCCAGCTTTCTGCTCTGATCTTGTCATGCGCCGGTGATGTGAGCACGGTAGTGGATCATGGCTATAACATTTTTTTCTGCATTGTTTGGTCGACCACTTGCTGCTACAATTGACCTGAGAGTGGAGCTGATGACCAAGATGACTAACCCCTGGGGAGCACAAGTCAGGGAAATCATGCGAGAGATGGAGAAAGACAGAGAGAGAGCAAGAGACCAAGACCAACACACAACCCCCCCCCCACACACACACAAACACAGACACACAGAGACACACACACACTTCTCTTTGAGGTTGAGTGTATTTTGGTTTAGAAATGTCTGTGGTGTTCAGAGATGCCACATTTATGCAGCACATGGCTGTCATTTCATGTGGTTTAGGAGCTCCTAGTGTGATGCTGGCATGATGCGGCCGGCTCTGACAGGTGCTGCCTTCCTGACAGCGCGATGAGGCCACTGGCCAGACAAGAGTGGTCTGCTCAAACTGCTCAGGACTCGAACCGTGCTGAGAGCGTGATCCCAACTTGGCACCGACTGTGGCACCATTCACTGGAGCTGCTTTAATTGTGCGACTCTTGGGGGAAAAGTTGGGACAAACAAGCAGTAGAGAATGCAAAGCCACTCTTCTGCATCGCCCTTTTGAACATGAACAAATGAAGTATGTGGTTGGACTTATTGCTTTGTTCTAGTTTAGAGAATGTCAAGGTAAGTATGCCATTAAGTCTTATTTGAAGGAGGCACGAATACAGAGCGAATAAACAAGTTTCAGAAAAGACAAACTCACCATGAAACATTTGGAAACATGTCTTTTTCCGCTGCAGGGTTAAGAGCCTGCACATGGTAAACATTAAGCACTTAACACATTGAACAAGGATGGGCCAAAAATGTCAGAAATTAGAAAAAAATAAAAAATCTGAAGAAGACAGGGTGGGACTTCCAAACTCGGCTCCCAATTCGTTATCGAGTTCATTACCAGGACAAGTGTTCATCGCCACATCCCACCTTGCTTGCAGTTTGCTTGTTAGCGCTGTAATTAGTTCCTGCAAGCCATTGTTTCCATGACAGTCAGAGTTACGAAGAAGCAGACAAAACATAGACTGGGAAATAAAAAGGAAGAAAAAGGGGAAAATACAGACCAGGTGAACGCACGGGACACATCTGTTGAGGTGTAATGAAACAATTAGGACATCAGATTTGCAGTGGAAGAATAGTGAATGGAAATAAAATAGGATATATGAAGATAAGATGTTCCAAACACAACAATGATAAGGTTGTACACATCAGCTTTACTTGTTTTGGTAAGCGTCCAGGCTCATTCTCCTTGGAAGATTTAGCCACGGGACCTTTTCCAGGCACCTCAAGGACGGCAATCTACACCAGCATTTCAGATGGATTCAGTTTGGATTGGTTGCAAATTTTTATGATTACATTTTAAAGATCTTGTTTTGTTTCGTACACTGCCTGTCTGACATCAGTGTTTATTCAAGGCTTGCACGGTAGATAAGCCGACACTTAATATAATTTTAATTTCCTTCTAAAGACTAAAGCTATCTTTCTTACGCCGTTCTGATTCTACTGATTTACTTTGCTGCAGTTTCCATTGGAAAGCCTTCATCATAAAGTTGTACTTAGCGAGTGACCATTTTTCTGCACATCCCTCAGCTCACAGATTTACAGGGGGTACCATCGTCAGAGTGAAATCAGGTCTACAGATGTTTTCAAGATGTTTTTTTTTCTTTCTGTCAGTTGCAGATTATCCCCTGTAGCAAAATCTCATTAAAGTGCAATTTACAGAGCTGCACTGATGTTGCCATCAACCAAAATTAAAGGCATTAATTTTTCAAAGAAGTTCACGGAAGTCTTCACAATAAATGATGAAGCACTTTGCAAGAATGATTTGCCAAAGTATGATTTTTTTGGGGGGGGTTGGAAAAATTAACAAAGAAAGGGAATTGGACATAGGCTGCAAAAAAAATATATATATATATATATATATATATATATATAAAGACATGCAAATGTGGCCATTTAGTCAAAGAGTGTCTGCATGGAGACATGCATATTATGGCTACCATGCTGGGGCAGATGAGGGGAGAGGGAATATAAAACCATGATGGAGGTTATCATACATTCAAAGAAAGACATTTACTCGAAAGGCTCATTCTTCCTTCTACAAAACTACAACAAATAACTTTTAGCCATTTTGGACGACTCTAACTGCAAAGTAAGATTGAATGGTGAATAAAAAAATTATCTGAGATGCACATTCACTCATTACATGAAACATTTTGGCAGACATGTAAAATCTCCATGTCTGCCTAAAATAGTCCACTGTTTAATTTTACACACACATGCTTCAGTAAAGAATGCATCAATTATAACCTCCAAGGGGGTATTTAAATCAAAAATAATATAGGGATGATATAAATATGAATGGTTCAGAAGCTGTTTAAGCAGTTAAGTATGTTCAGTGATTAATAAAACAGAAGGTTGAGGTTTCTGCCATATTTCAACATCACAGCCCATGTGTTGGAGTAGTAACACTTTCAAATACAGCTTAGCACTTTGGAATAATATTAGGGCTGCTTGTCATTTGCTTAAGACAAAAAGATATTACAAAGCCTACTAAATTAGATATATTATTATTAGTAGTAGTTCTGGTTTCTTCTTATTATTAGATTGATTATTGTCCTAGGCAATTATTATTTAGGTTAGGCCTAGGCCTACTGCTGTGTCCACAGATTTATGTTAATGTTTATGAATAATAACGGACGGTACAATATTATTTTATTATTATTGGTTGTAGTGAAGTGTTCAAAAGGCGTTTCTTCTCTGAGTCGTTGTGCTCTGTCTGACGGAAACAAAGCTCGGCGGATCCAGGTTTAATGAAGTTAACTGGTGAAAAGATGTCCCAGCATGCCGCACGCCTTTCTCCCTCTGTCCTTCGTCTCTTCTCTTCTGACGCCCAAGCACTTGTTTTTTGTCCTCAGCGCACACCGGCGGAAGGCGGGCAGCCCACATATGAAAGATGCCGGCTGCATTCTGACCTTATTTCCTCCCGTGCCACCTGCTGTCGCGAGGTTAACGCATTTAAATGCACGCTTCATGCTAGCTAAAAAAAAAAATGCCATTGTCGTCTTTTCTCGTTTCATCCTCAAATGCGGAAATCATTTGTGAGGAAATTATAGGCCTCGCGAGGGCAGCCTCTTTTGCATACTAATTTTGTTAGAGTTACCTCCCGTGGTCAGTGTTCGATGTGACCATTAGCGAGAGCAGCAGACTTTATTTTATTCGATTGAAAAGATGGTGTTTAGAGTAATGTGGCTGAGGCGCTTGGTGACAGCGTTGAGATAAATGTGGCACGTTTTTCGGGCTGGACTGGGGCCTTCATCTGCTCAGGCTCAGGGGTGAGTCACAGAGATTTAAAGCACTATGGTGTTCCTTGTCTCTGGGTTTGAATATAATAACAGCGAACAGTAAAATTTGCTTCAGCGCTGTGGACTTTAACGGGACCTGATGATAAGTGGCTCTAAGATATTTTAAAACAAAACTATTATTTCCTTCCTTTTTGAAATAATTTTCCCACTTCTGTTATTAATGAGCTTGACAACACACTATGACTTTACTTTTTGCCAACACATGATTAACATGAAAGAGTCCAGATATGACTAATAGGCCAGTAAGGCTACTTGTGTAAAGAAACCACTGGTTTATTAAAAAAAAATAAGAGCAAGGAAAAGTACAAAAAAGGAGAGAATGCTTCCACCAATGTCAAAATGTCTTGATTAGCTCATATAAGCAGCTTCTCAGGCCCTGCTGACTTTCATATCTATGTGATCGAGTTACACAGGCCTGTAATCCTGCTCCTATGAGGCACGCACTGCAGACAGGTTTTTAAAAGGTGAAAGGAAATATTTTTTACTGGCTGAAAAATCAACACTTGTCCAGCTCTGGGATTTGTAAAAAGGCTGTGAAGTGAAGCTAAGGCAGGAGATTTTTTTTTATTTTTTACTGTTGGTTACTTTGGGAGGGGGTGGGGAGTTTGAATGGCACAGAAAGGGGAGGGGGGAGTGGACTTCAAAAGCTGCTTACCAGCAGGTGGCGGCAGCGCAGCGTTTGAGCAGCCCCACCCCTTCAGCTCCTGCTCCTGGACTCTCTGCTAATATTGACAGGTGTTTTTATCCTCCAGCTTCAGGAGAAATTAAAACTGTCAACGTGTCAGCGAATATGATGTTATTGATCAGCGATGAGTGAAATTCAAAGCTGTTCATGTGCGTTATTTACAAGCAGATTATTAAAAGTCACTTCAGTTGTATGAATTCCACAGACCTTATGAGACCCTGGTTGTTTTTAGATAATATAAATCTAATTTGATGTTTTGGCATCAGAACGTATAAAATAAAGCAAGTATGAAACTTATACTCATACTGTGTTAAACTTTTTCTTAACTTTCTGAAGAACTTTAGCACCAAACTGTTCTTTCACGCTCCCAGTGTTGTTTTTTGCAAGAAGCAAGGCCTTTAAGCCTAAAACACCTCAAGTGAACATATTAACTTGACCTGTGTTTTTTATTTAGGCTAACACTATGTAGCTTATGCGGGATGTCGTGGCCTGTACCACTGAAGGATGAGAGGAGACAAATGCTGCTGTAAACTCACAAGAGGCTGTCATTTAAAAAAAAAAAAAATCATGTATTGTCATGATGAAAATTTGTGTAGATGTGACTAATTCTGGCAAGATATGTGTTCTCATGAGATGATTATGTGCCCCGTCACTCAGTTGCAACTTACTAATGCTTTTCAAAATACGGGTGAATCTATGGAGGCAGGACTAGTGACAGTCTGCCTGTTGAACAGATCACAAAGTCAGTGGACAGACGTGACGGCTATCAAGGTCCTTTTGTGATGACTTCTCCCCAGTGGTCATCTCCCTTATGCGGTCATTTCGAAGATGAATCACACAATGCATTTTTAATTTCCCTGTCATGGCCTAGGTCCAGGACTCGGCGGGTCAGATGGAAATGAGCGCCGGACAGCCCAGCGACGCAAGCCAGACCGGGGCTGCGGCACTTAAGACATGATGTACGACGGTCATTAGCCCAGGCAGGTCAGGAGGGAGCGTGGGTCATTCTCGCCACGAAGAGTAACAGCGGAGGATGCAGAATGTGTCTGGCCACTTTGGAAAAGCGCTCTTCTTAAGGCATGTGCGCCGGGACCCTGATGGGTGAGTGGTCCCTTTAGACAACCAGGGATTATTACCCATCCTCACCTCTGCTCTTTGTTCCTGTACAGTGCAGCGCTCCAGCACTTGGCATGCGCCATCTCACTGTGTTGCATCACAAATAATGGCTTGACATATGTGCCACTTATCAACACGTCTACAGACAAGTTGGCAAGTCACACATCTATTTTAGTTTGAGGTCGGCTGATTAGTGGAGCAGATACGGCTTTGAGCATGTGTCACTAGCGCTACTTTGTGTTGGCATGGTGTAACTCCAGCACAGTAGAATCTCCGGCTAATTACCAAAAGTCTGACGGCCTTTTTCTTTCACTACCTTTTGATTGAAAGCTTGACTTGTGCCTCCTGAGATGTTCTGTGAAATGGCTCTTCTTTGTGTTCCTGGGTGGTGCAGGCGCCTAACTGGCTGCAATGTTGGGGCCTCAGTGTTGTGTTCGCTGTCACAATATTTGGGATAGCAGAGAGAGCAAATAGATTAAAGCATAGCAAGGTGTGAATTTCGCTGAATATCACTAGACGTACATCTGTTAGGAGACTTTATAGCTCAGTCAGGACCAAAAGAGTTATTTAAAATTAAACAAGTATCTGACAAGTGGATGGCTAATTGCATTCATAGCTGCTTCAAATCCTACATCCCCAACTAGGAGAGAGGACAGCATGTCAAGGAGATTAAGAAGTGAGCAAAGAAGGAGGGAGAAAGAGATGGCAAAAAAGAAATAAGCAAAATGAAATAATGTGGTGGACCACCTCTCGAGCGAGTACAAGTGTGGCATCTGTGTCAGATGTTGTTAATTAACGTCAGTATGTTTCTTGCTGGCACTTGGCTTCCTGTCCTTCGCACAGGGCAGATTTTGGAGTAGTAGTGGGTAGGGGGAGCTGAGGGGCTCGAAGCAGCAGTGGTAGGGGGTGTTAATCCCACTCATTATAATTCCAGTCCATGGCCTGTCTTGGGAAAGGGAGTACAGTGGCTTACTAGCACATCCTATCAATCTGCATTTCCCCTTTTTTACCTCTACGAGTGACTTGTGACTGCACACTGACAAACTAACCACACTGTCCCACATTTTTATTTTTTTCTAATTAAACAACACAAGTTATGTAGGATTTTTAGGATTTTTTTTTTATATAGGATTTTTACGCTTTTAAACAGGGCCAGCATTGCTACATAAATATGTTTCACCAAGTCTTTATATTGCTACATTTGGAAGCCCCCTATTTTTTGTTTTACAAATCAATGTATTTAGTAGAGGATCCATGGGTGATAATCAGAATTAATAAAATAGATAGATAGGAATTAATTTCAAATACGTTAACAGTAAAGGTTTTCAAAAACAAAGAAAAAATGTGTGATTCACCCATGGCTTTCCATTCAGAGAACGTCACCTCTAAACTCCAGAGTGGTCTCTAATATGGATGTTCTGTGGATGTGGAAAAGACAAAAAATCTTTGCTTTGTCAAATGGTATGTTTACAGTATAGTGTGTAAATTACTCAAGATAGATGTATATTCCATAGCTGTTGAATCCATTCACTCATCAGCCTATCCTAACAAACATCACTGAAAATGCATGTTTCAATTTTTTTTCCCCCTTAACAAACCCAATGTCAGGTTCCTGTAAATGCAGTCATGTCTTTGGGGAAATCAAAGAGTTTAAAGACAGTAAATTATTTTTAATGCTTGCACAAAATAATAGGCCATTTTCTAAATGACGTGCCATGCTGGTGCCTGGGATCATCAGGATGCCACTTTTGCCTCCCTGTTGATCAACTAATTTGAGACGGAGCGCACCTGGTGTGTCTTATTGCGCGCACAAATGCTGAGAAATGGTTGTATTTCTATGGGCATCGGTTTATTTCCATGCAGAGCAAAGGTACTGACGATGTTAGCATTAACGGCCCATTAAAATAAAGAGGGATGGAGTCATCGGCACAAAAAGTTGCTTCTAAATAAGACCCGAATGAGAAAAAGAGGAAGCAAGGCTTTCAATATGGCCACTATGTCTTGTAATATCAGCTTTTATATGGCGTCCACTGAGCAGGGCCTCAGATTCATGTAGACAGGAGCGTGACAGCAGTGGTCGGAATGGACTGCAGTAGGACCCCAGAGGGGCTTGTTTCAGACGCCCATGTCTGATGGTAAAAGTCAAATGACTGCAACATCCACATGTTAGAAGCATCCACAACTTTTCACGATGAAGAAAAGCTTTAAAAGGACTTCAGCGGGTGATGGTTATGGTTGTGGCTATTGAAGTATATCTGCTGTTTATCACTTTCACCTGCTCTGCTCTGAGACTGGGATGTCTCGCTGGCAACCGTTTCCAGGGGAGCCTCAGCAGCTTATCTTTTCAACAGGTCTTAGAGTTGCTGTGGACACAAAATCAGGGCAGGCTGAGCAAAAGGAGGCGCAGTTTGGGGTGGCGCCACACCTCTGCACTAATTTCAGGGTTAGCAGAACGCCCAACAGGAGAACAGCATTGCCATGGCAACAGTTAACAGCTAAAAGCGCTGTCTACAATCTGATAGGGGCCCCAGATAATCCGTCACAACACAGCCGATTAAAGCTGCCTTTTAGAAAATCTAGGGAACAGTTAAATCTGAATTTCTGACCTGGTAAACATTTATCTTTGAATGTAACACCAGAAAATACATCTATTATTCTTTCATTGCCTTACGTTTAAATCACTGTCAGTCTCTTTTGGTTAAGCTTGTTTTTATCTGCAGATCTCATACAAAAGCATTCTATTAGTTAGCATTCCCATCCTATCTCAAAGTAATAACACATGGATGATGGCGTTATCCATTTGTCTTTTCTCATTTATTTTTAGCAGATGCACTCCGTAATAAAATATCCATTACACCAACAAAGCAAATTTACTCTCCCCACATCTATACTTGACGCGGAAATGATTTTTTTTCCCCCTCTGAAGTACAACACATCTAAAAAGCAAATGAAGAACGTGAGAGGAGATGGCAAATCAGACAGAGAGAGAAAAGGGAGCGATAGTCAGTCAGGGGCAACCACAATACACTTTCCATCAGGATCTAGTCAATTTATCAGCAGCGGCAGAAATGTTATTAGCTTCTAGATAGCTGCAGCACAAGCATGTAGGTATTTTCCTCCCCATCAGTCTCCTTTATATTTTTAGATGTTCTTTATGTGAGTACAATGGCTTCAATATCAAACATTTTAAATGATGCTTGAAATACCAGTCACTTGACTTTGATGTCACAGGCAATTAAATCCAACCTTACCCCTTTCCATCGTTAATAACAGCAATCTCGCCCAGCCTAGTGCCTAATTAATATGTGCTATTTGTCACTTTGCCTTGACACATGTATATCAAAGTGGGGGTGGGGAGCCAGCGGCTGGAGGGGTGAGGAGGGGACTAGTGGGAAGTGGAGGGCAGTAGTAGTGGCTTTCATTAGGCGGCTGAGCACCAGTCCTCTCTCCGCGTCGGCGGGCTGCGGGGAGAATGGCAGGTGTAGTGTGATTTGATTTCAAGAGGGGCATACAGTGCCTATATGGCTGGCGTAAGGTGCTATACAATAATCAGGTGAGGAAGGCACAGATGGTGTTGAGGTAGATGAAGGACTGAATGTCAATAACAATAGGGTATATTGAGCTGCTTTTAGGAAAAAAATGGAATGACAAGAGTGTATACCTGAGTGACAACCTAATTTTCTACAGTTCGACGATAGAGGTAGTTAAACCCTAATTTTATATTTTGCCGCACAGAAATCTATATCTGGAGTATGTGTAATAGCTTAGTGGTGATTTATTTGTGATTAGGGACATCATTGCTTCCACTATTCTATGTATCTGTTTATTTGGGGTTTTATAGATACAGTTCATTGGGTCACATTTTGTAGACCACATATGTGAACAAAACACAAACTCATAATCTCACACTTGAAATGGATCCTTAATTTTAGACTGGAAATCATTATCATATTTTTATGTCGATTTATACATAATTTTCTGCATTTTAGGAAATCATCATCCTTCACTGGAGTTTGGCTGTGGAAAAGTGGTGCTTATAATTAGGCCTGTGTTTAGTTTGTGTGTGTCTATGCATGTGTGTGTGCGTTTGTAATGTGCACATGCCTTGTCATTGCCAGTTTCCACTATGGCTCAGCGGGTGGCGGGGCAATGCTGCAACACTGCAATGAAATCAATGATCCATGGTTCTTTAGATGTGACCAACAAACTAAGTTGTCATCTCAATCTGAGACAAAAGAGGTGACGGGAGGGAAACGAAAGCACAACGTATGGGAGATGCTAAAATTACGTTGCAAATGTACGTGGTGTTCATGCCAGTGCAGTTCTCAGGGGGGTCAGTAGGCAGGTCCTGAACATTAATACATGTAGTGCCCCACTGTACGTGTCCAACAGCCCCCACTCACCACCCTTTTCCACTTTCCGCCTGAAACCTTCTGCCAAATGCTGCCAGACTCTCACATCTGTGCCGAAAATGAATTGTATCCCAGAGCCCTCTGAGTCAAGGATTCACTTGTAAAGAATGCAGTTTTATTGGATGAACTGACTAATGTACCATGCAGTGTAGTTGCACTAGCATTTTATGGCACATTGAAAGAGTCAATTAATTTGCATAATTCGAAACGAGCACGTACCGCTACTTTAAAGGCATGGCTAGGCATCTTGGCTAGTCATGTCAGCGCCTCTATTTCTGATAAATTAATCATTCTTGCCATACAATTAATTACATTTATGACAATTTGAACCTTTGTCCCACCCACCGGCCCTGCAATTTTACAGCCCGGCCTTCTATATCAGAACATCCTGATGAAACCCTGATGATTTAGTGAACACCTTAGCAGAGGGTTTATGCCTAGGGCTGAATAAAATTAATATTTTGTTTCCCATCTGGTGGAATCAGCAGAATTAATGAGGGAAGGAGGCCTGTAGCTACGTCGAATCCAGGGATCAATCTGCCTCTCTCCGCTGGTTGCTACTCTTTTGCTGGAGGTGTGTTTGAGACGGGGGAGGATAGTCTATAGCATGGGTGTGTGCATCACCCACAATGCACTCTGCTGATCACTACTGTAAATGAGTGATTACAGCAGTGCCAGTCACTCCTCTCAGCCCCGACAGACAAAATACTTCCTTAGCCACCTCCCTACTGATTAATTTTCTGCCGCGGCCGCCCGTCTGTCTGTCTTTTCTTTTGTCACTTGTTTACAGGCTCTAATTGAATTGCAACAAGGGCAAATGTCTCAAAGCTGGCTGGCAGCGTGGTGATGGTGTGCCATGGCACAGTCAGGCTACTTTAAGGCGAACAGCTCAGCATTAAGGCTGCATGTGGTTCCTGTCGCCATGGGGACAGCTCAGGGTCAAAAGGGGTTCTGATGCTGTCAAAACAGGAAGAAGGAATTTGAAAACTCCTGTTTATAGTAGTAGGTTCTAGTCTGAATCGACTTAGCGTCATTTTGCTAAAAAGCATTTGTTCTAATGTATTTGTTGGAAGCTTTTCTTCTTGTGTCATCATGATTTAAATAGGAAAGCACTGTACCAATTTTTATGATTTTAAAAATACTATTTTTTTATATCTTATGCATAATCCAAAACACGAAATATGAAAAATAAAATTTGTATTATTTACTATACATGCATATACAGTTTTTTTTGTGTCCATTTTTTATTGTTTTTAATTTTCAAGTTTTATTACTACACTAGAAGGTGTGTTTATGATTAAAAAATAATTAATTTAATTAAGAGAATAGATTTATGAAAAAACATAGCCTGCTTTTTTCTATTCTCAACCAGATGCTGAGAGTGCTAAACTAAAATTGTGCTAATTTTAGATCAAAAGAGATACAGTAAGCACATGTCATTGACAGAAATCAATGTAGACATTAAATGTATTAATACAGTCACACAACTATTCCATCTTCCAAACTTGTTTTTTGACCCCAGGTGAAGCCTTCACGTTGGGCTGCTCATACAACAACAGACAGCACATATTCATTTTATTTGATCATTTGGGATATTTTGGTCAACCATTTGTCAGAGGGCAGCGAGAAAGATACAGAGAAGCACTTGTGTATCAGAGTAAGCACTCCCACAGTGTCCCCCAATCTGGGCATCCCATTACCTCCCTCTCTGGCCTTGTGTGCCTTATGTGCGTTGCGGCCCCCCCAGTCTGTCTCTCATGCTCCATGCAGCGTTTTGCAGCCGAGAGAAGGTGGTAGTCGTCTCTTTGAAGTATCACTTCAATTACGGTCTTTAACCCCACAGGTCAGCCCTTGATTATTTACACAAAGCTGCTGTAATTCTGCTGGAAAGCATTGGCTTTGCAATGAATACAAAGCCAGACTTCACTTAAATGGAGGGAATTTCACACCAACATTGGTCCTGCTTTGACCTGCGTCTGATGAGGTTTCATAATGTTTAGAAAGTTACACTTGACACGGGTTAGGTGAATATGTTATTGAGACACACAATGCAGCACAGAAATACGAGGTTACCATTGTTGTGCTGAAAAGTTGAAGCTTATATTATCTTGTAACTGATTTGAATTTGAAATGTTTTTAGTGCAGCCGGGCTGAATATAAACTTTTTTGTGTTTTTTAATGTTGGTTAAAAGCACTGTGTCATCAGCAGAGTTAACCACTCTGAATTCTTGTTTGTGTGTTTGCTCCGCTTGGGTTGTCTGATAAATTGGGGCCATGTTAAAACTGAACCTGCCGAAAATGGCATTGAATAATAGATTGTTTTGTTGATCAGGTTGCTGTTTACTTACCCTTTGAAATCCCTATTCTGTCTGCACTCAGCTGGTGGCCTTCTATTGACTGTTATTTTTTCATGAAGTAAAGTGGGGGCAACACCTAGTGCTACCATCTCTCCTTCTTAAATAATATAAACAAGAGAACAACAAAAAGGTAAAGTCTAAGTCATCTTCCCTGTTAGTTCATTTCAGCTGAGATGGCCCTCGTTCGCTGGAGCATGATGCGTGCAATGAAGATACGAGGGTCCTCTTCTACCCATCGTCCCTGTACGCACCACCCCCCCATAAAAGTTGCAACCGCTAGCTCAGGTGGAAAAATGTTGCAGAGTAAAAGATGTATTCAATAAATAGAGAGGGCCAGCATGGGGCCTGGGGAAAGTGTGCATGAGACGGAGGTTTGGAGAGTGAAATAATGGAGGAGAAGGTAGATGGGGCATGAGTGTACATTAAACAGCGGTGCTTGACGCCTCTGAGAGGAAGCAAACCGCTGGGAATATAACTCTTAACTAGTATTGTCTCCTTTCAATTTAAAGGAGGAAGCTGTCATCTATATAATTCTTTTCTTTAAAGGGAGATTTCACAAAATCTTCAGAATTGAAATGTACTTTTGAGGCCGAGGATAGGGCTGTCAGCACAATGTGGGCTCAACTGTCACAGTCTCAGAGCTTAGGGCTTTCAAAGAATGGAAATAGAAAATTGACAAAATTTAAAAAGACATTTTTTTAACTCTAGGGAATGCCATAACTGTGGTTCTCATTTTAAAAACGAGGGATGCAGTTAAGTTGGAGAGCAATACAATTGTAACCAAAATATAATGTTGTCCTCCATTGGCTGTTATTATGTTGCTCAAGATTTCATACACACAATTCAGATTTGTGAAAAATATTTCTTCCTGTATTCTGCGGCCCATAGACCATGCTACATTTGTTCTTTCTGAATCGTGTCATTTGCTGCACCCTGACATGCCTTGCCTTGTGATCTCACTGGCACCACTTTCCACTTTGAAAGTTATTATTTAGTTAAATCATTTCCATTTATCTCATTCCATTGCTAGAATTGGAAACAAGGTGAAGTTATGGTAATGTCCCAGCGAGAGTACCACTATACTTCACTACTAGACTTCAAGTTGTGTCTAATCCTATAGAACAATGCTAATTTATTGCTGGCAATTTTCCATAGAAGAAGTCCATTGTAAGAAGTCAAGGCAATAATTAGGAACTAAATATTGACAATGACTAATCAAACTCCAGCATGACTAATATAATAGTGCTTAAGTAGCATTAGAAGTGATTAAAATACAATGTGGGCTTCATATTGAATTACAATGCTGGTGATTACAGTGGATATTTGAGCTTTGATGAAAGATTTTCTCTGACACCGATCCATCAAGTTGATACATACCTGTCAAAGGACAGAGAAGAGAAATGTGCCATTGTAGTCATGTGGTTGTCACCAGATTCGACTGTGCGCCGCTGGTGATGGGCTCCGAATGACAGCCGGTCGTCTTATTGTCAGCATAGCACTCCCATGACCTCCCATGAGTCTGTTTGTATGCCTTGCATACAGTCACATGGCCTCCTACCCACCAACCACTTCACATAAAAGACACATTATCCAGTAGATGACAGAGTCAAGACAAAAATGACAATCATTTTATAATCTTTTGTCCAGATTTCAGCTGTATTTAAATTCAAAGTGAAGCAGTGTCATAAAAAAATACTTTTTTGAGTTTGATAGCATAAAGAGTGGTCTCAGAAATGGATGCTTTCATCCAAACTATTATATTCCACTACACTACGTGAACCCATACTTTGTTTGTAAATTTGAATATCATAAATCTAGTTGTGTGTGTTTTTTAAAAAGCAAACCAGTCTAAATGCTCAAAAGAAGACACCCAATGACGTCCTGATGGCATGTCTTTGTGCCACAGAGGTACAGTCATTACACCTCCTTCTGTCTATTTCAGAGAAGGCATCAATTTGAAGAAGAGAGGTATCACGGCGCACAAAATGTCACATTTTCCCCATCGTCATGTGCCAGTGTTTCTCCTTCCACAGGGCCTGAATAAAAGGAGTGGCCTCAGTATGTGTCTTTGCCATCTTTCCATTCCCCACAGAGACATTTGAGTGAGAGATGACTCTTCTCTTCATGCTGTGTAAACCCAGAGCAAAGAGAATTGGTGGTGGTGCATACACACTTACAAAGAAATGCACTTTTTTTACCTAACCAATAGAAACCAACAATTTACAACATCTGCTTCACTTCAATAATTCACTGCATTTGAATGTTTTATAAGTAAACTGAATTATCTTTTAAAGGTAGGTTGATGTTTTTCATGATGACACATTTGCTCTGTCTGTTAACCGTTAGAAACCTCTCCATTCAGTGATACTCGAGCTGTAAACATAGTGCAATGTTGTGTATTGCTTTTGAGACGGAATTACGACAATTCCTCTGCACATTATAGTTATTGTCATTACAGCCTGAAGACAATAGCCTAATAGGATCAAAGATGAGGCTTTGGTGATTCCAGCCAGAGCGCCCTTGCTTTATTAACATCCCTTTTATCTCGAATATCATCAAAAGGCTATCATCCGCTAAAGTTAACAGCAAAGACCCTGAGATCTTCTATCTCCTGAATGCGACGCGCCATCATTTGCCTTGTGGATTTTTTTTTTTCCCATCCTGCCCCCGTGACTGATTATCATTACCTTTTCTTGCAAATACCATGCTCATTACGTTAGTGTACAGCCAAAACATTAGTAGAGGGAGCCTATCTCTCTGCGCTCGTGAAGGCAGAGGAGAGGAGAAGAGCTATGGAGGCAGATTTTCCCCTAGCCTCAGCAGCCAGCCCTGGCGCGCTTGGCTATTAACCACAATGAACATGGGCTTTGTTATTAACATCTGTTCATCAGGGATCGGGCCCAGGCCTAATCACCCCTCACACCTTCTGTTTCTGCACAAGACGAGAGGCAATCAAGGGCATCATTTGGCAGCTGGCTGGAACTACTAATGCTTTTCTCTTGCCCCGCTCCAAATCCCCCTCCTCCTCCTCCATTCTCTTTTCAATGCCATCATTTTTCCCGCTTTATCCTCAAAAAGATATCTCTGGCACCCTTTTATGGGATTATGTTATTCGGGAATGCGTTCACATACACACAAACACACCAAGAGCAAACCTTTGATAGTGGCGAGATGGGAGATTTACTGATGGCCGTAACAGTCCGGCGCTGTGGGTGGCTTACATGAACTCAACCTCATCCGAGTGGCTATTGCACGCCGCTTCGTCCCGCTGTATCTGCGGAGGTTCATTTCAGCTGGCCTGACTACATTCAGACTGACAGAGGAAGACATGGAAAGATGAAGAATCAACAATGGTGAAGGAGATAATAGAGAGATTGACGGATAAGCAGTGGGAGTCATTGGGATGTCAATAAAAGAAGAGCTGCCACTGAAAGAATAGGCTTTATTTGAACATGACTTTGGTGCCAATATATGAGAAACTCACACAAAACTATTCCTCCCTCTTTTGAAATTGCATTTTTTTTTTTTCTTCAATTTTTTCCCATTTAGGCTTTGCACATGTTTGTGTGTGTCAGCGGCGTAGCAACCATATGATATGTATTTTTTTTCTGCTATGCCAGAGATAGCGGCATTTGTTGTGGTGGGATTAATCCCTTTGTCAGCTCCGGCCTCTTGAACACATTGTGTCTCCTTCTGTTACCCACAGGAAAGAAGGACTGGGGCATCTGTGTTTGGGTTGGCTATGTCTAAATCAGCACTCCTCGTCCTAGCACACAGAGGATACACACAGACTCAAACACACACTGCATCTCTCTGAATGTCTGTGTCTGATGGAGAACAACGTGTCCTCTTGTGTCTCTGTAGTGTAGCTTCTCAACACAAAGGCTTTTCATGTGTGGATGTGGCGCTGTGATGCCTGTCACATTTTGGCATAGTTCTCCGGTGCTGTCAGCTTCAGATGATGTCTGCTGGACGCTGCTGTCAATCCATGAACATTACAAATACGGCTTTGCAAGTGTTGCTTTTCATTGTGTTTTATACAGGAATAGTTAAAAAAAAAAAAAAGAGAGTCTAAGTTACAAAATGCTATAAAGAAGCAGACAGGTTAGGGTACTAATTTACAGATTACAATGTGAAGATGTGAAACAAATGACTACATTTAAGAAGAACTATGAATTGGTAAAGAATAAATAGCACCCCGAACATGGTCAGTCAAAATTTCCACTGTTTTTTGCATATGACAACCAATTACGGAAAAAAAGAATCCCATTTTCTTAGTGCTATGCATAAAAATACACCCTGCAGTCTCCTTTTAGGACAACACTCTTTTAAGTACCTTCTATCCAGGCAATGACTTTGACAAGTTTCAGTTTGCATTCATTGTTGTGTAAACCCCACCTATTCAGTACAGCAATACAGAACTTCCAGGAGTGGTAAATAAGTCAGAGCTGCTATTTCAGCGACACCAGTTGCAAATATCACATAGTAACAAATGGCTAATGGCTGTATATATTTTTCTACCCAATAAATTTAGACTGGGCTAAAATGTGCTGTCCAATTTATTTCCATTTAAGTAAAGATGGTCTATTTCTTCATGTGAATGCACTAAATAATCTTTTAACAGATTTCTAAAACGGCAAAAGAGGCCATAACAATAGATTTCTTTATTTATTTGAACATTAATTTGAATAGTCAGATTTACTTTTCAATAGAGGAGTGTTGGGCAAAAACTATTGATCCATATATTTGTTCCTGATGCTTGTTATGAGCATGCGAAGCATCTTTGTATCAGGTTGCCCTCCTGTTTAATAGCCCTAATTGATTTTAGAGGTTTGTGCTGTGAAATGAGTAAAACAAGCTTTCTGACAACATTTAAGCCACACAGTTACATGAGGAGATCTCTGCACCCCCCACTATGTGCAGTGCTGCTAAGTGTGAGCAGGACTTGTCTAATTAGCCCGTTTGCAGGCTATGAGCATCACTTTTAATGAGCTATCAGGTCCTCAAGGTCATTCCCGTTTCTGCAGTCTGTGTGTATGAGCATTATTCGGTGTGTTTTCTCTTCACTCCAGTTTGTTTGTGTTCTCTTTTTTAATTGAAAAATGTTGACTCAGGTTGCCTCCATCTGTTAAGTGAGGAGCAGCATGACCGCAAATAATTATGACCTTTGCAGTCTGTCTTCTCCCAGAATGCCATTCTGTCATGAAGAGCACCGCACGTATAGGAAAAGAAAGTGTTATTTTGCTTTCCTTATGAATAAGAATTATATTTTACCTAGAGATACTTGCTACTGTGTGTGCACTTAGAGAAATGTCTGAATGTGTAAAGACTCCATTTCTTCTTCCTTTGTCATTCATGTAATTCATATTTGCTTCTTCACTCTCGGTTTCCATTTACAGCAGCAGGGGTCAATGATAAAGGGCTGGGTGATGTCAGTCAACAATGGCTTCTTGTCATGGCTCACAACGTCCACACTTTTCCTCCACAGACAAGGGTCATCAGTTTTATTGTTTAAAAGTCATTGTGCCTAACATTTTCCGACTCCATTTTCTTTCATTTCTTGACCTAACTACCCGTTTACTTCTCATTCCAGGACTCTGGCACACATGTATTCACAGCCCAAGACCTTTATATTTCCACTGCTCATTTTCCTCTCATTCTTCATGGACCTCTATTTCTCTAATGGTCAGGCATTATCTGCCCATCACACACTGGTCTGTTGGAGTCATTTGCTCATATCCAGATTGAGCCCTTCACCCTGGTGTCACCCACTCATCCCACACTTCTCTATAGCCCCCTTTAGAGTTTTGGTATGGGATATTTCCACTTATAAGGTACTGTGCTGGAGCATGGATGTGAAGTCTGAGGAACAGAGACTAAAAGTGGCTTAAGAAAAAGAAGTTAAATTATTGCTTTCGTCTAAGAAAAAGTTTTATTTGTGTTTGGCGCACTAGCACATCTTTGCTCCATGTATACAACTTTGTGAAATTAATCTCAACCTAACCGTCTGTACGTGTTCGACAGTCCCCTTCATAGAGTCAACCAAGACCTAAACAAAAGAAAAAAGATAATAGGCCTACAGTGCTTATAGACCAATACATTTTTGGCTGTTGAAAAGTCATAATTTATGTAACTGTGTCACTGGCTATCTTGTTTAACAGTTGTTATGGTCTCTGGATGTAAAGAAGAAAAATTATTGTGGCAGACAGTAACACACGATAACTGACAATAACTGTACTGTCAGTTAAGTTGATAAATCTGGAGTGTGATAATAATAATAATAATGTAAACACAAAATATTATGTCATAAACAGAAAGCAACAAGATGCTAGTGAGATGTCACTTTTAAAGTTTGAACACCCAGGGCGCCTCGGTGGCTCACCTGGTAGAGCTCATTCCCCTCTCTCTGTCAAAAAAAAAAAAAAAAATATATATATTTTTTTTAAGAAGAAACACTCAAAAAATATACATTCTGCATTTTGTTTAGCACAATGGACAAGAGTTATACTAAATAGGCTACTTCGAGTTTTTTTTTTTTTTCTTCTTCTGGCGTTAGTACATAGCCTAAGTGAATGACTTTCTTAGACCAGAGCTAACGCTGCTAGCCAAGCAAAACTACCACCCACATAAATACTGTAGCTGTGATTCTATGAAGGAAGTATGCTTACAATGGAAATGATAGCAGTGGAGTTTGTGCAGGCCTAGAGCCAGGGGAGTGCTAGTGTCCCTCCTCTATCAAAGTAAAAACAGTAAGGTGCTAAACACCTTCCATCCCAGCAGTGGCAGGGGGTTCACAATGCCATTAGAAAAAGTGTGGACTAACACTCGGAGTGTCAATTCCTCAGGCTGGTTATACTTTGTCCAGGGAAGCTGGTGTCCTACCAGTGGGACCCAGAGACAGGGGGTGGGTGCTTTGGGAGTTACATATGGAGCTGTAGGAGCGATAAGGGGGTAGGGGGTCGAGATGGCAGCCTGTGAGGGATCTACCGCTCTCTACAGTATATGTGGTCTGACCCCAGAATTGCTAATTTAACTACTCCCCTAAACGCAGAAGTCCCCCCACACAGAAACCAAAAGAATGGAACACTGTGCTAATGATTGTACATCCATTAAAATAAACCCATGTGCAAAATGCAATGACAAAAACATCCAGATGTATGCCATACCACGTGATGAGAAAGAAAAGTAGTGCGGGCCCTGATGGGTTAAATGGCCTTGTCCCCCCTGTGTTGAGTGGGAATGTGCTCCTGCGCTGTGAGCGATGGCTTCCTCTCTCTTGGGCTCCAGCATGGGGCCAGACTGGTGGCTGTTAGCTCGAGATGGATGACTTCTCATCGTGCTTCTTCCGACAAGAGGAGTGCACAGGCAAAAAACCAACACAAACCTTAACATATACAGCCTGGAATACTACTCTTCCACTGTACATACAACACAGTGCACTCTGCTGTGGGGGTTTGTTGCAGGGTTAAAACTGAACTACTGCAGCCAGATAAACTCTAATACAATTGTAGTTGAGAACAAAAAAAGCCATATACATCTGAAACTTTTTAATACAGAGCAGTGTTTACCAAAATGAATATGTTATGCTCCTCATTAGCATGTTTATAGAGCCTCTCATTCAATCAAACTGCTTTGTGTTATATTTTGTCTTAGTGTCTCAGGTGACCTTGAATGCCTCATACATAGAGTGGGTCAATTCTACAGTATTGACTTTAGTCTCTCCTCTGCAGTGTTTAGAGAGCCATGAACAATGTATCTAAAGTGAGGTTCTCTCAGCAGGTGGATTTTCAAATGGGTCCCAGGCTAGAGGCACCTCGGGAGGGATCGGATGGCTGCTGCCTGTAGGCCTGGCCAAAGTTTGACCTGTACTAAAAAACAGGCCTGTTCCACACCATTGCAGCTCTCCCCCTGCTAAAACAACACCAAGTGTGCGTCAATATAGGTATAGGTTTGGCTCTAAATGTTGTGTGTGTCGGCGCTCTGAGTGGTGAAAGAAGGGCATGTAAAGGGGTGTGTGCACCTGAAAACACTGACCCAAACTTGAACAAACACGCAAATGCCCTTCTCATGGGTTTCCTTTGAACTCGTGTGACGTGCAGCTGAATGTGTCAGTGAGCAAACATATGTGCATACAGCATTCTTCATGTGAGGTCAAAAGTGTGTCCTCGTTGCGCTACATCAAAATCACTGTCAGTTTTGTGCTCTTATCAAACAAACCTGGGCATTTACCATACAAATGCTTAAACTTTCTATCTTTTTCTATTCTTCTTGTCACATTAGAATTACATCTAGGTAGAGTAGCCACAGTGTAAGTATTAAGTAAGTTTAATGGAGTATAATGAAAAGAGCTTTGTTACTTTGTTACTTTTGTTACTGCATAATTAGGACCATATTAAATCCAATGCAATCAAAAATGGCAATCACCAGTATGTTGCTTAGAATGATTAAAAATTCAGTGTTTAACAATAAAAGTTAAAAAATAAAATATAAAGGCTATATTTGAAAAGGACTAGTATCCAAACATGTCGTTTGTAACTTTTAACCTCACATGTGCATTTTATTCATTAAAAGGTCCCATTCAATGCAAAAAACACTCGGTTGTGCTCATTAGTTGGCAGAATTTGTGATTTATGGGCCATTCTTTAAGAATATGAATGATGCCACAAAAACTTTTTCTCACTCATAGTTAGTGTTTGGGTGAAGCCATTTATTGTCAAACAATTGTGTTTACTCTTTTTGAATCATAATAACAGAAACTACCCAGATGACCCTGATCAAAAGTTTACAGTTCTTAATCCCATGTATTAAGACCTTTAACATCAATGACAGTTTTAAGTCTTTTGTGGTAGTTGTGGATGAGGCTCTATTTTCTCAGATGGTAAAGCTGACCATTCTTTTTGGCAAAAAGCCTCCAGTTCCTGTAAATTCTTGGGTTGTCTTGCATGAACTGCATGTTTGAGATCTCCCCAGAGTGGCTCAATAATATTGAGGTCAAGAGACTGAGGCCAGTCCAGAACCTTTACTTTATGTTGTTGTAGCCAATGACAGGTCGACTTGGCCTTGTGCTTTGGATTGTTGTTATGTTGGAACGTCCAAGTATGTCCCATGTGCAGCTTCCGGAGAGCTTCTGTGAGAGCAAATTTTCCTCCAGTATTTTCTGATAACATGCTACATTCATCTTTTCCTTTGCCTTTGTAGCTCACACATCCCCAAAACATCAGATCCACCTCCATGTTTCACAGCAGGAATGGTGAATCATCATCATAGGCCCTGTTTCTGTAATGTTTATGGTTGTGGCCAAAAAGTTAGATTTTGGTCTCATCACTGCAAACAACTTGGTTCCAGAAGTCTTGAGGCTTGTCTCTGTCATGTTTAGCGTATTGTAACAGGATGCTTTGTGGCATTTGTGTAGTAATGGCTTTCTCGATCATGCAGCCCATTTTTCTTCAAGTGCCTTTTTATTGTGCATCTTAATACAACCACACCACTTTATTCAGTGAGTCCTGTACTTTAGCTAAAGATTTTTGTGGGGTTTTTTTTTTGCATCCAAAACAATTTTCCTGGCAGTTGTGGCTGAAACTTTTGTTGATCTACTTGACCTTATTTTGCTTTCAACAGAATCCCTCATTTTCCACTTCTTAAATAGAGTTTGAACACTGTTGATTGGTATTCTCAATTCCTTGGATATCTTTTTATATCCTTTTCCTGTTTTATACAGTTCAATTACCTTTTCCCGCAGATGTTTTGATAATTCTTTTGCTTTCCCCATGACTCAGAAAACAGAAACATCAGTCCAGCACTGGATGAAAGATGCAAGCAAACGGATCACAGGTGAGGATGATTATTCAAACCTGTTTATGTCA
Organism: Neodontobutis hainanensis; assembly: GCA_024349245.1. Classification (NCBI taxonomy): domain Eukaryota; kingdom Metazoa; phylum Chordata; class Actinopteri; order Gobiiformes; family Odontobutidae; genus Neodontobutis; species Neodontobutis hainanensis. The sequence continues at coordinate 2,898,646 of JALDNG010000010.1, forward strand.
ACTTGTGTGCATGTTATCAGGCCAAAATCACCAAGGTATGTAAACTTGTTATCAGGGTAATTTGTGTAGTTTCTGTTATTATGATTTAAAGGGAGTAAACCAAATTGTTTAACAATAAATGGCTTCACCCAACCACCAGTTTTTTTGTGTTATCATCCATATTCTCAGGAAAATGGCCAAGAATTGCGTGTTTGGTGTACTTACTCAATTGTGAAACAAAACAACTGCAGGTTCTCGCGTCACATCCCTTTAAAGTCTGGTCGAGGAAAGAGCACGACCACCATATGCTTTCTTTGCTAAGCGCATTTCAACATTAAAAACATGCTACTGTTGATTGACTTTTTCAATATCTTGGTTCTATAATGCACTTCACAAAACATGAGTGAATAAACTATAATGGAAAAAATTATACAACTAGATATTTAATATTGTGATATGTGACTGCAGTTGGCCTGGTAGCTGCACTAGGTTTGTGGTGGAATAGTTTGGGACCAGTGAATGTCTGCTGTCCCCAGAGCAGACATTCACTGCAGGTGTGAACATACTGTAGGTACGCTACAGGACTTTAGAAGTCCCAAATCCCATGCACAAAACTCTTGTTCTACAGTTCATCTACTGCTCATCTTAGCTCCATCAGACCAGCTTGAGACGAGGTCCCACTCTTGATGCTGGCGGTCAAACTCTGGCTCAAACCTGTAAATCACGGCTGAATGAGGCACATTCCATTTTACCAAGAAAGATCTTTACAGTCCCTGAACAACAAGTTGAGCTTGTGTATGAGTGCAAACTGGTAAAGACTACAAAAAAATGACAACCTAATGTGGAAATGGGGGCAGGACAGGGAGTGCTCAGAGAGGAGCGCTCAGAAAGGGTTTTCCAGAGTCCTTGAGACACTGAGATCAAAGCTACATACATACACTTCATTGGGAGTTCAAGGTTCATTGGTTTTATTAGTTAGAAATAAGACATTCAATGTTTCTTTTAAGTCACTTCTCAATGTATTGAAGGAAATGCATCCACCTCTAATACAATTACTTCCAAACTAACCTACAAAGCAAAAAAATCTAAATAGGATTTGATGGCCACCAGCTGCTTGGCCCCACCCTTTGGTCAGTGACTGATGGGATAAACTTGAACTTCTCTCCAAGCAGCAAGGGGTATGGTGCTGGGGGATTGAAAACATCCAGTTGGAGTGATGGCTGTTTCAGGGGCTGGAGACGTGAGAAACATGGCCTGCCACTCATGCACTCTCAGTGGAATCTGAAGGAGCCAGCAGTGGCATGCCATACATGTCACCCATGCGCCAAGCAAGCCTGGAAGGCCAAGCTGAGCCAGCAGGACACCCTTGGCACAAATGCGTCCAGAAACAAGCCGGGTACGTTTACAAGGAGCAAAAGGTTGTCCATTTATTACTATAACTTTCCAAGTATGCTAAACACTGTTGACACTTTTTAATTTGGACTCTTCTTCGGAGTAATTTTTTAGTTGGGCAGAATTATTTCTTCAGACCAAATGTAAATATTGTTTGCATACATATAGTTGTTAATGTCTAATTGATAATGTCTCATCAAGAGCACACAGCTTTATAAAGTTAGACAGTGCTATTAGATATACCAACATGAAACCAGAGTCAAGACTATTCTATGTATTTTGGAAAAGGATAGAAAGCAAAAGAAAAGAGGCAAGCCCACAGTGGAAGTGGCTTTGATTGTAATTGTCAAAGAGTTTTTCTAGAGAGTGGGTGGACTGAATGTGGCTTGCATTTTTGATTTGCCGTTGATTTGTAGTACCTTACTATGAAACTCTGAAATCAGTGACATTATCTCTACATGCTACATGGAGGAACCGCTGTCTTTGCTCCCTTAGGACTGTATGGTTGATGTTACAGACAGATTAAAACACTTTTGCATTTCTGACCCTCTATTTACAGTTTGCAATTTATACATCTGTGGTATGTGCTGTGCACAAGGAAGTGTTGAAATGCTGATTAAAGGGAGTCTAATTCCAGAGTGTCTCCCTGTGCCATCTGAAAAATCCATCTTGGCTCTTCCCTCGATGTTTAGGCGATAATGGGCGACTCAACTGATCAAATTGCAGCTGAGGTTGGTGGTGACCAAGCAGACGAAGTGACATTGAAGTGTTACAATGTCTGAGGTCAACCAGCCTCATGGCAAGATTTCACAGCCTGAAGAGGCATGTCTGACAAGGCAGACTATGTAGAGTAGTGGCGGGCACTGGATCGGGTTGAGTTAGCTACATGTAATGTTAAAGGGGACATCCTCTGATAGTCATGCTTCAGAAGCGACATGAGAAAATGAATCACACCCAGGTGGTCAAATGCTCTTTTTGTCTCTCAGCAGACAACCAGTGCTGCTTTTGTTGCTGTTCATCACTTTGAAGGAGGACCCATGGTGGGTGTTTACGGTTCCTCGCTTCCCCTCACTTCTACATGCTTCCATGCACCCCTCGCCAAACGAGCAGGCGCTTTTGTTGAAGTGAAAAGTTGTAAGGGCGTATAATATATGGTGTGAATATGTGAAGTGTGAGTAATAAACCATATCCATTCATGTCAAGTCCAGTCAATCTTTGGTATTCGTTATATTCCTCACAAGGGACCCATATGGACATCTATTTTACTCATACAACAACAAAACAGCTCTCAATTTATTTGATGCCATATTATGTTTACTGTATGTATACAATAGTGGTCCCATTGGGCATGCAGGCAGGAACATATTGTTGCCAGTCATTAGCCCCAGATTAATACAAGCTGATATATACATAAAAGCCAGCAGAAAGGAATGGCGGCGAGTTGGCATCCATAAATTGTGGAGATATAGTGTCTCCAGATAGAAGGCATATGGCCATGGTAGGACACTGCTCCTTGTAATTGAGCAGCAGAGCAAGCAGTCCATAAAGATGCCAAGACATAGTTAAATATTTATGTAGATGAATGGAGTAATAAATAAATGGTTAAATGAATAATGGCTTGATTAACGTGATCGCACTAGATATGTCATGTTTTATTCAGTGTATCGAGGCCATTAAAGAGAACAGGCCATTACTACGTATGTGTAATTTCTTCAGTGTGTAAAATCGCTGCAATACAGGGCTCTTAATAAAGTTGACTTTTTGTAAACTCTCTTTGGTTTGAATAGAAGAAACAAGTCATCCTCATATTGTGCCATTGTAAAATAAGAGCTAATCAGAACATGTCCTACCGCTATTTGCGCTCTATTGGAATATTAGCGTCCCTCTATCTATACAAACCCATTTTCTCCCTTTAGAGCAGATGAAAGTCGCCTTGTGCTTTTCTCCTGTGGGGATATTGTCTGCAGGCTCCCCACTGAGCTTGGGCCGATTGCTGTTTCAGTACGCCCTCTACAGACCACAACAGGTAGTGAGAGTATACAGACTTGTAAAACATGGAATGAGAACTGCAAAATGACTGCAAAATTATGTTAAAATACCATAACAAATTGAAAATCTGTGGAAATTAATTAATATAATTTGGGAATGTTATATTGAAGGGCTCTTTTGGTTTGATTCTGTAAACCTTGGACATGAAGGGAAATTGTTACAGCTCTGACAACGAGTCCCACTGTGAAGTCAGAACCATATCAGACATGAAGCTGAAAACTGTCCAGAGGAAACAGCAGGACCTCTCTGGTCTTCTCCTACACATCCTTTACAGATGAGTAAAGTCCGTGGGATTACTGACTTCAAAAAATGCCATATAAAAAGCCAGACAGGAAAAGTTGCAGTTGTTGAGTCAAGTTAAAGTCCACCTATGGTATGAGCAATTGTGAGAGTATATTGCAAAACTTTATATTTGTTAAGCCATTATAAGTCTTAATGTTGCACCATTTTTTTTTACACATCTTAATAAAACACAACGTGACTCCGTTCTGTCTTTTTATACAAGTCAACCTTAGTAAAAGAAAAACCCGGGTTTACGTCAGCTCTGTGTGTGAAATAGTTTTGCTGTATTTCACTTTCTTCCGTGAGCTGTGATTGGCTGAGAAAAACACTCAATAATGCCCCTCCCATGTAAACAAAGCAGTGACATGATACAAAACTACATGTAGCAACCAGTTTAGAAACATTCACCTCCGTATTGTTCTAGAGGGCCACTGGAGTGAAATAAATGACATTTCTTACATTTTTCATTACATTTTTCATCAAAACACTGCATGTACTGTATCTTTAAGAAAATGACACAATTGTAAGGCACGTGCAATGTTTTCACAACGATTACCTGAAAATTGTTTCCATTAAAAAAGTGTAGAATCGTTTTTTAGAGGTGTGTGTGTGTGTGTGTGTGTGTGTGTGTGTGTGTGTGTGTGTGTGTGTGTGTGTGTGTGTGTGTGTGTGTGTGTGTGTGTGTGTGTGTGTGTGTGTGTGTGTGTGTGTGTGTGTGTGTGTGTGTGTGTGTGTGTGTTTTTGAAGGCTCCGTCTTCCCCTGTGCATCTATACTGTGGGGCAGCTGTGGCCCTGGCTGTAGCTGTGTCAAGCGCTGCAAAAAGACACCAGCCGCATTCACCGTCACAGACCTCTGCGCTGGCCTTTGAAGTCCGCTCTGCTGCCCTGCTCCTGACCAGAGACACCACAACCATCTCAAGCCCCCCAAAAAAACAAACACTGTAACAACTCAGTCTTATTTACATGTTTTTGTTATTTAACGGGAAAAGAGAAGTTGTTTGATATCCGTGGACAAAAAACAAGCTGTTCGGCTCTGGGCACTCTGGGGTGTCTGACTGATTGACTGCATGGGCAAAGTTCCCAGGGTCTGGCTTTGTGTCCGACTGCTTTTCAAACACCCCCAGGCTTGAGAAAGTTTAGCCCCAGGCAGAAAAATGATAAATTAGAATTACATTTTCTCAAATCAGAGTGTCTAGGTTTGGACTAGAAAGGTGAAAGAAAGAAAACAAGATCGCCTTTTATCATGAGAAATCAAAGGACAATGGCGTTGACGTGAATGTATTTGCCTTTGGAGAAGTAATCATATGAATATGCAAAATAAAAGAGCGGGTGTCCTGCTGGGCTTGTGCGATTGATGGGACACTTTTGAATTTGTGGTTGTACATTTCTGCACATTAGCAGTGTGTGGTGTACCTTCAAAATAAGCTGACGATTATTATGCTGTAAGAATCTCAAACCTTAAAAATATTCAAATCGTGCTACCATTTCTAATTACTAGAAGCGGTGGACTCCTCAAAGGATTTCAGAATGTAGCATACCTGTCTGGTACTGTTATCTCCTGAGAGTATGGACTGTCCTTCAAGGCGGCGAGGTGAATAAAGAGAAGCCACCCTGTGATGAGTGTAGTCGAGGGACTGCTATGAAAGCTGGAGATAAAAAAAAACATACAAGTTTAAAAGAGAGATATATGCTGTGCCTGTTACCCTTTGTGCTCCAATAAAAAAAAAAGGTTTTAGAGACAACAGACATGTCGTAACCTCTCCCAGGTAATGACATTTTCATCACGGACAGATGACAACAGATAGGGACCCGTTCTGCACTAAAGCACTGCGCAAGCAACTCACAAATTCCTAATGGTCTTTATCATAAATATCAGTACTGCAAAGGTTACACTGAGATGGATACGTCCCCGCGCCCCATTTAGTTGCATAGTGGACACTTGTGAGTGATGCAGCTTTCAAATAGCGCAAATAACAAGTGGGTTACACTCAGGGTAATCTTAATGCAGGTGAAATATCTGCTCTTGTGTAAAGGTTATCTCAATATAACTTCTACTATGTTTTCTCAAATCGAAGCTCAGTTGAACTAATGGAAGACCTTGCCATTTTACGCTGACTTAAAGGCAGCACAGAGGATTGTGCTGAACATAAAAGTTACTCGCAAACAGAATCTGCAGGCCAAAAAACAGATTTCCCACACTACAGCTACGTTGAGTAATGGTTAACTCAGGAGAATAATAATAACATGATAATATCTATCGACCAACATTGATTTGCTATTAAGGACTAGTTTAACCTTGATTAATAGAAGGACGGCTGTCAAGTCCATGGCCATAAAGGGATCATTGACACGCAACAATAGCCCCTCTGAACCTGCCCCTAAGGTCTGCTTCATGGGCCGATCGATAGCTGACCTCTGGCAGTTATTTACTCCAATAGAATTGCACCTTTTTCTGAAGATGATGAACAGTGTCTGCCTGAAAAGGAAAGGGACACATTGGTCTTAACCTTGTGCATGTGTGCATTTCTCCATTACTTGACGTGACCGCGGTTTTGGTTTTACTAGAGTTTTGTTAAAAAGCAACCAAAAGTATTATATAATATTTATAAGACAAGTTTCATATGTTCTGTAAGACAAAAATGAAAATGCTTAACTGCACAAAAATATCACCTGCACTCAAGACTTTGTGCTACAGAAGAACGTCCTACAACATGCCAGGTGTGGTACCCGGTCCACTTTTATATACAGTAGCCTTGGTCTTTGTTAAACTGCTGCCGTTAGCTGGCTTTTGTATAAGCTGATAAAGCTGATGAAAAAGGTGTTTTCTTACATTTGAACAAGATTGAAAATGACTAATGTAAAGCAATTATAAGCAAAGGCAACGCAAACAGTCAACACCAATACCAATAATATTTTTTATAATATTAGTAAACCAAAATAAATAATATAAACCAATGAGCCATTCTTAAATACTATACCTTTTAAAAACAATTGTGCAGCGGCGTACTGTATACCAGTAGCGTGCACACTTATAAAAGCTGCATTGGCTCCCCATTAGGCAGGCCCTGGGGGGACAAAGTATATCTCACTGAATGACCTTTATTATGAACAGGGCCCATAGGTCATTGCATGTGACAAATATGTATTAGGCTGATTAGTGCTGCTGGCCTGAGCCAGGTCTGCAGGTGTCCAGCAGCACGACACCGGCCTCTGTGTCTGAAATAAGACTAAATGACTGAGGCTTAGAAGTGCCCTTTTTTTCTAGAGGTGAAAAGATCTTTAGGTAGTGGACCATTTTATTCTTGTGAGAAAAAAACAAAAGAAATATAAAATTTCTTTCAGGTGCTGTTTGTAATTTTGACTCTAATTCTTATATAGAAAGAGTGGACAGAAAGCAGTGTTGTATCTACAACACAAATGTCAAAGGGTTAATGAATTGAATTATGCTTATGTATACCAAAAAGAACCAAAAATATGTCTAATCTAAAGTAGTAAGATTTGTTAAATCCTTTACAGCCTATAGCCTTAATTACATACAATATAATGAAGTGTATAAAAAGCACCAACATAACAGATAAATAGACAGCTGCTAAATGTAAAGGTAAATCTGTATTGAGGGATAATTCCCTTTTAGGCACACAAGTATAGTACAAAAAAAAAACATTTTTACTTCTTTGCCGTTAGCTGATGAGAAAGGTTCATTTGTCCAAAGTAGCTGCTTTTTCAATAATTTTTTAGCGAGTAATGTATAAATGAAAGTTTTAAGCTTAGTTTAGTGTGTAACAGAGTAAGTACTCACAATCCATCTAGTGGCACAAAGGGATATTACAGGATTTAATTACTTTTGATCTGAAATTCAACATTTTCATATTCTGGCATACCATAAAGTTATAACACAATTGAAGCTAGAAATACAAAGCTGCTTTTAGAATCACTGCAGCTGTATTGATGAGCGAGTAGTATCTTGCCATACGTTCGTTTAACCTTAGCATTCTTGTTAAAGGTTGTGTATTTACGAGGCCATGAGACCATAGTGCAGTGTATGTCTGTCGGTCAACACAATCCAATCAGACAGGTGATGTGGGTGAGTAATCCATTAGAAGGATACAGAATCCCTTCCTCAGCAGTGCACAGTTTGAGTGCGCTCAGCAAGACCTTGACGGGCCCCAGAGCCAGGGCCTGTCATGAGCCAGGAGGCAGAGTGATGGAGAGCCCCCGCCACGGTGTGCTGGACCCTGGCTCTCACCCACGCACCAATGCTGAGGCTGCTCACCCGGGGGCCCCTGTGTCACCGCAATACAATCCAGATGTATGTAGGTATGCACACACTGGACGGAGACGTTCTTCTCACTGTGGCTATGGGCCTGCGCCAGTACAGATTAAGATATTTCCTGTCAGTCTACTGTCTGTTTGTCCCAGGGGTGTGGGACATTTCCATTATTGAAGCAAAATTCACTCAAATCCCTCAACCTTGTCAGTCAATGACACGTGTCCCCGGGGGACACAGTGTTTTAACTCTGAGGGATGTTAATGAAGGCAAGCAGCTCCCTGAAGAAACATCACAACTGCTGCACACGATAATGGCCATGGGAGAAGCAGACCAGCATTTTGACAAAGTTTGCCAAAGTGGATCTTTCCATGAATCTATCACTTCTGATGTGACTTGAAGCCTTGTATTTTTTTCAGTTTTCAGTTACTACACAGCAAACAAATTATTTCAACAGTCATGTTTGTGTTCAGTGAACAGAGATCTGACAGAAAACCAATGTCCTTCCTCTAGTAATTCTACATCTGGACAGAACTATCATTAATGATTACTGTACATACGTCTTCTTGCCACAGCAAGACATATATTCTGGGCTGCTAAAACAGATGCAAAAAATATATGGCTAACCCTTTTCTCAAAATGAAACAGATACAAACTTTGTGAAGTCTAGCACTTACTTTAAAAGTGACCAAAATCAATCTTAAAGCCTGAACTCTGTCCGAGGAAGCAAAGTACAGTCTCAATCCTGAGTTTAATGTTTTATCCACCTCCACAACTTACAGTCTTCCTACAATATCTACCCAGACATACCCAGACGCTTACAACTGTACACATATAACTAACTGAATCCTCTGTTTAAAGTGCACATAAAAGTGTGATATACCTATTAAACACATTTTTGAAATGACCATGGCATTGCCAACATGAACAATTTTCATAATAAATTAAATCTCTTTGCACTTATTAAAGGAAAAAAGAAAAAGCTCCAACTTCACAAATTAGTGCAATGATTTTTAAATAAGTGTGTGCGATTCCTTCTTTGCCAATTGCAGTGAATAAAGACACTCTGGGTTGTTATGAAACTGAATCAATAATGCAGAGCACTGCTGTGTCTTTATTGCATCTGGGGAGCTACTTATTCATAGAAAAGGCATATTACATTATGGGATTTGCTTGCCCAGGGCTTGTAGTTATTGAAATTTAAAATTATGCCTAACATCAACGTCCTTTGTAAATATGTCTGTTAATTTATTAATGCATTAGTGTAAAATAATGGTTCATTAAAGAATAAAGACGTAAAAGTTTTTAATGAGTGAGTTTTTAGTTGCTGACATGTTACTAATTAAAGAACAGTTGGTAAATGACAGAGTGGAAATGTTTCAGTGGAAAACGTGTCAAAATATTAAGAAACGGAACAATCTGCGTTATAGAAACTGTAAAATACGGCATGCTAACAAATTAACATCCTATCACCGTGTCTGCTGATTTGTTTTTGTGTGTGTACAGATTTATAAGGGGTGTTTGTAATGTGTGAACAGAGAATCGGTTTGTGCTGTGAAATCCCTGTCTGTGCCCAGGGCTTAAGCATTCTGATGTGCTGCTTGGAAGCTGCTACACTAATACATAGCATTAACACGGAACGGTCACATTGTCTCTCTGGAAATGTTTGATTCATTTTTCATACTTCTGAGTCTCCTCCAAATCAGTCGCGTAATCCCTTGACATGAGCCCGTCACTTTTATTATTATTATTATTTTTTTTTAAACGCCAGACTATGAGCGTTGTCCAGCAACAACACTTGGACTTGTCAAATAGTTAACCATCTGGCGGCACAATGTCGCCTCACAGCAAGAAGGTCCAGAGTTCGACTCATACGTGGTGTTCGCATGTTCTCCTCGTGTTTGTGTGGGTTTTCTTCAGCTACTCCGGTTTCTCCCATTGACATCAAAACATGCTATAGTCTCCAATTAGTGACATGAGCGTGGTACCTGGGTGTCCCCTGGTGGCGTGTGCTGACAAAAATTCTAGGGATAATAAAGGGATATTTAAAGAAAAAAAAAAATGTTTCAATATTCCTGTTTGCATTTCTGGCCATTTGTTATTATATTATTTATATATTATATCATTTGGCCAGGCTTTTCGCAGCTCTTACTTTTACATTAATGTCATGACATGTAGACAAGTAAAGCAGTGATATTTCTAAGCACTTTTATGTCTGTTGCTCAAGTCATGCATGTTGTTTTAATGGCTTTTATGAGTTTACAACCTATTTTAATGTATTACTACACACACAAGACACAACACACACAAGAGTATGATGCTAATTTGATTTGAATGTTAATTATTTGATTCAGCCGGGGAACACTATGCCACATTTGGAAATATACATTATGTGATTCCACACCAAACAATGTCTTGGAGCTTTCGCCTCAGCACAGCTTAAGACCGCCTATCAAATATTTGCACAGCTGTATTCTTCCGGTTGCAAAAGTTAACCAGCTTCCATCAAAACACCATTAACAGTAATTGAAACGCTCTGCAGATCCGTGCCCTCTAGGTGCCAGGCCTTCAGAGTGGGTTATGTAAAGGAGGACATGATGACAGCGCATGTGTATATCTGTGTGTATGTCCCGTAAGTGTGTTGGGCACCGTGGACAGTTCGCGACCCAGCGGGGACGTTGGCGCTCCGGCTGGGTAGGTAATGATATCAGATGCCACGCTACACAACAACAGGTGCCTTGGCATTGCCACCTTCTACCTCCACGCTGCGTCAATGACATCAACGCTGAGCCTCTGGTTAATTATAGATCACCAATCCCTCACTCTTAGCCTTTCTGCGAAGATGACAGAGAACACATAGATTGTCTTTCTGAAAATGGAACATGAGAGTGTAAACAACTAGAGTCTTTTAACTTGTTTCAGTATCACAGCGAAGCAAATGGCACAGTCTAAAATAGTTTACAGTAAAACAATGGACAATTTTTAATAATACCCCAAAAAAAAAAAAAGGATACCTAAAGACGATTTGCTTGCCTTTGTAACCATCCTGTACATGGGTATATGATTGTGTTCTCTTGGATGCTCTCGGTCTTGGCGGCTAATTCAGTAGAAGTGCAGAGCTCCGGGGTGGAGATTGGGAGCAGATTTTAGGTGCAGCATTTGGATGACCATATGGAACTCTTTGTGGCGCCAAGAGACCATGCAGCTTGGAAACCTGATCACCATCTCCCTGGTGACAGCTGGAGTCTTTACACCATCAGAACATTTGTAGACTTCTAATTTGTCATAACCACCTCCTGTGGCAAAGAAATATGCTGCAGAAATTAGGTAAGCAAAGTTTGGAATCTTTGGTATGAGCTGATATGCTGAGAGAATAATATTAAGGGCTCGCAACAACATAACCGGAGAGTCTAAAGAATGTCAGCCAATGCAAATTTTATTGTTACAAATTTTTTTGAGTCTGTAGATACTGTATAAAGGAACCAATGCAGTGGATGGGCCTCTTAAAAAATAATGTCTTGAAAAGTTATTTTACAAACTTTACCTTTACAAGTTAATTTAGTGTCGAATTTATCCATATTATCAAAATGTATTAGCGCAATCTTTTTCAAAACATAACCACGTCTTTGTTGTGACAAAACATAATGTCTTGTGGTACGATAATAATTGTTACACTATTCATTGGTATAATAATAAACCTAAAATTAAATAAGCCATGCTTTAAAGAACCAGGATCTGGTCTGTTTACCTGTGCATGTGTGCATTTACTGTAAGGAGAAGCTAGCTATTTATTTTAATTTTTTTTGCTTCTGAGAAGAAGTTACAAAGTGAATTTTTACATAACGGAGAAAACAAAGCCATTACCATTCAGAATATTTAAATTCGTTCACAAAAAAGTGCAGAGTATAAAAGAGTTGAACTGTTTAGCCTTGGCTGTGCATTTATATCAGACAACAGGAACATACTACATAATTCTTTAATCATCCTCTACACTGCTTTCAGAATTTGCATCTACACATAAATGTTGTTACGGTCTTAAACATTAATGTGGTATGGTGCATATGAATGTATAGTTTCTTAAACATTTTGGTGACTTGCAACTTTTGAGAGATGTAAGTGCTTGTTGCATAAACCACTTACTTTACTAAACAGAGATGTAGCTATTCAAGTACACATTTCTGATGCGTCCTCGAGAGGTCTGAGGGTGCACAAGGGGGGCACTCTTTGCTCATGTCCAGTCAGAATTTTCACAAGCACGCAGAGTGTATTCCTGTGTCTGCGTGGGCAGTTGTGCGCATTCAGCAACGTCAGTCAAGCCCACCTTCTTCCTCCTCGAGTCCCCGAAGAGCGCTGCCGGTTACAGTAGCTTGTCTGTAAATATATCCCATTAATATTTCATCTAGCTGTTTTTGTTGCCACTTTCTCTGTCTGTATACCTTGTTGTTTCTTACCATTTGTCTGAATGGACCTTGTACCTTAAGCTCATCAACCAGAAAATGCCCCCAGCCCCTGCCCATCCTCCATCTGCAGTGTGTAAAGTGTTTTCTGCCTCAAGGCACAATTCTCTTGTCATTGTTGCACACTCTGGGCTTGTTGCACTGTGATGTAATTGTTTTGCTTGGAGACCTTTCACGTTGCAGACTGAAAAACAAAGAACAGCTTCATGATCTACACCGCACTGCATCTTTTAAACTCACACAGAGCACTTAAACCATGATTGTTCAGCTAACAAATTAATGACTCCCTAACAAAAACTCATAGTAACAGAGCAGTAATTGCCTGAATACAACTCGCAAAGCAGTGGTCGAATTAGTGTTATGGGCTGAAACATCGGCACACATTGTAAGAGTACAGAGCCAGGAGAGGTGTTCAGGCTAACATTTTCTATTGGGAAATAGGCTGAGTTTTTTCTGTTTCTTTCGTTCTTTTTTTTTTTTTTTGCTGTGTGGCAGTAATGCTCTCTAATGCTGATGGGCGATTCTCTGCAGGCAGTCCCACAATTCTCAGGTGGGCCTTTCTGAAGCACTAGCTGAATTAAGTGGATGTGGCTTTGAGATTTTTAAAGTGCGTTACAGCGTACACACTGCTGCTCTGCCGTGACATTACTTGGTTTTTAAGTGTTCTTTAGTGGATTACAGAAGACTTTGGCATGTTTTTGACAAAGCATGAAGGGGCCATCAAAACCAGTTGGCCTGACTGTGGACCGAATGGCAATAGAATCCGTTTCTGGTAATTCGGTTCAAGCTGGCACCCCTGGGAAAACACAAGACACAGTATTGTCCAAGTGGGCACCAGGGATGGTTTTTGAAACAATGCATGGGAAGTGAAGCGTTATTGGTCGGAAAATGGAAGGTCTTTATTTGTGTTCGTTCACAGTGAGTACCCTACGACTGTACGTGCAATTGTGTCAAAGGGGGCGGGGGGCAGGGAGGTGACCTGTGTGTGACCTTGTGTGTGACCATATTAAAAAATAGTGTAAACAAACACAGGTTTCTTAATCACAGATAATATAGTTGACTTTTACTACTACACTTTTTACACCAACGAGTTTAAAATGAGAAAGTGTTTCTTGAAAACCTGTCACTTCATTTTTCAAATGTTTTTCGTCTGACAGAAAACTAAATTCATGTACCAAGAAAAGGCACAAAAGTCAGACTGAAAGCATAAAAGAGAATAAAGGAGGAAAAGACTGGCTTTAGAAAAACTGCAGTGGAAGGGCGAGCTCACTGTAACTTAGATATGTAGTTTGGAGAGTGTGTGTGAGAGGGGACTATGGATTTTAATCCATCAGTCGATAAAGGTCAGTGCTCGAAAGGGCTTTATTCCTCAGTTCCACATCAAAGTGTAAATCCGCTGATTGCAGGCCTTGAATGGGGAGACAACAAGGCTCCATTTGTGGTCTGTTTCTATGGCTCAGTGTGTGTAAGACCCCGCGTGCGCGGACCCATAATACTGGGGGTTTCTATCAGGGGCCCCTAGATCAATGGGCCGCATGACCTTTGCATTGTGCTGCCGGCTTGGCCCGTGATGTCATGCCATCTATCCGGTGCTCCACTTAAAGGGCCAAAAGAAAAGCAAGGCAAAGTCCCACACCTTCCTCCCACTGAGCCTCTGAAAGGACAGCATGAAAGGCATCATCTGCAAATGTATCCACCTGAAGCGGGATTTTCCCCCCTAAAACACACCTTCACAGATTAGGGCTGTAAGTAGTGCGGAGGTGTTTTAAACGAGATGCCTGCAGGTTAAATGCTCAGTGCCACAATAGTCAGTGTAGGCTGTGTAAGTTTGCTGATTCTAACAAAAGTCTTGCTGGCTGATTCAGATGAGGCCTATCACTTCTGGAGTGTTGTTCTGCCTTGATCTATGGCTATTGAAATTAAACATGGTGCGGCAGAGACTCTGGGCTCAGAGAAAGAGAAGCCGTCTCATTGTTCCTAAGTGAAAGGTCCTCTTTATAGTGAGCAGAGACGATGGCAGCTGGTAGGTTCTTCCCTCTATAGAAGATAGAGCACTTTCACAGAGTTGTGGAGTGCATTTGAATGGAAATCTAAAGAGGTAGGCGTGAACCATTTGTTTTGCCATGTTTGTGTTTGCTGTCAACATGTCTGTCTGTGTTGTGGGGCGGCCCCTTTTTAACCACAGAGGGGATTCATCCCCTCTTCTACACGACCCCACCAACTTCTCATCTCCCCCCTGAACCCAGACATAATCGCTGGGGAGGAAGCGCTGGCCCAAACACTGCGGCTGGCCCATCTTTGTGGGCAGCTTTGTCATGGCGACAGATGTTGTAATTGCCAACTGATGGATCACATGTCAAGGACGTCATTAGGATTTTGGTTGCTGGGGCCTTTGGTGGAAGAGAACAGGTTAAAAGACTGGGAAAAGATGGTGCTGGGATCAAGCGGGAAAGGATGACAGGCCGGGTCACATATATCAGCCTTTTGACTGCAGCGTGGAGATTAATAATGTGATTGGCCACGCTTTAGAGCAGACACTACTGGGAATAAAAGGGGGCTGTTCCTGCCTTCTTGTGACGGTATGACAAGTTTAAAGAACAGGGCGTGCAGACAAAACCAAACTTCTATGAGATTCTATGGCCTCTATATACACATGGACATTGTGCTACAAGTAATCTCATGAAGTGGTTCTAGCATAATTGATACTATTTATCAACCAAAAACCAATTTAAAAAGCTAGTTTGATTTGATTTAGTTGATTTGTGCCACTAAGTCACTTTACAAGTCTTGATAGTATGTGAGTAATTTCTGTGGAACAAATAATGGGAAATATCAACAATTCAGTCTAAATGATAGCTGTCGCCACACTGGGTCCCTCTTCCAGACTGGGATGAGGCCCCGTCCAGTAAGACTTGCCATTCTCTGGTGGCACATTGAAGGTTATTTACGCAAGGGATCCCTAGTTTTACAAAGTGTCACTCCAAACCAAAATAAATTGTCAGTTTGTTTACACTGGCCATTTGATTGTGTGAGACAGACACTCCACACACTGCACACACATTCACCAAAAGCTCCCCAGAGGTCAATTAGACAGACAAGGGGCTTTCAAACAAAGGGTGCTAGTGGCCCTGAGCAGCTGAGGGAAGCACATAATTAACAGTTATAAAGTACTTTACTCTGTTAATTTAATTAGTTAATCCTTTTATCAGTGAAGCTTTGTTGAAAGGAGCCATTATAACGCCTCGTCTTCCGCTGTCGCACACGGGCTGTAGAGCAATGTTCCATGGCTATACAGCTGATCTAGCATGCAACAGTGTGCTCTGATGTTACAACACAGTAACAGGGAAAGATATTATTGTTATATAGAATTATTACACAAGAATTATGTGTATTGTAGAAAAGGTTAGTGAGAATATTATGAAGAACTGTTTTGCCAATAGGTCAACTCCAAAAAAATGTATTAATTGACAATAATAAATTCTATTTCCTGAGTCACACAAGCATATTTTATTTGACAGCTTAAAGGCCCGTACACACGACGAATATTGGCACGCGTTATTCGCCAGCGTTTTTCAACGCGTTTTTTGTGTTCACACCCAAGAGATTTTCTGCTGACAATGAGCCGAGTGAACATGCAACTTCATTCCCTGAACATTAGATGGCGCTTAATGTAAAACAGAAATATCCCGGTACACAAGGTGGCGCTGCGCAACTTTACACTTCTGACACTCGCTTTTCACTCAGAAGAAGAGAGCAAGTATTTACGTGCTTGTCCAAATCATACAACATATATGACAAACTGCTGTCCCGTTTGTCATATAGTTTTTTGTGTTCCGACACCAACGAGACCAGTAACTCCACATTCATCTTGCCTTGCGTCTTCTTCGTCTTATTTCTTCACGGAAGTGTAGACGCTACTTGCCGTATATCTTCATCGCCGTTACGTATGTGTGCTCGGCAAGACCGTTTTGTGTTTGAGCGCCCCCAAGTTGTGTTTTACTGTAACTTCAGAAGCTCCAGACACGTGAGCAAAAGCGCCAATCTCATTGGTCGTATAGTTTTTGACGCGGCACGTCAAACCAAAAAAACTAACCCGGGGCGTTTTTAAAAAACTGACGCTTTTACGCGTGGCGTTTTTCGCGTCAGTGTGCACACTTACATTGGCGCCCTTTGTTTAGTCACGAGGCGTTAAACGTCGGCGAATATCGCGCGCGAAATTCGTCCCGGTGTGAACAGGCCTTAAAGCTCTATTACCTAACTTTCTTTTTGTCTTCCCTGTCTCAGACTCTCCCCCAAAAGCAGCTGAGGGACCTCTGCTGCTTCTCTTTAATTAAAAAAGTAAATCTGGACAACAAAATACTAATACATTACATCAGAAGTTTAGCGCTTAGCGTTAGGTTAATGTTAGCGTAACGTTAGTTTAACGGTAGCTTACCCGCCACGTCAGCGTCAGGACAGCAGTTATCTCCACCTCGTTAAACATTATGTGATTGAGTTAACAGTCTTTATCTGCTTTTCTCTGTTGATGTTTCGCTGTGTTAAAAAAACATATTCAGTACTGAAAATACAGTTTAACAGCAGCTAATAAACTTCCTGAAACATCATATGACAAGCCGGTGTAGACCAATGGTAGCGCTCCTTTTTTAAGCATGTGATTGGCTAAGGTTTTACGTTCCTAAGTAACAGGTTCTCTTATAATAAACAGTAGATGGCATCTTAAAGCCGTTTTTTTCCCCTAGAAATGATTGCTTTACAACATATTATTAAGGGTTTAAACCATTTTCCCCAACTATAAGAAAAAATATCATGTACAGTCTGTTTAACCTGGACTCTTGCCTTGGAACCGAGTGAGTAATTTACAAGCACTGAACAAACAAATCAAATAAACATGAAAACACTGTCTGTTTTAAGTCAGATCCTCATTTTCATGTGCTCCAGCTCATCCCTCTCCTCAGAAGCATCTATCTTCACACTCCAGAAATTATTCAAATGACCCAAGCTTGCCATTTCATTTATTTTACAGCACCACTGGAAGCATTAGCAATAATGAGCATGTAATACTTTGTGATGTAGCAGGGTACACAGCCACCTCTTTTCAGGTGCAACATCTTTGAACATCAAATCTTTCTATAAGAGTTTTATTAAGCAGAGCTGGCACCCCTTGTGGGGCGTTGGACCCGGGATGCAGAAGAACTAGACCAGACGCCCCCCCCGACTGTCGCCCGATCACCCCACTTACATCAGCATTTAACTCAGCCCCCGGGACAGAAACACTAGTCTTCAGATTCAAATATGGAGTGAAAAATATAATCAACAAGCTCTGTGTGTGCCCACCGCTCTATATTAAAGTGGTACACAAGGTCCTGCTGATTGCTACAAGCCTTACAGTCACCGCATAAAGCCATTAGAGATGAATAGGCTGAGCTGCATACAGATTCAAAGGCGAAATATTACAGCACACTCCCAGCTTTCATGAGTATACTGTTGACAAAACATACACAGGACTAGATGCTATATTATGTGTGCTGTAGTGAACCATTATTTCATAAAGACACTTCAGAAGCACATGTTTCATTGGCTCAGATAAATTTAATAGTTTGGGGATTTCACAGGTCAATGTCAAGAAAAAGCAATCAAACACAAACTCCTCATTTGACCAGATGGCTGATTGTTTACTTGTGTTGAGAAAATCATATCTTTGATTGCAATCAGACCCGACCAGCACGGCTTCATTAGGCCGACTCGGAAATCACAACGGCATAGATGTGCACACACACCTGTTAGTCACCATGTTAATCTTAATCTAGCTCACGAGCATCTTCCGACATGTCATCATGATGTCTGTACATGTATCGCTCTACTGCAGCAGAATTAAGCCCGGGGTAATTAACTGCACCTGCTGGGGCCAACTACAATACCCATCAGCCCCGTGTCCTTCTCGTAATGTCATACACATCCTTTAACTTTTTTCAGGATCCAGTTTGTCTGCTAGGTATTGATGGAACTAAAAAGCCATAAGTATAAATTGACAATATTTTGATCTGACATTGTGTAATGAAGTTAAACTTGAATAATAAAACATAAAGACAAAAAAGAAAACAGATTTTGTAAACTGTCATTTTTAATAATGCAAACAAATATACTTAATGTTATCCTTTAAAATTTATAATATTAGCCATATGGATATTTTCGGCTCCAGAGTTTGAGGTTTTTTCCAGTATAAACAACACAAATGACCACAACAGTGACCAATTACTATATTCAGAAATATCTTTTTGTCTTTTCATCAGTAAATTTTATTTTGATCTTTGTGGCAGAAGTACATACCTTTTATTTGATTTACATGTTTGGTTGTCAGCCTTCACTATACATCATCTGTTTTAGACTATCCACTCATATCCACAATATTTTAGATTCTTAAATCTATGAAAATCTGTTGCATGTGTAAAACTCTATCAAATTTCTACCAACAATATAAACAAAAACCATCAAAATCAAAATTAATAAATTGTGTGATAAAACATTTTTATGTGCAATTGAGGCATGTATTTTTTACCTGGAAATTCACTTTATTTTGCTTGTATGCATTGTGATGTGCTTAGAGAGTCTATGCAACAGAGGCAGTGATAACATTATTGCAAAATGAAAGAGACTCTTTAAGCCCTAACTATCCTTAAGAAACAGTTTGTGTAGCACAAATCTGTAAATATGTATTTTATTTTTCATCACTATAACACATATAACTTGAGGCTATAGGAAGAAGTTTACAGACTCCCCAACCATAAAAAAATGTCTCTCCTATAATTCGTGGCAGTCTTTGATGGGGATTTGTGCCCAAATGAAAATGCATGTGAAATGAGCAGCCCTCTGCGGCCCCCACAGTGTGCAAAGATGGCAAGCAGCAATAATCTTAAAAAATGTAATTAAACACAGATAAGATTAATACAATCAGGGCTAGATGATTGAAAGATGCTGTTGTTGTGTAAGAGGGTGGTGAGGCCCCTGGGCCCCTGGGCTCCACAACGAGGCGGCTAACTGTGGGGAGAGGAGGCCCTTCGCACTGGGATTAGCTCAGCCAGGTGGGGGAGCGTCGTGGTTGGAGCATTTAAATTAGCGGTGAGATGACAACCCCCATTAGGAGGGATTAAAGGCCTGCTGGCAGACAGAAATGCACTGGCACTGGCAGGGGCATCCGTCACCGAAAACCCAAGGCGATGTGGCACAAGTCAGTCACTCCACAGCCCCTGTTGTTTTTCTCCTCACAAGTGACAGTGTAAGGAAACCTTCTACAAAAAATAGCCTTGTTTATAATGTTACCTTGTGCTTTTCCTGGTACAAAGTATAGTGAGTGTGTGGAGAGTGAACAGACTTTGAAATCCAAAGAGTGGGTTTGGACTTGAGGTTGCGTTGATTGTAGATTATATTTTAGACACTTTAAATATAAAACAATACTTTAAGTCATGGGATTATGAGCATTAGCCTATTCTTTGCGATAGTGAATGAGTGAATGATGAAGTGGAAAAAGCACTGAAAGGATTAAAGCATTTATGTGTGAACAATGAAGACACAATAGTTTGGGCATGACTGACTAGCAATGTCTTTTAAAACAAAATCTTGTATGGTTGAATTTCTGATTTCTCCATCTTCTTTTTGCCAATTCACATGTTAAATCCATCTACTTTATACATTTATATTTATACAAACTTTTTTTTTTTAATATTTGTAAGTTACTTTTTAATAAATAAATGTCACTGTATTTTTTCAAATCTGTCCTAATGATGTTGTTGGAACTCAACTTCCCACTTTTGTTGCTAATTGAAACAGGACAGTGCCCAGGTTCTGGGGTGAGCTCCAACAGAAGCATAATGCACACTGTGGTACCCATGGAGCGTGTGTCTGTTGGTGGGATTGTGCTAACGTCAAAAAGCCACAACGAGGAATTACTGGCTTATTGCCACATGACAATGGCACTTTTTGTTCCCTATAGCATTCCCCGACTTCTGATGGCAGGAGCAAAACAAAACAAAAAAGCTTCAATCCGATTAAAACAAGCTTCTTGTGTGCTAATTAACATACATTTCCATGAGAATGGCCCTGTACGATTAAACAGTGGTAGGTGAGCACGGCGCTGTATGTGGTGTTATGGCCCCTCTGAAGGAAGCCCATCAAACTGTGTGCATGCCACTGGCGGGTTATCTTCCCTGGCTGTCTCTGCCCAGACTGCTTTGGCCTTGACTGCTCATAAACGTGTCATCTCTCCCACGGCAGCTTACACACAAGAACTTTTAAAGCCCACCACCTGCTGGAATAAGAACCGGGATCATTACGGGATGAGAGGGTCGTATCTCTGTGCAAACTAACTGATGACAAGTTCCAGATAGACGCGGCTATAAAAACAAAGCAGACCCGCCCTCTTTAAAAGATTTATTGTCTCATGGTCAGACTGATAAACATATGACTGTTACATCCTTAGCTTGTTAGATAGGTTAGAGCTGAAAACAAACAGTGTCAGTTCTGCCAGGGCGTCTAACAGCTTGAGATGGAAGAGGACGAAATAGGAGGATAAAAAAGGCAGTGTAGACAGACAACATCAGATGTCACTGTTTGGTATTTCTACAAAGCTCCAGAGAGAGGCTAGCCCCGAGCCATCACAGCGTTTCCAGACAAATGAAGTGAGAGCATGTGCATGCGGACTCCTGTGCCAACCTGGGCCTTCACATTCTTTTTTTTCCTTTTTCCCCTACAGTACTGCGGAGCTCTCCAGCGACAACGGGAAATCAAACAATTAGCAGGAGGGGGAATAAAATGCTCCTGTTTTGCCCTCTGGCACTTGTAAACATGGGAAGAGTGTTTGTAAAATGCTGGCGTCATTGTGGAAACTTTCTTGCTGTATGTGGGACTGCGTTTTAAAACGACAGACAACATGCATGTAGAAAGTCAGAAAATAAAATGTCATTCATTTAAGAAGAACTAAAATAGAAAATCATCAAAGAAAGCAGCTGAACTGTTTAGTAAACTTACATTAATTACATTAATAA
Organism: Neodontobutis hainanensis; assembly: GCA_024349245.1. Taxonomy (NCBI): domain Eukaryota; kingdom Metazoa; phylum Chordata; class Actinopteri; order Gobiiformes; family Odontobutidae; genus Neodontobutis; species Neodontobutis hainanensis. The sequence continues at coordinate 2,920,110 of JALDNG010000010.1, forward strand.
TAACTGAACCCTGATAAATATGCCACATGAGAAAAAAATTAAGTACTGTAGATATTTAGCCAATGTATTTCTATTACAATTCATCTGTTACTGTATTTTGCTTCATCATTTCTATTAGCTTGTAATTTATTTTTATTTTTTTCACACTTTGAATATGTTGAGTAGTAATACTTTTGATAAAATGTTGTGATAGGAAAAGGCAACTGAATAGTTCTAATAGTTCCTCCTCTCGTGATCCATGAGGGTATTGGGCTGCATTTGGAGCTACATGGAGCCGCTCTGAAGTGTACAGCCTGAACATGAACGTGGCCGTATCGCAGCAGAGTTCACCGTCTCCCTCTAAGTGGAATTCTTAACTATGAGACCCCTTCACAGCGAGGAGTTAGTGTTTACATAAAAGGGCCAGGCCAAGGTCTGGGACATTGCACTCGGGACCGGGGCCATCCCCAGTTCCGGCTCTGTGCCTAAATGGAATGGAGAAAAACATGGACATTAATGTAAAAGCAGAAAACCAGGAACATGTGTTTTATTCCTGAGATGAAAGTTTTCCCAGCCTGGTTTGTTTTAAGAAAATTGAGAGCTTTAAATGTTGGACAATGTCTTTCAAAGGCTCTCCACATAAATCTCTCTTTGTTTCACGTGGAGTCGAGCCTATTCTTACTTTATGCACTTGTGCAATTTCTTCATTTTGCAATATTGTAGGAATTTCTTTCATATAATTTAATGTGATCCATAAAATTTTAGAACATTAAGCCATATGCAACTACTAAATCCAAACAGTAATTATATAGATTGTAAATTTCATGGAATGTAATCGGATAATACATTTTAAACAAACCTGACTATGATAAGATTCATGGCTAAAGCATTTTACACAAAAACACTACAAAATAAAGTTATTTAAATTTGAATAACTACCCATTGAAATTGCAAAATACCAATAATTTACCTTTTATAAAAAATATATATTTATACATTTGCATCCCCTTTAAGACATGTGGCCATTCCAAGTTTCACGTTGATGCAGATAATTTACCTTACTGCAAAATATCTGTTAGCCAATAGGCTTTAAATAATAGATTTCAAATTGAGAGTGAAGGGCTGGTTCTTGAGCAGGGGAACGGGATTAGATCTACAATTATAATATTTTGTGATTGAGTAATATTTTTAGAAGAAGTAGAATTAGGCGATAACACATTATAATATTGTTTTTTATTCTGAGAAAAAGACAACATTATCATACCCTGATCAAGGTCAAAACACATTGTTCATATGCCAGCGTGCCTCCGATCTCTTTTATGATTGCTTTTATTTTGACATCTCTATTGTTTTGGAAAATAGCTTTTTGTTGTTTTACCTGATTTTTAAAAAAAAAAAAAAAAAAAACCCAAAAAAAACAATATAATAAAATTTAAACATAAACACGTTTTAGTTTATAATTTTAATTTGGCTGTTCTTCAACTCGGCCCGAGTTTCCGTCTTGTTCTATGAAGCTGTGAGTAACACACTGGTCTCTCCACAGATCCACAGGAGTCCAGCAGTGCTCTGACCTGTCCACATTCCCTCCAGCCTGCCTCTGCCCCCCTCCCTTCAACATCCCCTCTAAGTAGTGCTTTACACTCGCACCCCTCTGGGACCACGCTGATAGAGATGGATGCGCTGGTGCTCTACTGCCCTCCACTGGCCACTGCTCCACACACACACACACACACTCCCTTTTTAAAGTGTGCTTCGGTGTGTGGTGCCAGCGCTGGGCTGTGAGTATCATCACTAAGCGGACGGACCACAGGACTGGAGACTGACCGAAGCGGGGCCAAAGGTAGGAAGGCCTCCACACGGGAAGGTAGTCCAAGCAGATGATGCCATGCAGGAGAGGCATGTTGTAAAATGTGAGAACAGGTGTAGGAACCACCACACATGATGGATGCTCAGAGATGCCCTGCCTTCAACATCTAGCACTGGTCAGGGCTGCAGCACAATCCAATATACAATATCAAATGTGGGCATGTAATCCTAGATATGGTATTTCATGTTATATTTTAATAAGATGTTATTTCTTTACTTTGTATGTACAACATACTAAGATTTAGCTCGCTTAGACCGTGGCATAAATTTGAAAAAGACTAAATTACATTTCTAGTTAATTAGATAATTAGACAATAATAACATGTACCAATTTAATAGTTAAATAGTTCATCAGGAAACTCATTTATTTAATACTCAAAACAAACGACAAGACATTCCCTTTAGCCAAAATACCTCAAACAACCAAACCGATTTATTTAAAATTATTATTATTATCCTTATAATTATAAAATCAGGCTTATTGTTAATCACGACCAGCCTGAAAGTCAAATGTATTCCTTGTCTTGGTGCACAAATTGAGTTTTTGTGCCATCCACTGACCACAATATGAAAAATATAATCTACTATTTTGTGTTAAAGATGTTACTCTTGTGACTCTCAGGATTACATGAAATATCAAATATTGGTAGAGGTAATTCTCAGCCTTAACTTCGAACACATTTTTTGCACTCCCAATAAAGGAAGTTATGAATCAGATAAACACTGTACACACAGTGACATATAGTTCAGAGAGATAAATGTACACAGTGAGCTGAGGCCCAGATGGTTCGGTCACAATGGCGGTGCAGCGCAGCCTTTGATGGGTGTGAGTGATTGATTTCAGGCTTGACTGACTCTGATAGAGTCACCTCAGGAGGTGCCTGGCAACCACAGGCCTACGCCAGAGCCTTTCGCCGAAAAACAAGATGGGGCTGAAATGTGCTGGATGCCCAGCAGCTTCATCCACGTCTCCATAGAAGTCCAATACATCGTGGCTACTTACATCCAGGGGAATTGGATAGATTTTGTCACTAGATTCAGCTTTCAATGGCAAAGCAGTTTACAGTAGAGGAATTGGTCACTCAATGTGTCCCAGCATGTTCCACCTCACAATAAATGTGTTGATTTCTACGTTCAAAACATTTCCACTTCTTCCTTTCTTTTATGGGCTGAAACACAATCATGAAATCCTGATAATCCCCAAAAAAGTATCATTTGTGAGTTATGCAGTGTCCATAAAAACAATTTTGTTGATTTTACAACAATATTGCATTTCCTTTGTTACTTTCTGCTCCACTGAAACGCTGCAATTTGCCCTGCATGAAGATATTGAGCGATGGCTGTAATGGAATATGACTGTCATCTTGGGGTGACTTTCTGAGCACTGCCACTGTGCTGTGACTGTCTCCACTGAGAACACAGGGCAGCAGGGCAGCGTGTTCACTAGGACATATTTGCCCTGAAGTCATCTCAGTTACCCGCTAAACTACCACATGATTTGACAATCAATTAACCATCCTGCTCCCAACAAAAATTCACAGATTGCTCACTTGTGTAACTCGCTAAACCATACTAAGCATTTTAGTGGGATATAATGAATGCTGCTGGAGAGGTCTGCACACTAAAATCTGCTTAAATGTGCAATCATGTTTGTATTTCTAATCACAGAGGCTAATTGCTTTAACTAAATAAACCCACTCCGATTCACCATGGCAATAGCATTACCATGGTAATAATTATTACTGTGATGACACTGACATCAGGCAGGTACCCTTTGCCTCATTTGAATAATTAACATCTTAAGAGCCACTGCTCTTTCTCCTCTAACCCTTCTCATCCTCCATTCTTTTAATTGTGAGTTTATTAAGGCAAGGGATTGATGAACGCTGTGAATAATTTACCAATTAGTTTTAGACATTTAAAGAGGCACATTCTCAAATAACACGTGTCACATTTATTTAAGATTAAACTTTAATGCGTCTTGTTGCTTATGATGAAGAATTTAATTTGTCTGAGAATATCCTCGAGCTATTTTCATGAAGTTCAGTATCAATCATCAGTTTGTTTTCATTAGAATGCAGATCTGGAAAAGACTAATTAAGCGTTGTGAGAAAAGGATCTGCTTCACCTGTTTATGACATTATATTAGATAAAGAGAAAACTGTATTGAAATGGTCAGAAACAATGTCCCCACAAAAACGTTATGTACATTGTGGCAGAATATAAACATTTTAAAACGCATTATGCTCAACAAACTATACCATTACAGGGTAAACTACACTTGTACTGTAAATAGAGTCTGTTTTAAAAAGCAAACACTAGTGTTCAAACCTTATTTGAGCTGTGTCTCGGCTGGTGTCTAAGAAAAGAGACGGAGCTGCTCAGACATATATCTAACCGGAGACAGAGGGGCGGGCAGCGAGGTGAGAGTGAGGGCAGGGCAGAGCTGCCCGCCTGGGGAGTTTGGCATGTGCCCTCCCTGGGCCTCCTGCGGAACTGGGGTCAAAGTAAATAAAGAAGCCATGTGCACCGCCTACAGCAGCCCCCTTACCAACCCCTTTTTCCATCCTCATCCCAGAACCGGGTAACAGGAATCGGGCTCTTTACCCAGTGACCACGCCTTCCTGGAGCCATCCATACCTCCATCGCCACATGCCGCCGTTCTCTCCAGTCTGCAGCTACGAGAAGCAGTGCATTGTAGTAAAGTTACTTTTAGACAGAGATTTAGGCTTATTTATGTGTTGTATTTTTGTAACCAAAAGCCTTGCTCATTCCATTTATGTAGAGGAAAAAGAGATATTACCATTCCAGGAAAACATGCCTTTTTAACAAGCTCATTAATATGGCTTTTGGAATGAACAATGCAAAAAAAATTTACTCCACACAGGTAATTAATCAAAACACTCAGAGCAGGTTACAAACACACCCTAAAAGCCACGCACTGCTGTTTACATATTACCACCTCAACTTTGTTACTACCTCTGTGGAAAAAACAGGGACAGAAGTAGCCTGACCAGCAAGCTAACGACACAGAAGTGAAGATTAAAAGAGGAATGGAAAGATAGCATTGAGTAACTTAGACGAGACGCTACATGAGATGGCTTCTAGTCGCTGGGTAAGCAGCAGTCATCCAAGTGTGCTAAATATTCACAACTTTAAAGCGTGGACATCTCTGTTACGCTCTGTACGTGCATGAACAAATTACATGCGTAGCCAAAAAGGAGCGGCACACCTGCTTAGGCTGAAAGCAAAGCCTGCATGTGGCTGACTACTATTTTAACACATCACCTCTTCATGCACACAGGGAATGTAAGGATGTTTTTCATTGGCTAGAAGAAATATATAGGATCAGAACAGAAAAGGAAAGGCACATATTCCAACTTAGACTTATAAGGTGGAAAAAATGCTTCAACCTTAATAAAAAACAACAGGTTATCGTGGACCTCGCTGCGCTCATAGCAGGAAACCCAGGATTTGCAGTGTGAGCAGGGTCTAAAAGGGCTTAGCAGCTTTGTAACGTCAGTGTCTTTTAATCTGCCTTGTTCCAAAGGTTAACTCCCACATTGTTTCTCTAACAAGTTCAACATCAACTAACTTCCATGTGTTTTACCACAACAGCCACATCTCATTAACCCCACCCAAGACGTTTCTGCCTAAAACAAATATGTCAACATCCGCTTTGAGTTAATATGAGCAGACACATGGAGGCCCGGCTCTCTCTGTCTCCATCCAACCATCCCCTCGTCCCTCCTGCTGGAGGAATTCCCAACCCTCTCTGCAGGTAGCCAGGCAGCCAAGACCAGCAGAACATGTGTTTTCCTCTCCTGGTCGGGTCAAAGTGAGGTCGTTCATTCATTCCCAGTGATATACCGGGCCCATGCTTATCATGCACTGCACCCTCACAACACATGATGCATTCCACTCAGACGATAGATTGACGGAGGAAGAGATGGGAGGGAGGCGAGGATGGGAGAGTAATAGAAAGATGGAGAGAGACCCCCCTCTGTTTCCTGAGACGCATCTCATCCCAGTCGGATTGCAACTCAATCAGTGACATGTGCAATTTTAAGAGAGGAATTGGATGGGTTTTTTTTTTTTTTTAGGAGTGACCATTTTGAACTTTGACCACAAAGTTATGAATTTTCTTTTAAGGCTCAAAGGAACTAAAGGAAAACATTTTCTGGACAATGTACACAGGATATTCATGTTTCAAAGTAAGTTTAGGTTTTTAACAATGGCTGTCTTTTAAAGCCTGCTGTTTCAACAAGTTTTTTTTGTTCTTTCTCAAGAACATTCCTAATATTGATGTGAGATGTTTGCACAACCTGAATGCAATGTTGTTCAACTGTTAATCATAAGACATAAATACTTTATAGTGGAAGTCTCTGGGTAAGCAGTTACAGATGTTTCAAAGAGAGTAATGCTTCAAAGATTGATCAGTCAGAAAAAAGACTGTGTAAGCTCTATTTGAAGAACCTTAACTCAGTCCTGAGTGGGCTCCATTGTAGCTACTAGAGGCTATGCTAATGCTAGCTACTCTCACAAGCTTAAAGGCTACAAAGCAATGATAATAATAAAAGCAGACTTGTGATCTAGCCATCTCATTACTGTGCAATGTCCTATCATCTTATACTATAACTACAATAGAAAAGATCAGATTCATTCTTTTTCTTGATCAGTTGTGTAGGTTGTGGTTGCAGACAGAACATAAAACCAAGCTGTGTCTTTTGGCTTAAATATTATTCATTTGGGTACAGTAGCTGCAGAAAAATATGAAATGTGCATGTTACAGTTTTAAATCCAGCACATGAGGGAGGTACTGTCTTATGTTAGCAAACAGCAGCAGACACTTCTAAAAAGCTTAAAAGTGCTAAAGGCACATTAAATGAATAAACAACAATAATATCATAGAATCACAAGCTGTACTTAATGTGTATCAGGTGTCATGGCGGCCATGACACTGTGCTAAGCAAGAATCTCTACAGGAGGCATCCTCTTGGCCCCGTCACCAGCATGTGGCCAACGATGGGAGCTGAAAAGGCGAGACAAGAGATTAAGGAGAGAAGAAGCTTTGTCTGTGCTCCTTCCCTGCCTCAAACACAACAAGCTCTCGTACGCCCTCTGCTACCCCCCTCATAACACACGTACACACTCTGCCCCCATTTTTTCTTATTACTGTAAGCACGAAAGGGAAAAAAGGACCAAATAGTACTTACTAATGGAGTAAAAATGTCCCCACCTCCCTAGCCTTTGGCTCCCCAAAAGCCAGAAAAAACACTCACCAAATCTGTTCTGAGTCCCACTGCTGCGGACTACATTTAGTCAATCTTACAGTGCCTATAAGGGATTTTTGGGACATCTCGTGAGTCTGGGTGAAATGTGAGTTAATGGGAAGAGAGTCAGTTGTTGAGGGAAGAAGCCGGGCAGAGTAGGTAGTTAAAGAGCAGAACAGTGCCTTAGGGGTACTCAGTGTATCTGGACTCACACTGGGAAAAGTGTATTTATCAACTTAATAGCAGGTGTCTGATTGAACATGACTATGATTACAGTAAGTTGCTCCTTCTTTTGGCTCCTTGCCGCCTCTTCCTCCTCCTCCTCCTCCTCTTTGTTGTCTTTCTCCTGTTTTCCACCTCATGGTCCTCTACCACAGTTTGACAGCCAGAGTTGACAGCAGAAGGATACATTGTTTTTTTCAGCAGTATAAGCTATAAGCACTGACATTTCTGTTGGGAAAAAAAACCCTGACATGCTAAATAAATAGTGAAAAAGTGTTGGAGAGTTAATGAACATCTAGAAACACTGCAAAACTGTGAGTAGAATAACATTCAGTGCATGATCCAAGTGAATAAACAACAAGAAGAAGAATGTGATTTGTGGAAGATGGGGCGATGGAGCCATTTAGCTGATAAGGCAGGGAAGGCCCTTCAGGTGTCTCCTGCTCCACTGCTGTGTAAATGAGCTCCAATTAAACAGGCGGCCCCTAGCTCCAGGTCTCTTTCCCCAGCCCACCCCCAGCCTCCCCCAGCCCCACACTGTTCGCCGCGAGGCCCTGCCCACCCTATGGCTCCTGCAGCTGCTCGCTCGCTCCCACTCCCTGTTTTTCACTCACACTGCGTGACCCAAAGGCCTGCTTCACTTGTGTGTGTGCTTCTCTGTGTACGGCTAAGGATTTGTTAGCCCTGCAGCATTTCAGCTTATTGTCAACTCCTGATAAGTGACAGCATGGTGGAAATGCTGCATCCCAGTGTCGGGCTGATTTGTGTATATAGCTGTAATTGCTCTATCAAGAAACTTCTCATAAAAATTCAGTGCTACTTCTGTTATTTTCTCTTTAGACATTACATTATCCCCTGAGCCCAAAGCATCACAGCATTGTATTGTATGCACATAACTGACCAAACACAACATTAACAGTTTGCAAACATTGTCTGATTCCTCGGAAGGCCTTTGCCATGCAGCAGGGGTCTGAGAACAGCAGGTGACTGGCCAATTAGATGAGGCTGTGATTTAGGTGGCTAGATTGGGGCAGCCACATTTGGCTACTGGCCAGGAATCTGGTTTGACAACCCTGATCCTTGGGAAGCCAACCTGCCAGTTCTTAATGACCACAACCAGGGTAAAGGTAGAACCAACACCTGATGACCAGCACCACTCTCACAAAATATAGTGACCTGGCCACAATCAAGGCTATAGAGTTGGTCATACCTTTTTCCCACCATGTAAATTTTTAGAGGACATTAGCCCAAATGTATAGCATTATTCTGAAATAGAGAAATTATTATGGGGTTTAAAAATGTAACAATTTTTATCAAAAAACATTTTATTTTCATTTTTAGAAGGACCTTAGCAGGAAATGTAGGGAAAGAAGAAACCCGTCTTGCTCTGCATCATGTTATACGTTCTTTACCATCACTGTCACTCTTGTAGAACAAAACCTGTGCCGCTTCTATTTGAACTGAACTCAAAGTGAGTGGGGCTGAGCGCTGCAGACTCCATCTAGTGGTCCAAAGTAATACTACAACAGGCCACAAGGCAAACCACAGAGTAGCACAGCACCATAACATCTTACCGTTCTGAGATTGGTAGAGTCATGACTCATAAGTAATGTATAAAACTAGAAATGAAAGGAAAAATAAAGATTCAGATAATATTAAAAACGGAATGCATAATCATCAAAGAACTATGTATAGTTATGTATAGACTATAGACTAGACTATGTATAAAACTATGTTCATATGCTTATCCACATATACTTATGACCTAATGTTCAGCTGTATCTCCTATTGGCACCAGGCTAATCCAAACAAGACAAAGACATTACTTTGCACTACGTCTAATCACTGTTCAGGAACACTCTGTCCTGTACTCTTAGTGACATATACACGTAAACTTATTCACATCTATGATTGACACGTCGGCTCATTACACGTCAATCCACAACGAGCCTGGAGCTGAGAGGCGGGCATAATGTTCACCTATAAAAGCTTCATGTGCTGTAAACTTATGAAGCAAATCACCATGTACCATTGTTGCATGTGTCTGATTTGTTTCATTCTTGCAAGAATTAAACCGGTCTTCCATTTCTAAATTGACCATGTGTTGTCTTCATTGTCTCATTTGTGATTCAAACCTAACAATTATTTTAACATTCACAATACATTTATATCCAACATTTATATTAACTTTAACTTTATATTCATGTTCATCTTCATTTTATCTGAGTGCTATATTCAATTTACAGCAGCACTCAATGGCTATGTGAAATCACAATGGCTGTTACTCCCTTTAAGTAATCAAATATAAGCTGTTATAGAATATAGTGGACCTCAGTTTATAAAGAGCCCTGTTGTCAATGCCCTAAGTCATATTTATAAAGCAATTGACTGCATCAGCTAATGATTCCAGCGCTAAATCTTGCAAATGGTATGTATGAATATAGGCTATATTTTCCCATTCACACATCCGTCATTGTGATGACCAAAATACAGTGTTTGGCTTTGATCTGAAAGGTGCCATTGTTTACAATGGATGGGTCAGGCTGCCACTTGTGTGTAACAGATCACTCCCTGCCTCCTACCGCAAGAGGCAAGCACAATTACCTGCTCTTGACGTGGCATACAGGCCCTGTCAGCAGTGCCTCGTGCATAATACATACCTGACATTCTGCTGACGTTACCTGCCACATGTAACCAGTCACACTGTAAAAGGTGTTTGTCTGCTCCCCCGCCACTCAAAATGCTAGATATTTAAAATTAATGGCTGTGATTAAGATACTTTAAAACCTGCAAATGGTATATTTAAATATTAAGTCACTTGTAATTAAGCAGGGAGAAATATTCATCCCTGTTGTTAGGGCAATTATAACAATTTCCATCAAGGGATTTCTCAGCTTGACTTTTGTTCTGAGCTATAGTCATTAACATTATGGTTAATTGAAGTAATTTCCGAAGACTTAGGCTATTTCTTATTCTCTGGCCTAAATAGAAAAAAATCCCGCTGGACAGTGTGGAGGCCTGCTGCACAGTCTTATCGACACAATGTGCTCCTTCCTGTGAGCGTATTTACCCGAGTGAGGGGGTGGTCCTCATGCGGCAGAGGAGGTCAATCCCCCCCATGAGAATCTTTGAATCAGTGGACAGTTGGAGATCAGTGCACAGTGGGGTTAGGAGACAGTTTGTGACATCACTGCAGTAGGATGGGGGCTGACAGGGAGCGTCCACCTCACTGGGGGATAACGGGTTTGTTAGAACGCACCATGAGTTGTTTTTCTTCTCATCATCCTAAACTATATGTGTAATTGGACTATTATCTGGACAGTAGGGAGAATGTTAAAGTAATTGGCTCTTTAAATATAGACCTATAATAGCGTTGCTGGACCACAGCTTCATCAGCCCAAATAGACCATCAATATTCAAAGATGAAAAGTCTTGGCAAACAAAGTTTTTTTGCTCTTGCATATTTGTAACAACATCTGTCCCAATTATTACATTATTTCCATATTACAATTATTTGAGGTAATTGCACAGTTTAGCATAATCATCATGAGTATTTCCATTCACCTGTTCAGCTACCAGGAAGCTAACAGAAATATTAGATTTCAGATAGTTTCCACTTTTGAATGCTTATCTGAATGACATGTTTTTCCAACTATTTTGGTAATTTACTAATTATTAATGCATAAATAATAGACACCTCACATATGCAGTTCACTATACAAAATGAATATTGGATTACTAGTTCCCACTTCATATTGCTTTTGAATATTTCTGTAAATTTCATCATTAAATAACACTGTATTAAATGTATTCTAACCTTAAGTTTAGTGTGCTGTGTGTGAAATACAAGAACAATCCTGTGAGTACTTGGACTGATGGTATTGTACTAACATCCATTTGAGGCAACTCTGTGATACAGAGCTAGATCTTTTTTTCAGATGCAATTAAGAGAGCAAAAGTTGCCTGACACTTCCCAAAACTCACCTTGTTTAGGGGTTAAGCTCCTCTCTTTGGTTCGCCAAGGACCACAGTTTGACATCTTGTCTTAATCTGTTGACAGGATGACACAGCTTCATAAGAGATAATTGCTCTTGAGCTCAACGTGTGCAAATGGTGGCCCCTGAATTGCAGCAGGACGCTCAAATCAAGACATAATTGTCCTGGGGCCATCACACGACACACTACAACAACTTCATTTGGAAAAGTGTAAGTAATACGGCTGCACACTGTCATGAATGACACGGGCCTCTTCTGTTGCGGCGCCACGACCCGTTTTAAAGATCATTGCCAGCCCATGAGCACACACCCAGCAGTTGTCCCCCTCTGAATGTTATTACAGAGGGAAGCAAGGTCAGATTGCACGCACCATGATACATGGGAAGCACTTTCCAGAGAAGAAAGTTTGTGTCTTTTTTGCTGTTGCTGCGTCGCATATTGACCTTGGCATTTTTGACAGTAGCATCCATCACACACGTGAAACCTTTCCAACAGGCAACACCGCTCAGCCAAGTGAATCAGATTAAGGAATAAGACCAGTAGATGGATGCTTGACGTCAACACGGCAGAGGGATCAACCGGCCTGATCCCAGTGCATTCCACTTCCTCTGCACCCCCCGCCTCCATTGAACTGCACTGCGGCGGCTTTACAACGCTCAGATTTTGACATCAATGATTAACGGCCACAGGATTACTCATGTTTTGATCCAATCTAATGCATAGCAGTAACAGAGAGCTCGGAGTTGAAATCAACCATGTACTAATCACACATTTTTTATATTTAATATATTTACATATGTGTAATTGAATATTCCTATCCAGCTTTTACTAAGCTTCACTTTTACTATGGTGTACTACAAATAAAAAGCCCGGCTGGTAATAAAGTGTAACTCTGTAGCTTTATGGATTTTCCATCATAACACTGCAGGACGTCCCATACAAGACTAATGAAATAGTCATTTACAGTAAAGAGTTTGTTTTTAAATATCATGGAGGTCTGGTTTGAGTTTCCTGTAGCCATTCATTATTGTATCATCGTTAAATGGGCATAAATGGGATATAACAACAAAAATTCCAGACCCAAGAAGGTTTTGATACTGAACAAAAAAGACAAATTTAAAACAGCTTGACAACTTTAATAATGCAGAGTTGTTATAGGGCTTATGAAACAAATAATTTTGCCCACAAGTCAAGATATGCACCTGACAGCAGCATATGCATTACACTGTGTTTGTAGCTAACATCAAAATCAACTTAAAGTGAATATTATAGGGGACTCATTTGCTCAATGTCATCCCCTCTTCTTTTCCACATCATCTGACTTGTTTGTCCATTAAATGCAAAAAAGTACAAATATAAAACAGAAAGATTTAAACCAGCTAATACACTTCCATAGGACATTTGTATGTCTGTTAAAGAGATACAATTAAAACACTGCATGAGCCTGGCCTCTGCTCTTAGCAACATCTTTAAAACTGCTTTCAAAGGCAATTCTTTTTAAGGTAATGGGAAAAGTATCTTAAAGAGAAACACAACAAGCCAGAGCTTTGGAAAAAATACATTACCACAGTGTGTGTGTGTGTGTGTGTGTGTGTGTGTGTGTGTGTGTGTGTGTGTGTGTGTGAGAGAGAGTAGTGCAGCGCTAAAGTGCTCAGTTGGGAGCATCTAGTCACTGACCCCTGTCTCTCCAACTGTGTGGAGAGAACTCTTCAGTGTGTGTGTGAGCAGGACACAAAGCCACAGATAGGAGTGTACCGAACAGAGGAGCATTGTGGGAGCACCCGGCCTCCTACAGTCCCGGCCTGAACTCACGTACCGTGGCCCAACGAGGAGTCCTGAACCACGGCGGCCTTTGCACTCTGCACTGACACCGACACGGGGCAAAGGGGGGTGAGGTGGCCGCCTGGCTCTGTCTGTGTGGATCTGTGTGACAAGTCCAGGTTCAACACACTCAACACACACCACACGACTGTGGAGCAACGCAAGCTCACTGTACGCAAGAAGCTGCTCTTATTTATCATTCAGGACATTGAGGAGCAGCCGTTTTCACTCTTTTAGGAGAGGCCGTGTAGCATGTGTTTGGTAAACTCATCACGGTAGTTGTAAGAATGCATTATTTAAAATACTTATTATTATGTTATTTTATATATAGTTTCACATTTTTACCTTTACACCACAAATTACAAGAGATGGGGTTTTAACTAAATAAATTAAAGCAACACTCGGTAACATTTGACCATAAAAAAATAAAGCCAGAAAATCTTTAAAATAATAGTCTTTAGCATTAAACAGGCAGAATAAATCATCTTTAAAAACAAAAAGTGCTCAGTTCAACAGATTCTCCACTATGTAACTGATGGGACACACAACCATCTTGTGAAAAACATATCCTGCCATTATATGTCAACACAAAGTCACTTCACAATTCATAGATTTAGGATATATATATATATATATATATATATATATATATATATATATATATATATATATATATATATATATATATATATATATATATATATATATATATATATATACAAACAATATATTTTGGGCATATTTTACCTAGTAGTATACCTTGCAAAATGTGGTACAAATTTTTAAAACAGCTTTTATATGACCCCATCTTTTCAGTTTAAAATATTTTTGGAATGATAATGGAAGATAAAAACATCTCTTCTTTTTCTTTTTATCAGTCCCAGCATGGCGGTGTTTTCTACAATCAAGTTTTATAGTGTGCCAGCGGGGCACTGTGTCCGCAGGGAATCGCCAGAGAAAGAGGTGAGTACCAGGTGCTAGAAGCTCTCTCATGCTATTACTACTGCACTGTTGTCCCATTTTTACTATTACACCCCCCACCCCATGCAACAACTGCATATTCTGCATTTCTCCATTTTGACACTGAATTCTGAAGAGACTGCGCCAACACCAAACATGGAGGACTCATTTTGGGGGAACTCAATCTAAAATGGAGTGGGTTCTTCAGTTTTTGGAAAGACGGGTTGATGAGTAGCGCTGCAACACTGTTGTTCCAAACATGGGCCTGGAGCACCCTCTACCCATCACAAGTCAAAATGCAGCCATCACACCACTGCATGTGTAATTGTCTGGCAGCCAGGCCTTCGCTCCAGATTTTAACAGAAACCATGACAGGAAAGCGTCTTTAAAGGCCTTCATCAAGTGTGACCAACCGCCGTCAGCAGTAACCCGTGTTATACAGGCCGCAGTTATGACCCTCAAAGGGCTGCCCACGAGGAGCCAGGCGACAGGGAGAGGAGGGCAGGAGAGGGGGGCACGAGGGGGGCAGCAGGGTCTCAGAAGTTTCCCTCCTTTCCCTTGAACTGCAGCCGCACACCCTCGGCAGGAGGTGGACAGGGCCTGCTTTGAAAAATAACACCTTTGTGATCCCCAGTGTTTGGGGATGGATAGTGGTCTGCAGATGGCTCCGGCTGGATACTCTCTGTATGACGGATGGAGAAGACAGAGAGACCCTACGCTAAACCTGGATAACTTTGGTAAATATTAACTTAGGGTTTAATAATGCACATTCAAGTCTGTGCACCCACAGTACTCAGTGGCCCAATTAAGTTATTTTTAAAGAGGCATGAATCCCAGGCCATATTTACACATTATGTGTTGATGATAATTATGAGGCTGGTGTCATGCAGTTTTCAGGAAAACAAAGAAAACTGCAACTCCCACGTAAACAAGATTAAACCCAACCATGTTTACAGTGGATTCAAAGAATGTTAGAGAAAGAGCGCAATTTCATATTGACAGTCACTTTTATATACTGTCACCTTTGTCTACCTCTAATGCTCCAATTAAGTTGCAAAGTTATGAAAAGGCCTGTGAGTGGGAAAACTAAGAAGTGGGCAGAGTTTGCACACAGAAAGAATAACTGATTACAACGCCCGGTGTTGGTGACAGTGTTTTTCCTCCTCAGGTCTTTGGGGAAAGAGAGGACAGCGCTCTGAACTTGTAACCCTGGATTCTGAAATCATTTTTTGCTGCATTTGACAAGTGGGTAAGCGTCACTTGACAGCGAGCTTACGAAGGCTGGTGACACTTTCCTGCTGCTCAGCGGGGCCTCCGCTGATCCAGCCTTCTGCAATGAATGTGATCGGCTGTTGCTGCATGTTTCTTTCTATAGATATTGATACTTGAATTCTTACAGCATTTTATCCACTTAGTACATGTAGAAAAATATGATCATGGTGTTGCTTTAGAAGGTAAAGTCACAGTGTTCATGTAACAATACAGCTTACAAAGTCAGCATGAGTGCCAGTCTGGGAGCTCAGAGCAGAAGACAGTGCGTCGGTGAAGGCTTGTGTTGGCTATAAACAGCTGTGGTGCCTCTTTTGTGTTATTTGGAGGGCCTGTTGCCCCTGCTCTATTCAGGGCTTTCACACCAGTCTCACTCACTTCTCACTCCCTGGGTTCCTCCTCACAGGTCATAAATTAAACAGAGGGAGGGGAGGCTAAGATCAGAGAAAAAAAGATCAGTCAGGGCCTTATTTTAGTTCATTTTTATCACTTATTGCATCAGATAACAAAAGAAGAAGAAAAGCAGAAAAAGTGAACAGGAATTGTCAAATGGAAAAACACGTCTGTGCATATGCAGAGCATGTTGGGCTTTATCTACTTGGGGCCACACTGCTGTTGACACTATATGTTATTTTAATGAGTTTTGCTGTGATGTGGTTAATCTGGCCAACACTGGGGTGCTGTGTGTGAGTGAGACAGTGGTGAGGGGTCGGCAGGAGGGCACAATATGGTTAGGAGCGGTGGGATAACTCAAAGCACCTCTTCTGTAAAAACAAAGCCTCCTTGAAGTGACTGAGGCCAAGTGAAAAAGCGTTATACCTTCATTTGTTTGTATGGCCTTCATTTTTGAGATTGGGTCTTTGACAGAAATATTGTATTCAGTCAGGTCGCGCACTGAAGCCAACGATGCATACTGTGACAATGACTTAATGACATGAAAAGGGGAAATATTACACAGTTCAGTGGCTTGTATTGCTTGTGATTATCTCTTTGTGAAACAGAAAGCTCAAAATTATGAAATATCATGCGACACATGTGGGATCTATTGAGCGGAATCACAAAACTCCCATTGAAAACGGTTAAATGGCTTTGCATGAGGCTGTGTACCGAACCATATGGACGCCTCCACATCTCCTCATTTCATACATGTTTCTTTTGACATCAATAATGCCTCGGCATCCAGTGGCGTTTGGAACGCATCCAAAACAATTATAAAGTTGCCGTGGAAACTGAGGTCCTGTGCCAGGGTGAGGCATACTGTCTCTGCTCAGATAACCGCAGGAAAGTCACAGCAAACAAAGCACTTGACAGGGGTGCAGAAAAGGGAGAAATAAAAAGGAGGGAGGTGAGGGATGGGCAGAGTTGATGGAATAACAAAAGCACTCAATGTGGTGGATTTGGATAAAATATACAGTACACAGATAGCATTTTTTGTAGTGTTATAAATTACAGCGCTATTGTAGAAAAACTCTTTTATGACTGAGGTTATTAAGTACATAATCTTAAATGTACCTCCAACCCTATTCTGTGAAAGTAAATTACTTGAAATCAGTGGCTTATTTACCTCATGCATGTTCATTAATATTATACACTGACCACAAAAATAACCTACTAAAAATATCTTTTTACAGAGTGCTCTGGCCGTGGTACAAAACCTTATGACCACAACAACCTATTTTTAGGCTCTCAATTCTGATTGGTTGAAATGAGGAATGCAAAATATAAAATGCATTTGTGGCTTACTGACTAAATACTCTCATTAACTTGATACCAGTTTAAATATAGAGCTATTTACCCAAACAACTACGTATATCAGTACTTCACCTTAAAAACTCAGACTGACATTTAGCACCTATTGTTAAACTTTACAAAAGTGTGTTAGATTGAGTTTACCAGGGTTAGCCAATATATGTGTGTATTTGTGAGTATTATCATGGCCAAGTAACACACAGCCCATCTGTGACACATGCAATTTTGTGTGTGGAACATTGGGACCGGCGTAATGTATTGTAACCTTATGCTAACCTAATGAACAAGAGGATGAAAGTGCTGTAATGGAGGCATTTTTACATTCATCTTTAGGCTCCTCATTATGCGGCCGATGTGACAACCTCGTTAGGAGTGCACGAAAGATTACCCAAGCGGGTAAAGAGCACCACCTTCATGCAAAAAACACAAACAGAAAAATAGTAGGACAGGTAGGAATGTAGCGTGGTGAATAGACTCATGTGCACACAAGACCCTGGTGGGAGTCTCTTGGCTCTCACAGTCTCAAAGACAATCTGAAGCTCTTTCAGAGACCCCTGACCGTCCACTCTGTTTATTCAGATGGGAGATGAAAACACCACCATTTCAAAGTCGTTACATTACTTTGTTTTGATGTCGCTGATGAAGAACATAAGTTTCAGGGCTTTAGTTGGACAGCTGCAACAGGCCTTCAAAGACTTACACATTCATTTACAAACAATGCAGTTCACTGAAAATATAGATCTACTACAATCAAAGGTACCCTTAAAATGTATGACAGAAATGTTTTAAATATTTAGAATATCCCCTTTTCAAGCATGAGCGCGGTATTTATTGTGCATGCACTGTTTTCTAGGCTTTCTGAGGCAACTATAAGCAATTGCAGTAACATGAATCAATTAAAACACATTTTTAGTTGTTTGCGCCTGAAGTGTCAGCAGATCTGTGCCAGAGTCATCATTTGTTCTCATTAGTGTTTCTTGGAAGAAAGAAAATATAAATATAAAACTCAGTAGTGCTTGAGGAAATCAGGTAATTTGTAATCGCAAATAAGGATACTCGACGCAACAATGTCTCGTTTGTAATAAAATAGCAAGTGTCTATTTGTGACCATTTGCTTTTACAATGAAAAGGCATTTTGTGCATTAGTCTTTGTAACAGTCCTTGGGCCGAGCATCATTAGCTCAACACTGCTCTCCAGTGGTGCTAAAGCGCAACTACGGTCACACAGAGATAAGCCCTGACAGATAAAAATGTCTGAACACATCATTTGTATTGGTCATGTTAAACATCTTTAAGTTCTTATATCTGCACTTCTTTCTTTTCTTGAGGTTAAATATAAAAGCTAATTTAAACGTTTCCAGCATATTGTCTGTAATTATACTAAGAACAATGCACAACAATGGTTTTTAAACATTTTTTAATGAAAGACAAACCACTAAAGCACTGCTGTCATCCAGGAAACAGTGTTCTTTATGTCTCCATTTTAAGTATTCAACTGAACGACGTCGGAAAAGCTTTGTGGTTACAGCTGCTAATAATTACTCAACAAGTTCTGGTTTGTTCCACAATTTGCTGGAACACAGTGGATGGGAACAAAAAATAAAAAACAATCACTGCTCGAGGGTAACTCTAAACTGGAAGGGTACTATCAAGATGAGATTCTGGGAAAAAAACAACACATAACATCAAAGTATCCTTTACACCTAAAAAATATGATCATTATATTATCTTCATAAGGATAATCTAGTGCAAGATAAACAGAGATGTAAAATGTAAGCACAGAATACTTCCTATAGCCTACAGCAACTGCACCTTTTACTCCAATATGTGTTCTATCTAGTCTGAAACGCTTCTAATCTGATCAGCTCGCTTCTGTTTCGCCATCTTCTACAATCCCGCTTTACGATTGGCGCACGCACATGGGAAGTACAATGACGTCGGCCAATCAGATGACAGATTTATTCTATAGATTTGTTTCCGGAGTGGCCTGTTATTATTTGAAGTAGCAGGTGAAATCGGTGAGTATTTAACTTGATCTCGTTTAAACATCTAGGCCATCCCTTTGATGGCGTGCATCAGTAATAGAATAAAACAGTGTGGACATTGTGCTGTTGGGCGTTTTTTTGTTTTTGTTTTACCTGCTCGCGTTCTACTTGGGTCTGAAAAGTAGTCTATTTTAAACCTGGAGGGGGCACTCTATTAAACAAGCGGACGTAATGGGCATATAACACACATCGGCTCCAACATGGCCTACTTTCTGGAAAAGACGGTCGACTTAGCTCGCACGTGCCCCTCGTTCAAACACGCAAAGTGAACGGAGTGAGAGGATTTCTCACGGTTTATTCCCCCTTAAGCAGCTCGTCATTTCTCGTGAAGCCAGGCACGTCTGAGTGTAGCCCACCTCCACCACCGCCGGGCAGGTCTAGTCCCTCCCGCAGACACTGGACCATGTCGAAATACTCGTTTACGTTCAGATGAGCCCATCAGCTGAAAAGAGGACGGTAGTACGATACTGAACAAAAAGCAGCATCCTTTTACGCCGAAGCATATGGTCCACAGATTAATCCTCACTTGTTTTTGAGTGTCACCATAATGAGCACAAGATGGCGCTGTGCCCCAGGTTTGACGTTTCATTCATCATCAACAGGTCTCCTTCAGTGAGGCAACATGAATATGTATGCAGTGCCCAGCCCGGGAATACCAGGCTGTCCACCGGGACTCGAGTACCTCACTCAGGCGAGTATTCTCCGTGTTTTCTGTAGAAACATTAACAGAGCCATTTGTGTTGGATACTTTATTCAGTATGGGTAGGACTGGCCAATGCCACGAAAGGTAGACATAATGTAGAGGTGCTGATATTGTTTAGTTTTAATAACTCTTATGTCCACAGTTTATTTTCATAATTATACCAGTCCCTTTTGGCCCTGGTTTTATATTGTTTTGGGTCTTGTCTCAGCTCACGCATGTACTCTAGACTATGGTTGATAAATCTCTTAATCTAATGAGTTTGTTGTTAATAAAGGCAGATTCATTGTACTTTATGTGATATTTAATTTGACAGAAAACAAATCCAGAGCCCTTTTTATTTAGGAAAACTTTCACACATCATTAGGCTTTGTTAATGATTACTTTTTTAGCCAAACACATTGATAAGATCACATACTAAACCCAGTTATTAACAAAATGTATTTATTCCATCTTTAGTTTCAAATGTCATACTTTCAATGTAGTGTTTGCGTCATAAACCTTGGATTAACATCAAACGGACACAAAGTAATCACATCTATGTTGATTGTCACGTATATCCGAGGTTGTATTAAAAAAGTGCCACTGCAACATTCGTTTGGATGCATCAATGTCTCGAGTGGACCATTAACGTTTTTTTTAATAGTGGTTTTAGCTTCATGACGTGTATGGTCAATGCTAACTTTGTAATATAATTTTCTGTTCATTCTCTGTTTTGTAGGTGGACCAGCTTCTGGTCAAACAGAAAGTTGAAGTAATTGAAGGTACAGTTTGTAGTATGTAAATGTCAGAATGATTGCACACTGTTGTATTTTAATCACATCTGTTGTTGAACGCAGCCCTGGTTGGTTTTGAAAGTAACAACAAGTACGAAGTCCGTAACGCGCTGGGTCAGAATGTGTTCTATGCGGTGGAGGAGAACGACTGTCTAAGTCGACAGTGTTGTGGTCCCATGCGTCCCTTCACTATACACGTCTTGGACAATTATGGACAAGAGATAATCACTATCACTAGACCAATGAGGTGCATGTCCTGCTTCTTCCCGTGCTGTCTACAAGAGGTAAGTCTTCACATTTAAAATCTTCTAGAAAATATGGACACGACTCAATCACAATATGTTCTCTCACGATCCCTTACACAGCTGGAGGTGCAGGCGCCCCCCGGGAACACAGTAGGATACATTACACAGCAGTGGCACCCGTTCTCCCCGAAATTCACAGTTGAAAACGAGCTTAAAGAGCCTGTGCTTAAAATCCACGGGCCATTCTGTGGGTGGAGCTGCCTTCCAGATGTTGATTTTGAGGTGAGTTTATCTAAACGGGGAATCTCATTAAATTTGTGAAAACACAACCTGATACAGTAACATTCTCCCCCTGTGGACATGTTTCTTTGGAGGGTGTCTGCTTGGTGCTCGAAGCAGAAAATGTATTTCCAATAAGAGTGGGGCCATGGCTCGGATAAAGCCATCTGACAGGGCATGCTCTTGTGTGGTACAGTGTGGCCATTGTTTCAGGGCTCAGTGGTTTTATTAGATCGAGCTGTGAAGGGGATTTGGGTCAGTGATACGGACCTTTTACCAGACCTAGAGTAAGAGGAACTGAAGCATGAGATTACCAGGCTTTTTCTTCCAAGCTGCTTTGAAGCAATTGCTTGAGTTACCAAACTTAAGTTACTGTTAACAAACACCTTGAATTGAAAGATATTATGAATTGTTCTATGTTCTAAAAGCAGAAGTTTACAGACTAATATTATCGAGTGTCTTTATTCCTTTTCCACAGATCCTCACAATGGATGAGCTCAACAAGATCGGAAAAATCAGCAAACAGTGGTCGGGACTTCTTAGGGAAGCGTTCACTGATTCGGACAACTTTGGTATTCAGTTTCCCATGGATCTGGATGTGCGGATGAAAGCTGTAATGATCGGTGCCTGTTTTCTCATTGTAAGTGCCAGACTTGGATTATATTTAATCATTAAGAAGCCACAGAAGACAGATATCGCCCACTTTTATTGAGAAATTATGACTATGCTTAATGAAAAATGTAAATCCCCATCACCACTTGGGAGGTGAGACCTAAAACTTTCTCAGTTGCCAAACATGCTGTCAAACATTTCTCCACTGGCACAAACTCTCAGCACATTGTCAGCAGCACTGACATATTTGTGACTATATTTAGCATCACAGCTAATATTCTAAAGTGGAGGATTTACATAAATTAATAGCACATAAGTCCACTGTACTTATCTATCTTTTTTTTCCCTTCTTTTTCTCATCCAGGATTTCATGTTCTTTGAGAGCACCAACTAAGAGCCAACTGGGAATTATGTGAGCATACAGTATTTCTAAAAGACGGCCACAAAGCCATTATGATCATACTTTAATGTCCAAACATAGAACAACCTTCAAACAGATAGTATTATAAATACATAGGTACCTCAGTGTAATATTGCATGAAAAGTGAAATAGAAGGTGTGTTGTAGTCCTGACTGCTCAGGTCGGGTGTTTAAACACG